>OY754984.1:22569760-22709760 GCA_963576475.1 Molanna angustata | reverse complement strand
GCTTATCTGGTTACCGGTAAAATATTATAGGTATGTATATGTGGTGTGAGTAAATATGTACCTAGTTGAAGTAGCAATACCGAGTTTCCGATATCCTGTTCACTGCTTGTTGCTGTTGTTCTTTAAGACAATAATGTGTTTTATACAGAGCAAAAAATCCGTGAAGCGTGGAGCAAGCAATCCTTTGTATCATCAGAGACATACCATGGCCTGGTCAGACCTCCACTTACACGGTAAAGAGGGATTTTTTTTTAAAGAATCAATTTATGATAACTTAATATGAATATAACAATTCGTTTTTGCTGTGGCCAAACGAAAGTAATTTAGAAAAATCACATGAGTGCGCCGAACGCATTTTTGGATTTTTCCTTTGCTTAGTTGGTTTGATCACGTGTGCGCAAACCGTCCCTCGTCCAAGAAAAAAAATAACAAGATATTTATTTGGAGATTATATAACTATATTTCGTTCTACGTTTAAAATATTATTCTTATTATTTGATCATCTTAACATGCTAGCTGGGTCGGTAAAAGTCTGCAAAAGGCTATAAATCTGGAACTTATTTGTTGAAGTAAAACTCGATAATTTAGATTTTTTTATTATTGAAAAATAAATTTATAACACAAACAATAAATATAAGAAAAATACAATTCAAAATAATAACACCACACTAGGCTGGGCCTGTTCCGAAGAGGCAGAAAATTACTTGCATTATAGGTATATTATATAAAAATCATTTTGAACTTGTTAAATTTTATTTTCTTACCTATTATAAAATTAAAATTTAAACTATTTGTTTGAATGGATTTTTTTATTTTTGTTTTTGAGAATGAATATGTCCTTGTAACAAGTACACATATATCCTCATACGTTCCCTAAATTAAACATATGCTTGTGCTATTGGTGAACGAATTCGGTCATGGCAGGATTCAATGTCGCGATTACTGGATGAAAAACCCAGCGCGCTAACCGCTCTGCCACCACCCATCAAAACCAATCTTCTCTTGTTCTATATAGATCGTTGGTCTGCTGTTAAGCGATTGCCGTCTTTTTAGAAATTGAAGCACCAGTTATCCTTGACTTTCTTGACGATGTCTCGTAGGTTCAAACATTATAATCTAGGAAAAAAAAATCTAAGTGATGTTTATTAAGTATTTGTTACTCCTTAGTCAGGATCTTCATTCCAGAATGTCGTGTCCAGCTTGAAAAGTCACTGTCTCACAAACAAAATTGCTCCAGAGGCTTCTGTCATTTTATGCCAGAAGTTCCCGAGAGACCAATAATTATAATTTTTATCTGATAATTCCAGCAAGAAGAGAATCGTTCAGGGTTACTGTCCTTTCAGTTTATCGAGAACCAATATTGGTCATAAGAATTAAAAATCTTTCTGATAATCCAAATATATTGAGTGTCGATGGAAGAGTCTTCTGACAAAAATATATTATTGACTTGTATGATAAATGAATCGCGTATAACCAAGTCCGTCAAGTTTTAAACCCAACTTGTTTGACGCTTGTCCCATGTGGTGGGAACTACGTGTCATATCGAATGACGGTCATTTGATTTTTGTAACAAATCCCCGTTTTTATCTTGGCGTGTGTACAATGATGTACCAACAATGGAACAAGCCAAGGGTGACAGACAGACAGGCTTTGCTGGATGCTATATGACGGCATTGTATCAAACAACTTGTGACAAAGGATCTTTACCACAATTACATATTAAATGATATTGTCATTATTGTTATGCTGGTGCGTTACACAAAGAGGGCGATAATAGCAACGCGAGTATCAATTCCGTGTCTCATTGAGGACTGTTCGAGTATATTTGAAATTTTCAGGGGTCCCCCAAGGATACCATTTTGGTCCACTACTGTTTATTTTCATCATACAAATAAATAATGATATATTGAAACAAAATCTGTTACATACACGCTTAAAAAGAAATAAGACAAGAACAAACAAAAAATATTAAAAACTCGTAATGATAGTATGTTGCTGGAGGACATGCCCACAGCAGATGATGCAATTTGCAAACTCGAAGATAATTTATTGTATATGTTTTACAATTTTCTGAGAAAAGAAGCGAGTTTGACGACGCAACGTCCGAGTTTCTACCTAATCCTATTTTTTTAATTTGGTCATGACACGTATTAAACATTTTTAATGGTCCTCTCCCCTACAACGAATTTCGCAGAAGTCAATTGTTTCCACTGTCATGGTATCTAGGTATTTGTTCTTTTCTTTTTGTATCAACGGATCTGATTACCTTCACTGATAACTCTTCTTTATAATTAATCAATAGACCGCCATGTATTTCCTGATCAGCTATCTGATGATCTTGTGTTCTGTTTAACGCATCTGCTGTTCTTTGTTTCACCGGTGCTGCACTTTGCATTTCAATGCTCACCATTAATATTATTCTTCTTCCACACTTCCCACTTGAAACAATATGGACGGATACTCAGACCTTAAGATCTGATGATGCTTCTATGGATATTCGTTATTTGAGTCCGAGCTGATTCGTATAAATTTACTGTATATATGTGTGTACTCAAACCTAATGAATTCTTAACATAAAACTATCGTGTAAAACCTATTGTTGAAGAAAACGCGGCAGTTGTTCTTAATCTTTTGGTACTTCCACCTGCTTCTGGTCAGAATATTTCTTTATTAAGTTTTTAAGTAAATGTAATACCATAAAGTTTATATTTTTAAGGCGAAAGAACTCACACTATATTTCTCCACTAAGTTGGATGATCCGTGAATAAATCAACGCATGGTAGTATTATCGAGACCATATTTGAACATGCAATAGCTCTGTAAAGAGAAGAATAACTGGCTTATTTGCAGAAATTTTGTTTTAACACCAATAATTATTACAAAAATATTGAAAATTTTACTTCAAAAGTATTGAGAATTTCTTCTTTATCTCAGCCATATATTCACTGCTGGAGATAAGTCTCCTTGAACTTTCTCCTTTTCTATCCTGTGCGTCCTTGTAGGTACCACTTCTTTCCCGTGAATGTAACCATGTCATCAGCCCATCGTTTATGGGGTCAACCTCCTCCTCTTTGTCTTCACAAGGTATCTATTTTAGAATTCCCCATCTGTCAACTTTCTATCTATCCACTTGAGACTATAATGAGACTATTCTATGGTCTATAATAGCAAGCAGCTTGGTACAGCGTCTATTTTCATCATTCTGAGACCTATCGAGGACAAATTTTGATAATAATAATAATTATAATTTATAAAGCGCCGTTTAGTGATACAAGAGCGCTGTAGCTTATTTGTTGGCTCTACGAAACAAGGCAGTCTTAAGAACTCTACCGAAGGTGTCAATGCTCTGAGCTCCACGTAAGTCAAGGGGCATTTTTTTCCACTTAAAATACCCCTTTGCATAGTATCAATTTAAGCTGTCTTCTTGATGGAATATTCTTTTGGCACAGTTCTTGAATGTAGTGTGGAGCCGATTCGTTCAGAGCCTTAAACACCATCTGGTATACCTTACAGTTACAGTCTACTAGTTATCGACATTTAAACTTTTGTGTGATATATTTCCTCTGCTTTCTACCACTTACGACGAATAAAATCTATCAGACGAAATATACCTACGGAAGCAACGAAATCTCTAGTAAACGCATTCGTTATTTCCCGCCTGGACTACTGCAATGGTATCTACGCAAACCTTCCAAAGCTGGAGCTAAACAAACTTCAATCCGTCTTCAACGCTGCTGCTAGGCTAATCACCGGAGCCGTGAAATTCTCACACATATCCCACCATCTACGAAATCTTCACTGGCTTAAAGTGCCAGAGAGAATCAAGTACAAATTATGTTTGTTGACTTTCAAAGCGATCCATGGCATGGCTCCCACGTATCTTTCAGACTTCTGCATCCCTCTCACCGTAAACGAGCGACAACAAACACTTCGGTCAGCCACCACATCCGTGATTGGCAAGTTGACTGAAATAAATAGAGTCAACACTTCATCTTTCGGTGATCGTGCTTTTGCTGTGGCCGGACCAGCCTCGTGGAATAAACTACCACCTGAACTGAGGCAAATCGACAACTTAGCACTATTCAGGAAACACCTAAAAACTCACTTCTTCCGCGAGTCTTACAATAACCCCTAATATATTCAAAGCGCCCTTGAGGTGAGGTTATCACAAAAACGGCGCTATAAAAATAATCCAAATTTATTATTATTATTATTTCCTTGTGTCATATAAAAAAGGTTTAATATACCACGGAAAGGATTGTGGACTGTATATGAAAGGAAGCCGAAGACTCACCGATATTGTCCTGAAGTTTTCCAATCTGTTCCGATGCAAATAGTCACCAACAAACACTGATTTCACTGCGATGTTCGAACGAAATGTCTCCGAAATCACACGTGCCGAATCACCGAAGAAATATGCAACCGAAGCAGCGTATCGTTGCACATTCACCGACCGTTATGTGATGACCGACCGCAGATGAGTCCCGACAAGGAATTGGGAAAATGACTGGAGAGGAAAATCAAAAATTGCAAGAAAAATTTGACAACTGAAAAAACCATAGAAAATAAAAACAAAAGAAAAAATTCGAAATTAGATATAACAATATCTAACAGTTAAGAAGAGGTATAATGTAATATTATTGAGAACTACTGCGATCAGAAACTATGTTTAAACATTATCTCTGAATTTGTATGTGTGAATGGCGTATAATCGTATCTGCATAAAAATATGTACCTACATTATACACGTCACTGAGTTTTAATAATTACTAATGCACAAGCGAGTTAACTAACTCAAGTTTAACTAACATAGGTTTAATCGGATATATGCATTCGAGGATGAACTTTTTACATACAATGTTATCTATTCAAATAAATTTAAACTAACAATACACTTGTACTTACTTTCAGCTTAAGAGGGAATTTAACTAATTTTATATAGTTTGTCGATCGACAATTCTTGGTAGAAATCCATTGCATTTACAAGGCATACCGTCATAATAATAATACTCTACAAGACTATTGGTTTTAAGTATAGCTGTAAAAAAACTGTTGATTTGAACGGTTGAAAATAGAGATTTGTACAGATTCTTATGCATCATGCAACTTATTTTACAACCATTCAAAAACAAATTTTTTTATATTTTATCAAATTTATAACATCTCAATAAAGGCGAGAAAAGATTTTTATCTTTACGACTTATAGTTATGGAGTAGGTAGGTGTCTCATTTTAAGAAAATCTGTAAACAGTAGGTATATTTTTATTTATTCAAAACTTTTAAGCACATATGCACAATAATAATAATACATTTATTTATGTAACATAATACTGCATATGACAGTGTCAACAGAATTAAGCTCCACGAGGCAATGATGGAGTTGGCCATCCCCCCTAAACTTGTGCGCCTTGTCGGAATGACCATGTCCAATACATACTGCAGTGTAAAAATACAGTGTAGCACCTCGGAACAGTTCACAACATATAGAGGGCTCCGACAAGGCGATGCATTGGCATGCTTGTTATTTAATATTGTCCTGGAAAGAGCTGTTAGAGACTCAGGCATAGAGACAACAGGAACAATTTTCAGAAAGTCGAGTCAATTACTTGCATATGCACACGATATCGATATTATATCTAGAACGTTGCCTTGCATGAAGGATAACTTCTTGAGACTTGAGTCTGCAGCCAATAACATGGGTCTAAAGATCAACGCTTCAAAGACAAAATACATGGCAACAAGAAAAGCATCACTGAATAGCATCACCGTAAGAAACGAGTCAATATCAGTGGGAACCCATCAGCTAGAAGCCGTTGAATCATTCACATACCTGGGATCTCTTGTTACAGCGGACAACAACACCAGTGCGGAAATAAGGGCAAGACTTGCCGCGGCAAATAGATGCTATTATGGCCTGCTAAAGCACTTAAGGTCACGACTCATCTCTCGTCAAACAAAAACCCTCATTTACAAAACTCTTCTTAGACCGGTCATGACATATGCATCAGAATGCTGGACATTGACCAAGAAGGACGAAAATGCATTGTTGGTGTTCGAAAGGAAAATACTTCGCAAAATATTTGGTCCTACCTGTGAAGGAGGATCTTGGAGGATCCGGTTTAACCACGAGCTAGAAATAATGTATGGCGAACCAAACGTTGTCCAATACATCAAAATACAACGTCTACGTTGGCTCGGACACGTTTGTAGAATGGAGGATAACCGGGTCCTAAAGAAAGTATTGGACACCTGTCCTGAAGGAAGAAGAAGCAGAGGGAGACCTAGGATGAGATGGCTGGACGACATCGAGGGCAATATAAGAGCGATCGGACAGACAAACTGGAGGAGACTTGCTGTCGACAGGGCGGGATGGAGGCAGTTTCTTGAGGAGGCCAAGGCTCGCACCGAGCTGTAGCGCCATTGCTGATGATGATTTAACATAATAAAAGAAAAATTACAAAAACAATGCACCACAGAGATCACTCAGTATTTATAAAATGACAAACAAAAAATATGATAAAACAAAAATATGGGTACTCCCTAGTTAGTATCATTTCATCACTTTCTATGTCTATCTAACTACTGCAGGGAACCTTAGTACTACGCAAAGCCAAGAAAATTGGGGTATGTCAATAATATAATGTTTTTTTACCATCGTTGTTCATTCTAGTAGCCACGAAAATATTTTTAAAACATCATGACAAAATAATATTTAAATTTGTGGTCCTGAAAAACACCGTATTTATTTTTGAAGTGTTAGATGATAGAAGGGAAAGACGATAATGACCTATATCATTTCTACAGTGTTTTTCTTTTCTTATATTTCATGTATATCATTTCTACCGTGTGTTTCTTTTCTTATATTTCATGTAAACTCATTTGTTGTTTATTTATTTTATTTTATTTTGTTGTATATAATCTATATTCTATATTCTAAAAAATATTTTCTTCTCTTGTAATATTTAATGTATATTTTGTATGTAAAAATATATAATGCTGTTGAAATGAGTCGCTAAGAAGAATCTGCAATAGAACGATGTATGACAGGGTACGAAATGAGAACATAAGGAAAGAATGTAAGATGAAGAAAGATATCATTAATAGAATGAAAGTGAACACACTGAGATGGTTTGGCCACATGGGTAGAATGAATGAGGAACGCCTGACGAAGAAAATATACAATGCGGATAGGATTGGATTAAGAGGCCAGGGCCGCCCAAGAAAGGGATGGCACGACCATGTGAACAATATTCTGAAAGACGGAAATGTTAGAAGCATGTACAATAGACGAACATGTATGAGACGATGCATGAATGTTGACGAGGCGATGAATGTGTGCCAGGATAGAAAGATATGGCGTTCGGTTCTCTCTGCCTACCCCGTAAGGGACATGGCGTGATGATATGTATGTATAAATGTATGTAAAAATATGGTTTGTGTAGCATTGCACCCCCCTGTTCACAGACTGGAATAAAAAATTTATTATTATTTTATTTATTATTTATTATATACGGTTTCATTTTGAATCTTGTGCTATAGTTGCAATAAACCAATAAAAAAATATTAGTTCTTGAATTTCTTAACATCACATTCATAGGCAAGCCATGATTTATGCCTTCTATAAGCAATTCCGCTATTGGTAACTAGGAATAATTCATGTTTTAAGACAGACAATTTAAATGCGTGTACTTATGTACTTTTCACCACGCTTTCCTTTTTTTTAAATTTCTATATTCTACAATGGTGGGCTTATTTCCAAATGGCAATATCTTCCAACCAACCATCATTTTTGATATCCTTTAGGGAATTTATGCTTGATTTTAAAATTGTGTGAAGAACATTCACTATAGAAATTATGAAAATACTTTTTTAGAAATTTGATTTCAAAATACGTTATTTCAGTTAATATGCGAATATGCCCTCTTAAGAAGGAGAACCCTATTAATAAATTGAATAATTTTGCTTCTTCTGTGGTTTGGTTTTATCAATAGCTGATTCGAAAGTCAAGTACACAGTTCGACTTCCGGCCATATCGCTGATTTGTTATTTAATTTTATATTGCATCTCGGGCTACTCACGGGTACATAGGTACAATGTAAATTATTAATCTTACACGCACCCAATAACAAGTTGCCACATTCTGGAAATTTTTTGTGAATTTCTCCTTTGCTTTCGAATCCAGGACAATAAAATAAAATTCAAACAACTAACAAATTTTGTACAATTGTTGTTATGATCAGTTGGTTAGATGTCTGACTCCCGAACGAAAAGCCCCGAGTTCGACTCACGGTTGGGAAATAGTTTTTAAGGCCCTTGTATACCTTGAGCATACGGATGTAGACACATATGTCCACGAAATTACCTTTTATTGATATTTTTTTTAAATACTTTTTAACATCTCAATAGAGACGAAGTTGGAATACTATAGAAGAACCAAGAACTCAAGGCATCTACAGGGCTTACGACCTGTCATCGGCTGGTTTACGCGATCACTTTATGCGCTTGCGCAACGTTCACCAATTATGCCTTCTTATTGAATTCCCTTATCAGTGCAATTTTTGCAAATTTTGCAAATACTCGCTTAGACCCTATTATATTTTGAAGGATATCTCAATAGTGCTTCTTAATTTTTGAACTGTCAAATATTTCAAAGTGACCCCAAGCTCAGGAAACTTATATTTTGAAAATTTTAATTTCAATTAGGTAAAAAGACACATCATTTTAATAAAATGACATTGAAGAAATATCAACTTTTCATAATAAAATATTTAAATAAAAAAATAATTATATAAACTCATTAGGTACCTACATAAAATTTTCCATACAAAATTTGAATACTTTATGGAGTGACTTGTTAGTGAGGAGTCTAGCGTTGGCCACAACCCACTCGTTTTTAGTTATTAACGATAAAACTGTTTTACTAAAAGTAATTTTACAAGAATTCTTCATTGCCGTTAATCGAACTTAGGACGCCCATACTGAACACAAACGACTCATCACAAAACGTGTATTTTTATATGAAGTTTAATAATAATATGATGTGATCAATAGATAAATATCGCCATAATTTCTCGTTAATGTATCATTTTTATTGCGAATTTTCTCCCGAAACTATTACAGCGTGTCCCATTTGGAGCCGACTCGACTCTCCCCGACCACTTAGGCCTCTGTGAATGGATAGAAAATAATCTTATTTATTGACGCGGGGGGAGAATGGGGTGTGAAAGGCATTCGATGACCAAAGGAAAATAAGTAGCCAAAGAGGAAACAAGGGTATATTGGCACACCCCCTTTGATGTCCAAAAGGAGGAATATGGGAACGTAGGGGCAGTAATAAGGTTTATTTTGGTTTATTTATTGGAAGGAATTTGCTACAGGGTCGTTACATTATTTTCTCTTTTATTTCTATTTTGACTGAAAAGTTTTATTAAATTTGGTGAAGATGTTATATATTTCCTTGGTGAAGATGTTATATATTTCCTTGATGAAGATGTTATATATTTCCTTGATGAAGATGTTATATATTTCCTTGATGAAGATGTTAAATATTTTCTTGATGAAGATGTTATATATTTCTTTGATGAAGCTGTGATATATTTTCGTGATGAAGATGTTATATATTACCTTGATGAAGATGTTATATATTTTAGGTGTCAAGAAAGTATAATGTCTATGTCCATAGGTTGTATTGGTTCTAGATACCTGCATTAGTTTACTTATGTTGGTTCTAGTTTGGTGTACCTGTTGTCATAGAGTGTGTCTTTATGATTTCGAGTTGAAATGTTTTAAGATTGTGTATATGTATAGTTGAGTTATGTCCAATACTTGATATTCAGAAAAAAAGTTGATCTGAAGGATATCTAAAGAGAATTATTTTGGATGCTTGAAATTTCTTTACTTTTCCAAACTACGTAATATACGTTTTATTGCGATTTTTGTCTTTAATTATTAACAACAATCATCTGATCAGATTAACAATTACACAGCGCGGCTTACAGGTCTCCTGAAATTGACCAGCATTTACTCACTTTCAAATCAACGATTGAAAGAGAGTAAATAGAGCACTAGAAAAACAAGTAGGTACTAATGCACTTAAAATGACATATTTACTATAACTAAGTATTGCAATGACAGTAAATAAATAATCCTACATATAATAAAACTATTCCTGTAATGTATAGATCTTGTACGTAAGCAATTCCATGTATTTTAGCAATAAAGAAAAATGTAACTGAATAATTTCATTGTTTTTCTCAATTTTGATTTTATTAACACTTCCTTTCATAAATTTAAAAAAGAACTAACATCAATGTAAAACAGTCAATCGCTGCTAACAGTGTAATCTCGTTTGAAATGTGATATTTTTAAATTTTCTCTCATAAAGATCTTTTCTTTTTTTTAATTTGCAATACATTTTTTTTGCTTGCTTACTTCACACGTATTACATATATAGTATATATTGTATTTTTTATTTTGTTTAATTATTTAGTTTTTATTTTCCTAAGTATGTACCCATATGTTTGTTTTTATAGCTCTTTTATTTTTTTTACAATACTATTATTTTAATATATAAAGTTTTTGTTGTTTTATTATACGGTTTTTAATTTTTTATGATTATTTTATTTTTTTTTTAAGTTTGTATATTATTGTTTGTATATTTTAATGATATTTGTGTTTAAATATGTATACCTAAGTACCTATATATTTTATTTTCAATTGTATTTTTTTTCCATTTACTTAATATTATTTTTTATATTTACTGTTTTTATAATAGTAGGTACCTACCTATTTTTTCTTATTAATTTTGTTTATGTTAGTTTTATTATTTTCTTTTGTAATTCAATGTGTGTACTTAATTGTTGTTCATGTATGAAGGCAATTTGCCGTAAATAAAATTAAAAAAAAACTAGACATACGTAAAAGTATAAAAAAAACATTTAATTTGAAATCATCCTGTGAATGCAATCACTAAGGAATGGCATTATGCCAGTGCGAAATCGTATTGGACTTATAGGCCAGCCGGCCACATACAGGGGAGGATGTTAAATACTAAATATTGTTATGGCCATACTACGTTATGATTTTAGGTGTCTCAAAGGATAATGTAAGCCATATGACGGTCCTTTGGCCCAAAAATACATTTATTACAATTATTATTAAAGAAAAATAATATTAGGGAGTACCTACCTACCTAATGGCTACTAGTATTTTGATAACAAATAATAATGTTCGATTTTATGAAAAAAAAAAAGTATAACATTTATAGCACTTAGACCGGTAAAGTCCGATCCAAGCATCTCAAAGGAAGTCCAAATTGTCGTACATAATGCATTTGTAGTGTCCATTTTGACATATGCTAGTGAAACATGGACGTGGCAAAAGACGCATGAAAGTAGAATACACTGAAAATATATTTCGTGGTAAAATTAATCCAACTATAGTGACAACAAAACATTTGGTTTTGTTTAACTAAACTTTTTGTGCAGACAGCCAAACTGTACGGACTTAAACAGATAAACCTTTATAATTGATAATAAAAATATTCGTCGGCCTTCGAGGCTCAGTTGGTTGGGTATCTGACTGCTGATCCAAAGGTCCCGGGTCTGATTCCCGGTGGAGACACAGTTTTTAATTGTGTGTTCAGTCTGGATCTGTGAGACGATTAATATCGTAAGTCTCCAGAATGTGACAACTTGTTTTTGGGTGCGTGTTAAATAAATATTTGACATAGTACCTGTTAGTTGCCCCAGAAGCAATATTAAATAAATAAACAAAGCTTTGGCAAAAACGCAGGTAGCCAGTTCGGTTGTCAAAATATTTTTTTCGGTGTAAATGCTGTAGATTGAATGAATTATTTGCAATTCCTATATGAAATTGTGGAATTAGTATGTGAATAAATGCTGTGGAAATGAAATCACTAAGAAGAGTATGTTATAGAACGATATATGATAGAAAGAAAAATGAAGTCATAAGGAGATAATGCAATATATTATTAGTAAAATGAAAGTGAATGCCTTGAGGTGGTTTGAACATATTGAAAGAATGAACGGTGAACGACTGACCAAAACATATACATGGGTGCTAGAGATGAAGTGAATAGCAGGGGCCGCCCCAGAAAGGGATATATCATGGCCATGTGAATGATATTTTGAAAGAAGAAAACGTAAGGAGCTTGAACAATCGACGAGCATGTATAAGACAATTCATAGATGTTAAGTAAGCCAGTAATGTGTACAATATTGGAAGAATATGGCTTTATGACAGGTAGGTATTATGGCAGACATGATGACCTGGTTGATCTATTTTGTATTAGCCGATATATTTGTTGAGGTAATGATTGTGAGTGCAGAATGTTGAGATTGTGTACCTATTTAATGTGGAACGGGAACAATCACCTGATTCATGTAGCTTATATTGTCACTAATGATTTGAAAATGCTTAGAACAGGATTTCTTAGTTGGGCAGCAGTAATGTACTTTTTGTTGTCATTGTAGCTATGATGCGATTAATAATAAATATATGTCAAGAAAATTCTCTCCGTATCTATAGCATTTAAAAAGCCATCAAAATTTAATTTCAAAACTGTATGGATGTAAATGTTATCGCTGCTGAGTTTACTATCCGCGTTGACTGAGATGATAAAAATAACATCTCAGACCGGATTCGAACCGGTAATCCATTTGAATTAAAATGACACGTTTGTTGCTCAGAAGTAGTTACGACGTCGGACAAAGATCTCGGCGTCGCGACGTTCGACGCTCGATTGCAATCATTACAGTAGGAAGTAGATCATATCCGTGATTTGGGAGTTATATTAGATTCTAAATTAAATTTCATCCAACATATTAATCATGTAATATCAAAAGCCAACAAAATGCTTGGATTTATAATTAGAATATCAAAACCTTTCAGAAACAGTAAAACTTTTTATACACTCTACTCAGCATATATACGTCCTCAACTCGAATTCTGCACACAGATATGGTCCCCCTTCTATGGCGTCCACATAGCTAGAATCGAGAGAATTCAACGCAAATTTTTTAACTTTTTAAATTACAAATTACGACTTAACTTTGATAGCTATCGTGATTCAATTAAATACCACAAATATGATAACCTAGAATCCAGAAGAACCTTATTCGACCAATTAATGCTTCATAAAATTTTGAACGATGCTATGGACTCGACTGAGCTTGTCAGTTTTGTGAATATTCGGGTCCCGGGAAGGTCAGTTCGCCAGTCAAACATCTTACATGTTCCACACTGTAGAACCAATTTGCGGATGAATGCTACGATCCCACGCATCTGTCGTAGATTTAATGCATTATTTTCGATGCATGCTGATATCTTTGATTCATCTATTAATCAGTTTCGCCACGAGGTAATGCGTGTAATTTGCGGCAGTGAATAGTGGTTTCGTATTTTTCAACATTATTTCTACATATGTAGGTATATGAGATTTGCTCTCCCTTTCCATATTTCCTGTTCCCACTTTTTATAACAAAATATGTTTTTTTTATAACAAAATATGCTTATTCTAACGTTGTTTTTTTTTTATTGAAATTGTTTGTTATTTTTAAATATGCATATTCTTTTGTTTTCTATATTTTGTATTCATGTGGATAGTTTGTACTACTTACCATTCTATTATTATGTGAAACAATGTTATTGGGTGTACAGATTGTTGTATAATTCTTTTGTATTTATCATGTACTTTTCTATCTGTACTCCTGTTTTGTTTCCTAATCAAAAATAAAAATAAAAAATAAAAATTACGTATATTTGCCACTTAAGTCGGTTTAGTGGCATCTATGACTAACGAATAAATATTTTATTAAATATGCATTTATTTTTTAACTAAATAAACTATCAGAGATGCCCCTAGTTTGTTAGCATTCAAAAAGCTTCTAAAGTCATTCTTTTTATCCACATAATCACAAATTCACATATTTTTTGTTTTTTTTTTGTTTTTATATTTATTTAGTATTTTAAATTTCTTATTATTTTTTATTTTTTTATCGTCTTGTTGATTATTCCTGTAATTGATTGAATTTACCATGGTGGTTGACTGGTAGAAAATGTCCGCGGGCAATAAGTCTACCACGATGTTTTGTATAACAATAAAAGTTTTTAATTATTATTATTATTACTTACGAACAACTGCCTTGTAATGTACACACATCGAAACATGAATATTAATTTTTATTGGTTGATAGAGAGTTATACAGTGTACACAATTGATAAAATAGATTAGTATTGATTACTCAAAAAAAACTTAAAAATTTACAGTACCTACATAAAATACAAAAATAAGACAGCTAATATAATCTAAGTACTAGGAAATAGACAGATAAATGTCCAAAGTAGGTAGACCAATTTTCTTCTTCAAATTTAACCATCGCTGGATGTACATACATACATAAATACCATCACGGCATATCCCACAATGTGGGGTAACCAGCGAAAGGTGTGCGGGTGTGTATTGCCTTATAAAAGGGAGCACAACACATCTGTGTATACCCACACACCAGTCTCGTCTCACCTAAAAGGCACTACATTCAGAATGGGTGGTGAACCTCATTGCTGAACTGTATGAGATGTTATTGTTGCCTGTTGTAGTTTCGATTACCCGGCTCTTACGGGACACTCGAAAACAATAATAGAAAAGAGTGGAAGCACTATTCTAAGCCGGTGCCTCACAGCTTACTATGTGATGTGTGCTATATACGGCGTGTTTGTATATCTAATACTCTTTTACCCCATTAGTGCAATTTTATGAAAATAATGTGCCTTTTTACTAATTTGAAAATAAAAATTTCAAATATTAAGTTTCCTGAGGTTGGGGTCACTTTGAAATATTTGACAGTTAAAAAAATTGACAAACACTGATCAGATATCCTTCAAAATCTAAATGAGTATTACTTAGATATACAAATTTGAAAATAATCGAATGAGTACTTTGGTCTATAATCGATAAAGTAAAATAAGCACGCCGTACTCAGCACGCACTACACAGCTCACGTACAGAGATACATTTTGATGAAACTCTCAGAATAGAACCTCAGCATGATACCAGCTGACAATCCGCAATAAAAAATAGCCTGCGAAAACTGCGAAATCATAACTTTCCAGTATATCCCCCCGGGCCAGTGAGGAGCAAAAACAAGTTACCAGCAGATGGACCAGTGAAAACTCCCTGTATATACATTCGAATAATTCTGAATGTTCTATTCCATATACCAACGATATTCGAATAATATGTGAACTAGAAAAATATTTTTTGGTAACCCTAATAATATCGCGGGCGTCAAGCCAGAAGGGCGTACAAACGAGATGCCTATACTTTACAGGAGAGACAAAATTTTTTATGAAATCCATTTCTATTGTTCTTGCTATTTTTATTTTATTATTGATAATAAATTATTATAACTATATCCCACAATAATCTTGCATCTTCGACTCCAAGTCAATGGGACAAAGTAGAAGAAAAAGAATCTTGCATTTCCAGACTGGAAACACTGGTTAGTCGAAAGAAATTTACATTTGGAAATAAACTCGCCTACATGGGACCAGGAAGTGTACATATAATATTATTACTTTACTAAGGAGTTATTCAGGAGTATTTAATTATTTTTTTTATTTTAATTTTTTTTTGTAAACATACAGTCTAAATAACAAATTAAACATAAATAATATAACACTCCATTAGTGGACCATTACGTTTACAGAAATAATCAATTTGGTGTAAATTATAATATCTTGTATAGTATATGTAAAGGAATGGAAAGGATATTAGGAATTGGACGGAAAGAGAAAGAGAAGTGCTTGCTCAACACTACTCACCAGAAGCCACAGAGGCATTCAGGGACTTTATTACTAATGATTTGAATCGAAAAACTGACGTATTACGGAGGTCTATATTCTTAAACAACACAGTGAAATTGTTACTAGTTCTGTGAATAAATAAAATATTTTTACATATCATCATCATCATCATCAGGCTGTGTTTGGCCACTGCAGGACATAGGCCTTCCCTCTCCTTCTCCACTCCTCCCGTTCCTGTGCGACTCCCATTCACTGTGGTCCAACAGATCTCTCAATGTCGTCCATCAATCTGTTAGGTGGTCGCTCTTGTGGCCTCTTGGTCTTCACTCCACCAGTCTTTTCGTCCATCTACATATTGTTAACTTAAATTTTGGTTACAATATCAAGTTATTATTAATATTACCGGATTACCGGATCCGGCATCATAATACGTCTACCGGATCCGGTTAATTAAAAATATACATGAATCTGATTCATATAGAAGTAAATATGGCTCTGTAAGAAGTCGATTGGCACTATTGGCTTTTTACCTATGGGTTATCCTATGGGAATCCACTAACTTCTCCATGTCAACTTTCTGACGAAAACTCTATGTACGACAATGTCCGGGGGAATTTCTTTGGACCCATTGGACATGCGTTCTTTATGTGTTCTTTCAGAGTTTTGCAAGGGGCCGTTATTAGCCCACATAAGCAGAACGGATGGTGGCGGCAGAAGAACAGTTGTTATAAAAGTATGAATATTAAAAAAAAAACATTTTTTCACATACTTTATAATGGACTCACTCGATCGTCTTATTTTTGTTGATTTTGTAATGAAAAGGAAAAATAGTATTGATGTAACCAATCCGGTTGGTCCCACAGAATTGTAATCGGAACCAAATTGCAATCTCTAATTATAATGTTTATATACTCAAACAGGAACCTGTTGTTCGATTAAACATGTACATTTAATGATCGTACAAAAGCAGTGATTAAGTGACGTGAACACCATGAAAGGCGGCTTTATGTCACCATGCACACCCCTTAAACCTATATGTCTACCTAGACACAAATATCCCCGCGTGTAAACACGTATCAAATACTGTTTATTGACAGCTTTTCATACTACCACGATTCAACACCCCTGATTAATGCGATACATGACTCTGTCACCCATCAAACACGGGTTGCCAACTAATAAATTGATTGAACGCTTGCAAAATGTCGATGTTATAACTTTCAGACTGCCCCTCTACAAAAATAATTATGTCCGAGATTCATTCATCCATGGGCCATGAGATATTTATGTTTTTTTAAAGAATGTAGATATTTGAAGTTATTTTTCCTTCTTCATCGGAGTTTTGAGTACAGACTATTTTTTAACTGAATTTGTTAACACTGTCCATTTTTATACATTTTTTTTAAATATCTGTAACCAAATTAGGTTTATTAATATTATTGTTTTTATTGTTATATTTGTTTGTATGACTGTATGTTTGTTTGATTTAAATAAAAAAATAAAAATCGTTGCTTTAAATCTACATAAGTGGCAAACGACAGGCTAATATCAATATGAATTTCTGTCTTGTAAATAAATTGTTTACAAAATAAAATTTTACTAACAAGACGTGGTACCTAGTCTTTGAGAATTATTATCTAAATATATTAATAAATATATTTAGATAATAATTCAGCTGTCAGTGATGTCAATGGTAGGACTACGATAAACGCGACATTTAGTTAAACGGTCGACGCATGAATGGCTGCTCGATTTTTTTGTACTGACGGTGATGGGCTGTAGTTCGTCAATCTTCGCTAATCTTCGAGAACTGTCGAGGATATACAATTTGCAACTTTTGAGCTAATCTCCTCCATTTGACATTAAATAGAACGTTACACTTCTCTCTGGTAACACTGTTCAATTGGTGTTCTAGTGAATTTTCTGAGAGTTTTCATACCAGAAAATCTTGAAAGTGCTTCAAAGTTTTAGTCGGCCTTCGTGGCTTTACTGATTAGCGAGTTGATCCAAAGGTCCAGGGTTCGATTCTAGAGACACATTTTTATGTTGTGTTATCTGTGAGACGATCAATATCGTAAGTCTCCGGAATAATAATAGTAAATTTTATTTAGACGTAAAAACATTATTAATACATGTGGTACCTATAAACAAAAAGTACATATTTTTTTTTAAACAAAAACATGTAAAACTAGGGAGAACATTAACATTTTTTAACTATGTATTCAGCACCTAGCCTACGAAAGGTGACAAAACTTGTGGTTTCTTTTATGTTTGTGTATATACAAACACAGATTAATCAAATAAATATACATCATTTGTTTTCATCATATGGATTTTGGATCTCTGGTCCACAATCACCTATGCCTACTTTTCGCACTAAAGAACGCCTCCATGCGCAAGGTGACTTTCGCGATAAAAACTCTTCAACCCTTCATTCATCTCCGATGATCCCACTAACGGTAATTGACGACATGGATTTAATGATCTGTTACATTTTGATGAGAGTTTTGGCTTTGGGACTTGAACGTACCAAACAACAGGTGATACACTGAGGGTGTCGTTAGACATATGATTATTATTATGAAAGTACATTGGTAGGTAACGATCAACACACGCGATTTTATTGGCACGTAATAACGAATTGCAAACATAATGTTTTATGACATCCTATCGACTATGAAGAGGGGAAAATTTGAATCACGATTGAGTTGACTAAAGCAGTATTCTGAAATTGAAGAACGCGAGTTAAGCTTTTATTTTTTTATTTATTTATTTATTCAAAATCCACAATAACCATATAAAAAAAATTGAACAATACAATAGTGAAACATAGTACAACAAAAAATATGAAAAATAGACAATTTAGTATATGTTGGCACTGACAAAAAGAATTCAATCTATCAGTACCTACCAACATCCAGTGGATAAGAACTATTCCACTAAGTAGTGCTTGTGTCGGACTACCTTTCTATTCATTTTAACTGACACAGTCCATACTTAAGTATCACATTATGTCTAACACACAATTATAACATATCATAAAATCAAACATATAAATTATAATATACAGCTATAAAATCACGGATTTAAATCATTTCATAATTTTAAAAAATATATTTTCAATGTTCATTCTACCTTTATTGAGAATCCAAGAAGATAGTTTATTTTTCATAGCACTCAGTAACTTTATATTAGGTATATATCTTAGAACCATTTAATTCTTTTGAAAATATGTTTAACTGATGGATGAATATTTTTTTAACACAATAATAAACGAAGTGATATTTAACACATTTGATTGTTTTATATTTTATTTTATTTTAGCGATATAGATAGCGTTTACATTGTTGAATTACATTAAAATCAAATAAGTATAAAATACTTTGACGATACTTACTTTGTTTTAAACTTTCTACATTTGTTTTTCTGTACGTGTGTATGTCATTGAACTCTTTCTAAACGGCTGAACCGATTTAGATGAAATTTTTTGTGTGTGTTTGTGTGAGTCTCTGAATGGTTTAGATTTACAAAATGGAATTTTAAACATTAATGTAGTAAAATGAAAATAAAAAGCATGATTTTTTATAACTATAAATTATAATAGGTGGCGCTAATGTCGAATTGGCAATGTTTAGTTTTTTCCATCTGACAACACTAAGAAATCTGTCCAGACCATATAAGCTGTATCGTAATTATATACGAAATGACAATCAACCTAACCTCAAAGTGTTTAGCGGCTCATCGAACAAGAAAATGTAAGTTTGATCAGCGAATAATAACATTCATATGTTTCAAATATATGTTACATATATTTTTTTGTTTCACAAATAGTTCGGGCAGGACAACGTCTGTCGGGTCTGCTAGTATATTATATAATTCTTCTGTATGTGTGTATATCACTGAACTCCTCCTTTACGGCTGGACCGATTAAGATGAAATTTTTGTATGTGTTTATTTATTGTTTTTTAAATAAAATTATATTCTGAGTATTTTTGTTTTTCTCTTTTATTAATTTTAAATGCTTATGTTTTTGATTTTGTCTGTATTATTTTATTTTGTTATTTTGTTTTATTTTTTGATATGATTTTAGTAATGCACATGTTTGTTTTTTTCTTGTTTAACAATTTTTTTGTAAATGCTCACATGAGCGTTGAACTTGAATAAATAAATAAATATTATTCATCTGCTACACATTTATAACATTTACAGATTTATTGTAAACCTTTTCTGTTGATTTGCAAATTCTATATTTTGTTAGGTGATAATCAAATTCAATCTTTTGTTTTGTTGAGTAACCAGTAGTTTTCAGATATTTAAAGTGGGTATATTAAATGTTTGACGATTAAGGAAACGATTATCGTTGTGCGACGAAATCGAGCTTTTCTCCAATTTGGACATTTAAATAATTCTTCCCTTTTCTTTTTTCTACTCTAATCAAATTCCTCTCTTTCTCTCTCTGGCTAATTTCCATCAATTAATTTGTTAATTAGTGCCACGATTGAAATGGACCAGCCATCGCTGGGGGGGGGGTGACGAGGGGCGAGTTGGATTAAGCGGAATTTTTTTTATTTTTTTTTATTTTCAATTAGTCTAAAATGGGGATAATTGGTCCGAGTCGTTCGGGGGCGGTAATTTTTATTTTTTTATTTCATTCCGAATTCACGAGAAAATTTAGTGCTCGCGATTAATGATTTATATAAAGTTGATTATAAAAATCCGTCCCTCTGACGGACGTGGGTATGAGAGCGAGGGAGAAAGAGACACTTGATTTTTGTAATTAGCCGAGTCAGCCCATTTGACAGGCGACAGCTTCAAATTGAAGATTTGTATTTAATTTGGACTAATTGCGATATCTTTGGCGATATTAGGTAGGTTAATTTTTAAAATGAAATGTCACAGTGGAACGTCTGCCTTGAAAATCCGTATCTGTTGAGATGTAACATTATTCATTAGCTATGATCCATCCTGAGAAAGAAACGGTTATAATATATGTATACAATTTATATGTATACAATTTAAAGGAAAGGAATGAGGATTGAATTGAAGATTGAAATATCAGAGAATAGACCTGAGTTTACAAATGTTGGTTTATTTGCTTAGTTGAGAGATTGGTTGATACGCAAGCCGTTCCAAAAATTGGCAAGATATTTTCTGTTATAAATATCGGCAAATACTTGAGAAGTTTCAGATGAGAGGGGGATGGTTTGTGCAGATACCAATTAAGCAAAAAAAAAACATATTTACGCTCTGCGCAGCCCTCGTGATTTCTCAAGTTATTTGCCGATAACTATTACCATGTGTATTTAGTGATATTAAAATGTAATCCTGTTTTTAAGTAATATTATAGCACTATATATTATATGCAACTTACTGCAAAAGCTCGAAAAACATACAGTAAATTCTAAGATTTACTAAGTCTTAATGGTAAAAGTCCAAATTGTCCCGTGATCATTGATTATTTCGAACTTTTACCAGTATTCACTGATTGGGTAAATTTTAGCTTTCACCTTAGAGTAAAGTATGTGGACTTTTCAACATGATCCTCCAATGCAAGCCGATGAAAATATTTCGATAATGTTGATAAGTTTTCCTTTTTTCTTTTTGTTAATTTTTGTATTTTTTTCTGTGAACTTGTTTTCGATGTGTGTTTTTTTATATATTTGTAAAGGGTAATATAAGCCGTAAATAATTAAACAAATGAATAAAAAATTGAGATTCGCTACTTAATTTACTTGTCCAGATATTCTAGGTTCTTCCATTCTATTGTGTTACAGCAGAAATTGCCAAATCTTTTGCTGCAACTAAGTTTTTTAAAGAATGGATATGTCCTTGTAACAAATATATACAAGTACATTCTCACATTACTTTAAATTAAGCATATGCATGTGCTATAGGCGAATGAAATCGTTCGTGGCAGGATTCGAACTCGCGACCACTGGATTAGCAACCCTGCGCAGGAACCGCTCTGCCACTACCCATCTAATATTTTCTTCAATACATATGTTTTTGTCATATTATTTCAGGCTAGAAAATGCTTATCATCCTGAACTAAAATTGCTCATTTCTGGTTAAAAAGAAATTAATTATATAACACACATACATATGTACATACCTACATACCAGACAGTTGAGGTATGACATAATACATACAGTCCAGAAGGACCTATAATATAAGGACGAGGAGAGGTGACCCCGACAGTCGACACAGACAAATAGTTGGGATATAGCAAGGGAGAAGACATACACACATATCATCACAACATATCCTGAAATGTGTGGTAACCAGCGACAGGTGTGTGGGTGTGCATTATCTCATAAAACGAAGCACGACACTTGTGTGTATTCTCAAACACCCGTCTCGTTTAACCTAAAGAGACAAAATTCAGAATAGGGGGTGAGCCGCATTTCTGAACTGTGTAAGATGTTATTTATTCTTCATGGTCACAATCCTAGGATTGGTTTGCACTAACTCCATCTCTCCACATATCCAAGTTGTGCGTCAGTCTCTTCATCTCTTGGTAGCTGCTACAGTGCACATCACTGATCACCTGGCCCATATAACTGTCCTCTATGGTTTCTGCCCTCTGTCATTCTTTCGGCGATCGTAACAAGCAGACTAGGATACTTGATGTTGTGGCCTATCCATTTGGATCGTTGTTGGGCAATCTTCTTTAGGAATACCATGTCGTGTAAAATGTGGTCTGACCAATGGAACCTAGACATGCGTCTGTAGTACCACATTTCGAAGGCATCACCATCATCGTCATCACTGGCGCTACAGTCCGCTGCAGACCCTGGCCTCCCCCAGAAATCGTCTCCATCCCTCCCTTTTGACAGCCAGTCTTCTTCAATTTATCACCAAGGCAGCCAGACGTTATTTGGTAAGCTTTCACGGTAGAGGTACGATACACACTACGATAAAATGACGAGTGCTACCTTGCCTTTTATAACATCAGGGAGATAGTTAACGCAGTACATGCCGGGTCAATGTCTATGGTGTTTCTCGAACGATCTTCCTTGGAAAATTAGCTCTTGTATTTATATTGTCGTCGATCATATAGTTGGTTACTGTTGTGTATTTGTCAATGAACAAACCAATGCAATTTAACACTGTTTATTTTACATTAATCAATATATTTACAATAATTATAACAAATTAATTTACTTATATTTCGCACGCATATTCTATACAGATAATACATAGTTTGACATAGTGTGAACGCTTTCAAGGTTGAACGAAGAATATACGAAGATTTACGACAACTAACGACATGACCCGATATTTACTATCGTTGGGCAAGTAGCAAGACTCAGTGGTATCAAATGCCACAGTTACTGACCTCGTCCTATTGTGACAGCAAAATGTACTTGCGACGGATGTAAGAATTCGCCTCAAAAGAAAATTAAAATCTGACCTTTTTTGATCGAGCGTATTTGAAAAAAAAAACCGCACCATCATCCGGTGGGGATATTCGGGTGCAAAATTCATACTCCATTGACAAATACGTAAACACGACATATAAATTACCACAAGTCCTCTACAAACTCATTATTTTAGTCAAACATTTACCAACATCCAGCAAATAGAAATGGCGACATCTAAACGAAGATTCGCGCAGCAGCATCCACGTGAAATATAAAGAACGAATAAATGGATGTATTATATAAATACACACCGCCAAATTTTCTCGGCATCCATTAGAATTGATTAAAAAAATAATTAAAAATTCCTCCGCTCAGGGGGGCCACGCATGCCCCAATGAGCAAAGAAGCTTCAAATGATGGGATTATAAATAAAAATAAAACAAATGCTTACAGCTACTTAAACGGGGGGACGTGGGGGTTAGGTGATTTTTTTTCTGGGGAGGCGGGCGAAAATTTTTTTTAAAAAAAACATGCATATTTCATGATCGTTCGTATTGCTTTATCTGGTGCAGGGGGCGAGAAAGCGTACCTACAACACTAATTCTTGTATTTTTTTTTTGGACAAGTCACAATGTGCCCCCCTCTGCCATCTTTGTTTTTAATTTTTACCCTCTCTTAATGAGGGTTGTATTGGGATGTCTGGATTAGACATGGATGGTGATGTTTTGATATGAATTCTTTATGAAAGACAGTCTATACATCATGTTGGTAATTGTAAACTTTAACCAACGCACTAAGTAACAGATGTTCCTATTTGATTTTTTTTTCTGTCCACATATATGTAATGGGTAGCTTCCAAAAAGGGATGGGGTTATCAATTCGACGTGAACTTTTTTAATGAATGTTCAGTGATTTCTTTTTACCACGTTGACCGATTTCGATGATTATTTTTTCACTACAAAGGGAGTATCTTCCGATAGATTTCATTTCAATTTGATAAAGGTTATGATCATTGGGAACTTTAAAACAGTATCCGTTTTTAATAATTTCTTTTTTAATAGGAAGAGATAATCACACATATGAATTTCATCGAGTTCTGATGATGGAACTCACGATAAAAAAATTGTCAAACTCTTCAATTTGTAAAATCTTCTGCATTTGATAATAATTCTTTACTACTTTGTCCGAATTTGATGATTCATTTTTTATTAGAAAGGAATTACTTCTGGGGTGGTTCCATCTAAACTAAGTCAAGAGTTTTGATGATGCGAATCACGAGGAATCTTGAAACTCAAGGATTTTGCGTATTATTGTATAGGCGAATTGTATGAAGGTCATAATACTACATACACACATACCATCTTGCCATGTCTCTCGTGGGGTAGGCAGATAGAACCGAACACCATTTTTTATCATGACACATTCGTTTAGAAGTCGGTTTTTTATATAAAAGATTATTTTAAATTCTAAACAGAGATATCAACAGACTTTGAGTAAGGTTTTGATAGTTTTGTATAGAGTACTTTCATATATCATAGATTTACAATCTTAGAAAATATGAGCATGTTTCCACTTACCGAAATCTTTCTCGCTGGTCAAAGATACGTCAGCGTCGTAGCGTTCATTTACTGTCAATACTGAATAGTATAATTTTATTATCACCACAATATGTTAAGAAAGAGGTTATTTGCTTGTCAAATCACGGTTTGCCTATTAGATCTGCTGAACGTACCACACTAGCTGTTCTCATTCATTCTACAGAATTACTCAGTTTCTCTTTTCAAGTACAATCAGCAAGATTATAAAATGACTATAGCTCTTATATCTTTTTACTTTTAACCCCTTGTTCATCCTGTCTCTCCTCCCGCAAATATTGTTCCTCTGGGCTGGAAACACTGGTAAGTTGGAAGAAATTGTCAAACGGCAATAAACTCGCCATTTGCGCAGGGTGCAAGAAAATGTTCATTATTATGATTAATCCCTTACTTTCTTTGTTGCTGAGTACTTATATTTAATAATTTTAATTTTAATTTTTTTAATTTTATTTATTTCAAATTTACGGCTTGAGAGCCTATATAAAAAAAGCAACAAGTATATAATGATTAAAACTTTGAATTATAAAATAAAAGTAAATATAAACTAACATAATACTATCAATAATATCAACAATGCAAATTTATAACAAACATAATAATAAATAATATCCATAATAATATACTATACACAATTTAAAAACAAAATACAAAAAAACCCAGACACAACGATTACTAGATTAACATTACATGAGTTAAAATGTTAATTAATTAATTTTATTTATTTAAATACACTAAAGGCTTGAAAGCTTATTTTTATTCAAATACAAGAGTTTAAAGAAAGAAAATTTACAATTTTTGCTATAATGTTATGTGTTTGTCTTTCCATTTGTTTTTTTTTTATATTAATTAAATATACATACCACTTCACTATCTATAACCTCACGTTGCTTAGGTTGGTTGGGAGAATTTTCCTTGCGGCAATAAACCTGCCATTGTTCAGATTAATGTATATGAAGTTAAATAAAAAAAATATTGTCTACTTTGGCCTGAAATGGTTCATAATATTTGTATTTTACGTGTAAATTACATTGATTTAATATATATCTGATTACTTTCCCATACTTTTATTTTTCTATAATTTTATCTGTCATAACTTTTTTTTAATGTTTACTCAAATACCTAATTGTGATTTTTTTATCAATGATTTTAATAGATGTTTATTTTTTAGAGTAAAAAATCTCACAATCATTTATAAGTTATGTAATATATGTTGCACCTTTAACAGGTAATATTTATAGCATTTTACGAGTTTGCACGAACAGGATATCGGCATTCTTCGGAATTAGGGAGATTGATATAAAGGAATGTCTGGGGTAAGGCCGGGGGGTGAATTGATCGGGTATTGATCGATGATATAGTGCTCTTACACTATTATTGTACTTCACTCTTATAATATCTAATTACAGTATTTGTTAAAAAACTGTGTAAATAATAAACGCGTGTGTTTATTTAAAATATATACCTAAAGTTATTAAAAATAGCATATACCAAATTTTATTTTAACTTAATTTTAAATTAAATTAGTTTCAGGCAATCATAAAAATATATTTGTTTTTTTAAATGTGTCCTTGGGGTAAATTGATAAGATCAAATTAAAATGAAATTTTAATTTATTACAGCAAGATAATTATAATTATTCAAAGAGCATTTCTTCCGATGCAACTATTTGACCCCACTCTCCCGTCCAAATTTCACACCCCCTAGAGGATCCGCTCAATTTTAAATCCGAAAAAAAATTAACAAACATTTATCAAAGATGTGTCTTTCCCTACCACCCCTCAATTTCTACCTTGATCATCCCCTTATATTTTCCACCCCCAGTCTTCCTTCGTAACCTCTGCTCGCACACTAACCTGCCACCTTTATTTCAAAGTCATTTCCCATGTGGCACGGACTTCGAGGCTAATTTTTTTTCTATCGCCATTGAATTCTGATTCTTTGGGGAAAAATCTGTGGCGTTTAGTGTAGGTTCCGATTATTCGAGCACTTTCTGTATATTTTATAGATAATCTCAATAACTAGTTGCATGAAACACATGAGATCCAACTGTTGATAGCGATAGTAGGTATAGTTGAAGAATATGTACAAAACTATTAACCCATAAATCCAAATTATTGAATATTTTAGGATATTTTGTTTTCTGTACAACACATGTAGGTATGTATGTAAAGATAGGATAGTATGGAGGTCAGTCCTTTTTTCCTACCCGGAATATGAAAACAGCATGATGGTATGTATGTATGTTTAGAGATTATGTATCAAACTATTAAGTCTTCTTAGATATTGTGTATAGGTGACTACCATACAAATTGTATGAAGCGATGTCGTCACTAAATTCATATTTTATAAAAATTGTTAAAAAAAATTGAGATGTACTTCTACAATGAAAATATTTTTTATAGAAAATTAAATTATCTAAATGGGGTGTTTCGGCTTTTTTCGATATTTTTAAAAACAATTTGAAATAAAACTCATAAATTTATCATAAAAAAAATATTTTTTTAAATAAAAAATGTTTGAGAATTCCTGATTTTTTTTTTGAAAAAATTAATTTGAGATTTTGTATTTGGCTATGTTTATGCCAATTTTCAGCGTTCTAGCTTTTATGGTTTCTGAGATATATGGAAAAATAAACCAATTATAAGGTGGGGGGGGACAGACACACCCTCACACACACACACACACACACACACACACACACACACACACACACACACACACACACACACACACACACACACACACACACACACACACACACACACACACACACACACACACACACACACACACACACACACACACACACACACACACACACACACACAAAACTCACATAGAATGTTCTACTCCGAATTCTGAGTAAATCCATGAATAGGAACATATATTCTGCGAAGCCTCTAATTTGGTGTTTTTAGCATGCAAAAAGTCCACTATTCCATACAAAATGTTCCTTCATACACGCATCTTGGATTAAGCTGCCTCTTTTTCAATAGAATTTCATTCTCTTGAACGAATCGACAGTTGGATTAGATATGCAAATTTTACAAATTTGCATATCTAATGCTCACCCATTAGGTTTTGATGAATATTTGTGCTTCTCTATTTTTTTAAATGTCAAATATTTCAAAGTGATCATAAGGTTAGGAAACTTATAATTTATATTTTTAATTTGCAATTGTAAAAGAGCACATCACTTTAATAAAATGTTGATCGAATTATCAAGTTTTCACAATAAATTATTTAAATCAAAATTAATTAAACAAACTCATTGAATCGATTACAATTTTTAATTGAATTAGTGCATTATACACATTACAATGTTTGGTTCAATGAATGAGGTTTTTGTATTTTTTTTTTTGTAACAAATCTGTGATGTTCAGCACTAACTATGTACTTACGAAAAAATATGTACCTACTTCTTATATCCTGAAAAGATATGTACAATGTAGAATGTAGTAAGAAGTTATTAATATATTCATTCATATTAAGGCAGTGAAATATTTCAATACAGCACATTTATTAATTTGATTATTTATGCAAATAGGCAATAAATCCGAAGAGGAAAAATTGTGTTTCAAACACCCCCAGGCTACCACCACCCCCTATCTACCCCGATAAGACACGGCAGGCATATACCACACGGTATACAAATAAATGAAACTTTTATGAAAAAGATAAAGACGATATATCGCACAATGTGGGGTAACCGGCGACAGGTGTGCGGGTGTCATTTTTTTTTTTGTTTAGTGGCAATTCATCCTACAGAGAGTGCTTTTTGCCTTGGTGGAAATATCATAAATTGGTTGAATTTGTTAAAATTAAATTAATTAGAGTTGGATGTTATTTGACTTTAAGAAGCTAAGCAATATGTTTGTTAATTTAAAATTTTGAATCGACATTATATATGATATATTGATTGGGGATGTACAAGTAATTTTTACCAGATTAAAATAAAATAAATTGTTAGAAGATATACGGTTGAAGCAATTAAAAAATAAATGGTCAAGAGTCTCCTCCTCCTGACCACATTCACAAAGTGGACTGTTAATAACATTAATTTTGTATAGGTGGGAAGCAACAAGACAATGGCCAATTCTCATACGCGTGATACAAGATATGTCCCCCCTAGAGAGTCTCTTTCCCTGAAACCAAGGTTTTTTGGGAATAGAGGGTTGGATTCCGGCGTAAAATAATCCTGTCTTGTTTCTGGAAACCGTCAAGTATTTTTCTCATCTATGAATCATGCTAGTTTTGAGGGTTGATAAGTAATCAGTAGTTGGAATGTTCAGATTTATATTAGAATTGGTACCAGAAGAAGCTGATTTGGCTAATGAATCTGCAATTTCGTTCCCTACGATTCCCAGATGTCCTGGGAATGCGGGTGTCATTACCTTAGGCTTTTGTGGCTCATTTGGTTTGGTAATTGACTGCTGATTCAAAGGTCCCGGGTTCGATTTCCGGTGGAGACACAGTATTTAATTGTGTTTTCGGTCTGAATCTGTGAGACGATTAATATCGAACAATAATATCTCCAGAATGTGGCAACTTGTTATTCAGTGCGTGTTAAGTTAATATTTGACATAGTAGGTACCTGGTATTTGCCCGAGTAGTAATATAAAATAAAATATACAGAAGCACGACGCATGTGTTGTGTACCCACACACCAGTCTCGTCTCACCTGAAAATGCACTATTTAGAATGAGGAACTACATTAGGGCCCTTGTTTACCCTAGGTATACGTATGTTTGCAAAAATGCATAATAAATTACTTTCTAATGTATGAAACACGAAACACCTGATTTATGATGTACAACATTTTAACGTGCAAAAATGAATTTGGAGTTTTTTTTAATAGCAAGAATAGTGTATTCTATATGTGGGATTTACATATAGAATGCTAATCAAATAGAATCAGGAAATTAATATTTATATTTTTATCGGTTAGATCCATTCTTAACGTCACTCAGGTTAAACAATTATATTATGCACTTTGCAATTCAGTCTTAGGATATGGTATAATTGGTTGTGGAGGAATTTACAAATCTATTCTGGATCCCTTAGAAAAAGCACAAAAATCAATTTTGAGAGTCATTTTAAATAAACCTTACAGATATCCTTACAGAAACCTTACAGAAAGTGATGACCTATTTAAGGAATTTGGTGTTTTAGATGTGAGACAAATATACATTCAAAAAATAATTCTTTATGTGCATATATATTATAATACTAAGTTTACAACACAAAATAATGTATACGAAACAAGGTCTAGTAACAGAGGTCTACTATATATAAAAAAAACCCACAAGACTTTTGGACAAAACCATTATACTTTCCTGGGTCCAAGAATATATAACTCCTTACCTAGTGATTGTAAAAGTATGAGTATACCTCTCCTAAAAAAATATATAAAAAAAAACTGGCTTATAAACATTGGAAGTAAACAATCAGAACTAAACTTAACGTATATATTATGTTTAAGTGTTTCATACACTTTACTTTGTGTATATCTTGATATATTTTTTGTGTTAAAAAGTGTTTTTCAAGTTGATGTGGTTTGTAGTTTGTTTCATGAAAAAAAAATGTTATTATTATTATTACTATGTTATAATAATAATAATAAAAACATTTTTTTGTTTCAAATCTATGCTATCTGACTTAATCTACTTGATACTTATGGTCAATCTGTTTCATAAGTAAAATATTTGTTGTTTTTTTTTATCAAAGGGTGCAGCATTTAGATCTATTGTGTAATAATATTTTCCTCATTCAGAACATATATTTGTTTCGGAAGAAAACTATAAAATAAACAAAAAATAAATTGGCTGCCTTAAAACAGGAATTATTCCTAGTTAGGCAGAAAAAGGTAAATAATGGAACACAACCTATATACCTACCACAAAAATGGTTTAATTCATGTATTATATACTTATTCATATACATATATATTGTATATATTATTATTTTTTCTTTGTATACATTCAATATTGTCCCAATGTAATCTGTTTTTATAAAGTAAAGTAAAAGTAAAGTAAAGTAAAAGTAAAGTAAAGTAAAAGTAGGTAATTAAAATATAATAATAATAAAAAACTCAGCTTGTAGATTTTCATATTCTCTTTCGATTGAAGTAAAAATCTGCTTCATAGGCCTTGTAGTTTTTTAGTCATTTACAATAAAAAAAAATAAAAAAAGTTTTACTAAAACTAATTTTACAAGAAAAGTATTAAACAAATTCACAATTCAAAAAACTCATACAATAGAATAAAAAGGTAAATACAAACTGTTCCTTATTTCAAAGACGTATCTTTTGAGGGTATTAGGGAAATTATATTCAAAACATACTATATTGTGTTCTACTATAGACTCTTAAGAGGCTATAGTATGCTATATAGTATATTTTAAAAATCTTTTCCTCGGTACAGTTGATAACAGTTTATATTTACATCTTTGCAAGAAATTTTTGAAATTTGAATTTGTTAAATACTTTTCTTTTAAAATTAGTTTGAGCAGGGCCTATGAAGTAGATTTTTACTTCAATCGAAAGAGAATATGAAAATCTACCGACTGAGTTTTACTATTTTAGTACTTTTTGTTATATTATTTTAATATCAATAGTTGTTTTGAATTGTTGGACCGTGTGAAAGTGACATGTACCAGGTACTTGCATATTATACTGGTTCTACTCTCATCTTAATGAATGAGGAGACGGGGGTGCAATGGGGCATCGGACTTTTTTTTATACTTTTTTATGTTGTAAGCGGACTTGTACCATAAAAGCATACGCAAATGCGGCGGAAAAAAGTAATAAATTATTACCATTGCTAATTTTTAAGAGTCGTATAATAAGGGAAGCCGAATATCGCATAATAAATATCGAAAGCGCCGACTCGGAATTAAAATATATAGCCGAAGGGAATATCATAACCACTTTTTTACATCCCTATTAATACGATAAGAATTTTTTTATTTTCTATGTCGCATCTGACTGTCTATCGATCTCTGATGTTTTCCAATTTTACTATAATTTTACAATATTTTCAAATAGTTTTCTATACTTAAATAAATAAATATTGTTTTCTATACTTTTAAAACTGACCCAGCGAAACCAGTGTAATATAATTTCATAGACAAATTAAACTATTTATAAAAATTAATAAAAAAAACCAGTGTTATATAATAAATACAAAAAATTCAAAGCTCAATATATTATAAGGATATAGTAAAAATATGTATAATAATATAAAAATTCACCTTCACGCTCGCTTTGCGGTGTGTTTTAATTTATTAAAAATTATATTTCTGAATAATAGGAGAGCATGAATGACGCGATGCATGGATGTAAATGAAGCAAAACATGTATGTCAAGATAGATGAGTCTGGCGTTCGCTTCTCTCTGCCTACCCCAAGTAGGGATATGGCGTGATGGTGTTGATGAAATTTCTGTACTTATATATTTTTAACGTGAATTTTTCCGATATTTTTTATACACTAAGTTTTCCAAATTTTTAATAGTTATGCTGTTATATGGGGCGGAGACGAATCCAACAAATAAGAGATCATTCCAAACGGTCCAGCCGTTCTTCAGTTATTAATGGTGTAACTATTCGACTTTATTAATTTGTAAAATTTACATAAGGATCTATTATTTTTGCACTTAATTGTATGAAAACAGTTTGTCTTATCGAATATATTAAATATATAGACACTAGACACACTCCTCTTTTCCGTCTTACCACTCAACACACCAACTATGCTCAACATGCAACAATGTACAGAATCTGTAATACCTACATGTAATAGGCATTTCCAAGAGATTGACATATTCTTACTTAGCGCCCCCACATTTAAAAAATATATCAAACTTGAAATTTCATCCTCATAATCAAATTTAACACTTAATTGTACTGACACATTTATATATGCAATTTCACACATCATTCACACATTATTCACCATAATATGTAACCATTCCTAATTTATCTTAATATACTACAATAACTTCAGCGACAACCTGTAATTGGCTTTATTATTAATCAAATTATCTTTATGTTATATAATTTAGTATATGCTGTATGTTGTCCTTTAAATAAATAATAAAAAAAAAATATACCCGAAGAGAATCCCATCAACTTTATACATCCTTATCTGGTAGGTTGGAAGAAATTGCCTAGTGACAATAATCTCACCAGTGTGCAATATATTTGTTTATATTTTCTACAAAATGATAAAAAAATAATAAGAATATTTTGATCTAAGTAATATGACGCATCAGATGACAAATAGATTCGAAATATCTTCAGTAGGTACAAATATAACCGATTTCTATTTTACAATAATTATTTTTTATTTATTGTAAATTTAAAATGTTACCACAAAGTAAACAATCGTTTATCGAAGAAGATTTCTATTTTATTTTTATTTTTGATGATCTTTTTCAATAAATCTGAGATTTCTAAATTACGATTTAACGATTTCTTAATAGCTGACAATCAAAATCTTTAATCTAAAAATTAAAAAAAAAATTAAACCTATTTTTTTCGTTTTACATATAATGTAGTTGTTCTTTTCTTCTAAGTATGATGATTGTTTTTATTTTTCTGTGATTTTCAATGTCAATATTTGTATGTCTATATCTTAGCTCAAATTTCATAAATAGTGAGGTGCTTTTTGTATACTTCACATAAGTATTTTTTAATTTTATTATATCCCTAGTTTTTCTTTTTTCTTAAGTTTTTAAATGATTTTTTTTTTATTTTTATATATTTTTTTATTACAATCTTATTTACGTATGATTATATTTTAAGTAAACGAGTTTTATATCCCCATATTGAAAATTTCCACACTCGATAGTAAAAACTGAATAATTGTTTTATTTTGGTTCGCGTCTCGGCTAATTCCCCGTTTCTAATGAACTTTCGTTTTTTGCCGACGCTCGGCGCTGCGCTTCGACTATCTCTGGCGTGACGTTTTCACATAATAATGTAATAAAATAAATAATATTATTAAAACCGCGACTAATCATCATAAGACACATACACACAGAGAGGAAGAGACAGATAGAGAGTCGAAGAAGAGTGTGTAGTGGCGCCTAATGAAATTTATGACAAAACTGAGGCAAAACAAAATATTAGAAATAAAACTTCAGAAAGGGCTGATACTCTCAACAACACAAAGAACGAGTCAAATGACAGTGCTCTGCAAGAGAAGTCGTCAACCTTTCGGCAACGTCTATTGTACTGAAATAATTTAAATCTAGTGTACTTACTTACTTTCCGTGTCCAGACCCTATATGCGCCCTCTCCAATATTTTGCGGCCGTCACAGCCTTGTCGTTTGCAGCCAGGAGGTCCTCCTCATTGCAAGGCTCCCCCATGAGTGGGCACATCAGCAGGTGCGCCGCGTTTTGCTCTTCTCCACATTCGCACGTCACATCCTGCTCATCATCCAGCAGTTCCCATCTCTGCATGTTGACCCTACATCTACTCACACACATTCTGAGTCTGTTCAGGGCTATTCAAATCCCGTATGGGAGTTGGTGTCCGGTTGGGAGGGTCTCGCTTGGTTTTAACCATTCGTTCTCCCCAACCTGTTCCCGCCACAGCTCGATTCTTCTTTCATGCGGGGTGGTGTGCAATTCATTTGTTTTTGATAAGAAACTGCGTCTTGATCTGAGCCTCGATATTGGGGGGTCGTGCCCATACAGGGGGTGTCTGGTATCGCTTTTTTATTTTCGCCTCTCTTCCTCGGCTGCGAAAGTTCTTCGTGTATTTGGTGGTGCAATTCCAGCCAAGAGATGGACCTTTCCAGGGGAGTAGGTCTAAGACATCCTGTGATTAGGCGCCCAGTCTCATTAAGGGCCACATCAACGTTTTTGGAATGTGAAGATCGACACCACACGGGCGCTGCATATTCTGCGGCAGAATAGCAAATGGCGAGTGCAGATGTTCGCAGCACGTTGGGTTGGGCTCCCCAGCTAGTTCCAGTGAGCTTTCGCAGGATGTTGTTCCTCGTGCACACCTTGCTTTTAGTGCTTTGGCAGTGTTCCTTAAAAGTTAGGGTTCTATCGAGTACTATCCCCAAGTGTTTTGGGGGGCAAGGAAAGAGCCTCCACGTAGAGTGCAATAGAAGCAAGAAAGGAAAATTTTACAACTAAAATTACAACAAAAACCCAAAAATGCGAATACCAAGGGAAAATAAGAAAACAAACAAAGCACTCGGGCGCCCCCTGGAAACGACGCTACCAACGTCGGCAAATCTTTCCAATACCAGTCCACATAAAAATCTAGTGTACTGAAATTATTAATGTCTAGTGTGCTGAAAATATTGATGTTTAGTATAGGTAAATACTGAAATTATTCAAGTCTAGTGTACTGAATTTTTTTTATCTTGTTGTAAACTTAATATACCTATTATTTTTCCTGTCTATACTTAAATAATTTGTGTTAAAATGTAGGTTTTACAAATGTTTTAAGGGCTATCACAGGGAAGACGCTTAGGGACAGAATTCGCAATGACGACATTACGCGGACCTGTGAGACCGAGGACATCATACGATGGAGTAGATATAGGAGAAGATTCTGGAGGGACCATGTCAACAGGATGGACACATCTCGAATCCCATTCATAGCGGCAAACGAAATCCCACGAAGAGGTGGAAAGATAGCTGGACCTCAGCTTCACAAGGAATAGCTTTCTCGAAAAAACAGATCTACAATCTAAAAATAAGAAGAATAAGAAATGTTAAATAATTTAGAGTTTTTTTTTTATTAAAAGGGTACATCGACAGACATCCAGCTTACAAATTTCACAAAAAGAAAATAATATTGGTTATTATTGAGTGCTGGACGTCCAATTATGGATGCACACAAAATCACATGAGCTCTTATTCTATCACACACGTAAGTTACACAAGTATGAGTTACATAAATTAGATTAAATTCGGTTACAAAAGTTAAGTAAAAAAAGAAGAAGAAAAAAATAGTTACATAATTTAAGAAAAAAAAACAAGTTAAGAAGTTACATAAGTAGAAGTAAAAAATAGGTAAATAAGAAGCTAAAAAAAAGTTATATCAGTTAGAGAAATGACAATTTCAAACAGATTGCAATCAAATAGTGTATATTTTTTTTTTTTTTTAAATGTATATGTCCTTGATAAACAAGTACATATACATCTTCCTACGTTCCCTAAAATAAGCAAATAAATGCTTGTGCTATAGGTGAACGAAATCGGTCGAGGCAGGATTCGAACTCGCGATCACTGGATTACTAGCCCAGCGCGCTAACCGCTCTGCCATCGACCCATCTATTATATAAATATCATTGAGATCTCTTTTTCCTTAAAAACAGAAAGCGAATCCGCAAACACGTCAAGGTCAGGACACTCCCTTGTCAATTCGTTTTATGTATATAAAGGTGTGTGTAACCTAGAATATGTAGATAATATAAACAAATGGTTTCAGGGGTTGCGGTACCACTGTATGCCGACCCCTGATGAATGGTGTATCGTAAACAGAGCTATAACTCAGAAACTTGTAAACTGAAGAACTCCTGAAGATGTGGTGAAATTTTAGTGAGGGTTGGGTGGGAGGGGAGGGGTGGTTTGATTTTGATTTGAGACATAAAACTTAATTACTAGTGTAAAATAAAATGTATAAAATTTGACACCTCACCTAGACGCCATGTTTGTTTAACTTTTGTGTACTAAAACAGACGGATGTTAATTATGATTATTGCCATATGAAATTAAATATACAAATAGTATGTATATAGTTATAGTATGTCTGAAGTACACACATTTCAGCAGTATGTTTTATATATACCCAGACCGAGGAAGTAGCAGTCACTTTGACATCGATTGCATACAAATTGAATAGATTCGCATTTACGAATATTATTGAAGATATTTGGAAACGATTTAAGCTAATAAATAAATATATATGTATGTATGTAACTATATTTATTTAGATGTAAAAAATAAATGCATTTTCTTATATCTAGTATAACCAATAAGCATATAAACAAGTTGAAAAAATAAAAAGTTTTCACAGTATGAAATATATTAAAAAAAAACAATAAAAAACAACATAATATTCAAATTGACACAAAAATACAAATGAAGCACACAATATCTTAAAAGAACTTTTCCTTTATGTATTCAACACGTAGGCGACAAAAAGCGACAAGACCAGATGCTTCCTTCACACATTCTGGCAAACCATTAAACAGTTGAAAACCTTAATGATTTGCCTGAATGTGTTTAACAAAATATCAATGTAGTATGAATTTTTTATTCCTCACTTCTTCTTGTCTTGTCGGTCAACACATGAGACTTTATGCCCATCCGGGCCCAAAAAGCCACAAACTCCTTTGCGTTGGAGTGGGGAGTTTTGAATTCGAAATTTTTAAGGTTATTTTTTATTGCAGATAATATCATGCTGAGATTGTATTCTGAAAGTTTCATCACAATGTATATGTGTGTGTGAGTGCTGTGTAGGTACTATGTGCTATATAGGTACTCGTGATTATTCTACGGTATCGATTATACATAGATTATACTAAAGTACCCAATTCGATCCTTTTCATATTTTGCAAATTTGTATATGTATATCTAAGACTCCATAAGGTTTTAACTGTAAAATATTTCAAAGTGATCCCAAGCTCGGGAAACTTATAATTTGATATAGGTAGGTAATTATTTTCAAATTGCTAAAAAGACACATCACTTTCATAAATGGCATTGAAGTATTATCAAGTTCATAATTATTCATTAATAAATCTAAATAAAAAAAATAGAAATTAATTTTATGAAAAGGCTGAAAATTTTCTGATTCTGAATTGGTAGTGAAGAGTATAGCGTTGGCTACAACCCATTTTCCATATATCTGAAAAACCATAGTGCCATAATGCTGAAAATTGGTATAAATATAGACAAATACTATATCTCAAACTTGTTTGTATGAAAACGTTTCAGGATTTCTCAAACTTTTTTTATGGAAAAAAAAACATTTTTTTTTGACAATTTTACATATTTATTATGCATTTATTTGTCTATATTTTATTTTTTTAAATATCGAAAAACGTTGAAATGACCTAACAAGATAATTAAGTTTTATATTGAAATTACATCTATTCTACAAATTAAAAAATTACACCAATTATACAAATTCAAAATTATATCAATTATACAAATTAAAAATTACATTAGAAATTACATTAAAAAAATTACAAAAAAAATTATTAATTTCATACATTACATTAAAAATAAAATTACAATCAAAAGTTACATTTAAAATTATTGATATTTCATCAATTATATTAATTACATCAAGACGATATCTTTTCAATCAATTTGTATGGCAGAATACACAATATCTACGGGGATTCTCATTAGTTTGATTGATACTGAATCTCCATACATACCATCAAGTTGTTTATGTTTTCGGGGTTGGGAAAAATGACTGACCTCCATCCACACTATCCAAACATTAAATACATGTTTTGTATAGAAAAAAAAAATCTTTAAATATCCATACTGTCGCTATCAACAGTTGGATTGCATGTGTTACATGCAACTAGTTATTGAATTAAAGAAATTATTATATGTAATTTAAAAAAATGATGTTATATCTGTTCAATCGGAAAATATCTTAACGATCAGGGGTGGAAGTAGCGATATTTACAAACCGGAACATGGGAGGCAGGGGTTGTCACTCATTTAATTACCAATCCGCGGCAGTGCAGTCAGTGCTGAGAGTGGCAAATGGACTGAAACGGACGGATATCCATTACGGAATTAAATGTGGAACGATCGGAGGAGATTAAGAGTGTCTCACGGACCGGATCGAATGGCGAACGAACCGGTTTGAATAATTACCGGATGGCAGACATAGGCGACACGTTATATAATTTTTAAACGAGAAAATCAGCTCCTTTAAAAAATGGAATAGGGATCTTAAAAAAGTTTTTTTTTCATTAAATCCATTGATACATTGATGTTGATATTTTTATTTTAGAATCAAAAGTATTTTTTTGTAACTTATCCTTAAGAAACAAGTAAATGTACCTAATTATTTTTTTTATTTTTCCATTAGAATTTTTCCTGAGATCTTGTGACAAGACCAATAGAATAAACTTGTATGAATTGAAAAAAAATACAAGAAAATGAACAACTTTATTTTTTAATCAAATCGTAGTTTTTTTTATTTAATTATTATTGATTTAATTTTTCATTTGATTTAATCTTTTACGTTTAATTTATTGTGCATGGCTTTATGGCTTTGAATAATAGCATTATGAGATTAATGTTTTCATAATAAATTAATTATAGACATCCAATGATCCGATTCTAAAACGCCTTAATTGATGCAATCTCTTTAACACATTTGATATTTTTGTGTATGTAACTGAAATTGGATAACAATGTAATGAATAATAATGGAATAACGGATAGCCTAGTCTTCACACCATTTTTGTAAACCTAACCTACAAAAGTTTGGTAAAAATAAGTTTATTAATAGTTGATCCATATATACAATAGGTACATATATGCTGCGAAGCCTTTAAGTTGATGGTATTTGACCTCAATGTTGAAAAAACCATGAAAAATAGAGACGTGGCCATACAAATATCGCAGATTTGGCTTGAAACTATGTCGATATGTAAAGAGAAATAAAATATCTTGAACAAATCGACAGTCGAATTAAAATTCGCGTAATGCTGCTGACGGCGTGTTGACCGCAAGATTCAAATATTAGACCAAATATGTGTAATATGATTCAAATATGTGTTTCTTTGAATTGACTGATGCGAGATGTGCGGTCTAATATATACGATTCAAATATCAGGGGCGCATAGAGTAACATGGAAAATAGTAGAACAATGTACTACTACACGTATCAACTTGCACCTGCCAGGTATTCATAACGTGCAGATAACATTAAATTTCGTTTTTTATTTTGACTTTTCATAATTACAATAATTGTAATTATTACCGCCACGAGACGCCACTGTGAGGTATGCCTAGAAGAAATTCGTCTGAATTTTATTTTTAACGTTTATGGCTTTTAACGGATCTCTACTTTATCTTAAGGAATCAATGTCTTCTACCCTCAACCACCACCACCACCAACCGCTCTTAATACGTTTCCATCACACTCCCCCCCCCCCGCTCCACCCGCCCGCCTGCCAAGCCCCCCTCGCTAATATTTTAATGTTCTGTCTGTTTCGTCAGAATGGCGACCAGATGTTTTTTACGATAATATTATATATTTTTTTGCCATTATTATTTTTTCTTCGTCTTCCTTACGCTTCGTTTGGCAACTAATTCGACGGGACCGAACCGTATTAGTCAATCGTTAAAGGCGGTGTACTTAGTATTATGCACCGGGTGAGGGGGATTTGTGTGAAAAAAAAAACCTTTGGAAAATGAAAAGAGTTCATTAATATCCATTAGTATTAAAGACGTAGTGTTACAATGAGTAGTCCATACGCCATATTGAAACATTGTTCATCTGATTTTTATATTAGTTTAATATATAAAAATTTCATGTCACGATGTTCGTACAAGCTTATCTCCGAATCAGCACAACCGATTTCAATGAATTTTTCTTAATTTAGATGGTTGGAACCGGATTGAAAGATAGGATAGTTTTGGATCTGATAGGTGGCGCTGTTATCGAGATATAAAATGTAAAAAATCAACTTTTTTCTTTAGATTTCTCATTTAAAGGTATATAAACTTACAAACGTACAAATCCAAAGATCCCGGGTTCGATTCCCGGTGGAGGCACAGTCAGACCATCTTTTATGAAGTCTTCCAACACTCCTTTTATTTGTCCGGGATCTTCACTGTAGTATTCTGGGTCCCCATCTAGGATCCCCTTGTCTGGCCAAGTGACTAGCCCATTGCCACTTTAATCCAGCAACACGACCCATTATACCGGAAACCTTAGTACGGCGCCTTCATTTCGTATTTTGCCTCAGAAGGTTCACGCCAAGTCATGGATCTGCATTACAGGAAAAAGTATCCACAGGTTGAAAGTGCACAGCGATCATCCTAATGATTGGGTGGAATGCCACATAAGCTAAAAAGAAGAAGAAGATTCCACTTTGCTTCTTACGCCTTATGTCAGTTTTATTAATACGCGGATCAAACTTTGGAACATATTTTAAACATAGGTATTGTTCAGAATTTCTATTGTCTCAACTGATGTATGTATGTATACCTCTTCATGTGATGCATGTATGTATGCATCCATTAGCTTTCAATCATTTTTGTCTCATTTTATTTAGGTATAAATAAAATATTTATCAGAATAAATAAAAAATACACAGTTTTAATCCACAAAAGAGTATGACTTTAATGAGCCTATGCGCTTTCGCCGAACACAGCCGGCATCCTCAGAGGCAGAAATCAAACATTTCAAACACAGAGTTTGATTTCTGCCTCTGAGGATGCCGGCTGTGTTCGGCGAAACCGCTTAGGCTCATTAAAGTCATACTCTTTTGTGGATTAAAACTGTGTGTTTTTATTTATTTTTATAAATATTTTATTTATAACTATGAACTTCCACTGGGTTAACGAAAAATCTTTGAACCTATTTGTTCATAGTTTACGCTAACAAAAATATACTGTGTAGTTTTTTGACACAATGATGTTGTACAATTTGCGGGTCGCAGATAGCAGCGGATAGAAGATGTTAGAAAAGTTTAGAAGATGCCCAGTTGTCCATTTGTCCAGCAGTGGAACGAATGTCGCTAGCAGTTGATAAGTTTATAATAAATGATTGTCGATCTGATGATTTCTCACAAGAAACATTGAACAATTTCAAAATATGTGAAGACCATAAATCTCGCTGTAGGAAATTAACAAAATTAAAATTCCGTTCAACGACATAAATTTCGCAGTGAAAAGCATTGAAATTGAATTCCGAAATGAATCGTTACATTTTCTAATTAAAGAAAATTTCTCTACTCTCTCTCTCTCCTCCGAAGAACCAAAGATACCCCATAAGTCGAATAAGCCGCAAATCTTTAGATTTTCCGTTTTGCCGCCAAAACTTATCACGAAATGGCCGCCATAAAACATCCGGCTAAGACCGGAAACTCTCTCGAGGCGGTGAATCTAAATCGGAATTTATAAACTGACTCCATCTTTTCTATTATCGTCCGTATTATATAATCGAAAGTCAAACCGTGGTTTAATTCCCGAAAGATCATTCCGATGGGTGGGGGTGGATCTGGACCATTTCATCCCTCACGCCCCCTCGGATTCAACACAAGTATTAGGAATAATGCCGATACTATTAAAACACGACCCCCTCCCCGGTTCTGCTTGGATCGGAATATGTCTCTCTAACCATCGGGAGTTCCGCAAGGATCAGAAACTTGACCCACAAATCAATACTTACAATGAATGTTATTTATTTTTTATATCAGACATATTATTTATTATATATGTATGTACACATTGATATTATTCAACTAAACAAAAAATACAAAAATCAACAAAACAAATGACCCCAGATAGCAGAATGCTGGTAAAAGGGGTCATAATATATTAAATTTACAATAAAAAGCAATAATTAATAAGCACTTTTAACCAACACATAGGTAAATTTACATCACTTCATACATTTACTTCAGTCAAATATATAATTAATATTAAAAAATATTATGTAATTTTAAATTATTTATAGTGGAGTACTTGCTCCACGTACTAACTCCACGATTTTGTAATTTCCAAGTCTTTTTGGCAGTTAAGAGATGGTAAATGTCACAATGCTGATTTATTTTGTCTATTTATGGTTTGTACAAGAAATAAATTATAATATGTATCTTTTAACCTACTTTCATATTGGTTTTTTGATTCCTGTCATGCAGATCGTTGATGGTTATTTTTTTAAATTAAAATAGAAATAACCCCTTTCTTTATTTTCATTAACAAAACACAGTTATATTAATTATTATAATTTGTTTCATTGAAATGTAAATCATTATTATACAACAAATAGTCAAATACTCGGTCGCACACCCATGGAGAGCAACAGTGCAGTAGGTACCTACATTTTTTTACTTCATAGTAGAGATGTACCAAAAAATGTCCGTCGACAAACACATTTCCAATCATTTATATAATTGAACACTAAATGTTACAAAAATGAAGCGATATTTTGATACTGTGTAAATTATTGTTGAGCCGCTTATCTAAGAGGACTTCATTTAACCAGTTTTTATTCATATTTTTAGATGAAAATACTTCAATAAAACTTGTAGAGTTGAGTTCAATGCCTTTATTCATAAATTTTAGTACCCTTGTTATAGTTAATTTATTCATTCATGCCATCGCGACATATCCCACAATGTGGAGTAAACAGCAGCAGGTGTGCGGGTGTGCATTACTACCTATATAAAAAGAGAGCACAACAAATGCGTGTATTCCTAGACACCATTCTTGTCTCACCTGAAAAGGCACTACATTCAGAATGAGTGGTGTATTTCATTGCTGAACTACGTGAGATGTTATTGTTGCCTGTTGTATTTTCTATTACCCGGCTCTTACGGGACAACCGAAACACTACATTCAGAATGTGTGATGGTGAACCTCATTGCTGTACTATGTGAGATGTTTTTGTCGCCTGTTGTATTTTCGACTACCCGGCTCTCACTGGACACTCGAAAATAACAATAGAAGAATTGAAGCACTATTCTAATTCGGAGCCTCACAGCAATTGTTTGTTAATTTTTATAAATTAACCTACTAAACTTCAAACTAAATTAGCAAAAAAAAAAACAACATTCCTTGAATTCATAAATGAATAATTCCTTCATTCGTATTATGTCTTACATCCATATTGTCAAAATAAAACCCGGATGCCCCATCACAGTCGATATGGGAGGTGTAAATGAGGGGATGTAATCACATCCCCCACTTTCCTCGTCTCAATTATTCGACGTTGCCACGGTAACCGATCTGAATAATAATTATGATTATTATTGAGTAAGAGTGACGACCGGAAGTGACGTCGGATTGATCTGGGGTGGGAGGAGGGGGGTTTAGGGGGAGAATATGAAATGGGGAGGAAAGAGACTATACGGGGGGGAGAGGGTGTAATAATTGTTTGATTGACGCAGCCGAAGACAACTAATGACATCTCTGTATTACCGTTCGAAACAAGGAGATTGCGATGGTTGTCCACCGTGATAAATTATTACTGTCGTTTAAATCAAAATAAATGGTTCTTTTCTTCGATAATTGCGTTGTATCGGTAGAGGATCTATCCGACAGATGGGGTTTCGTAAACATTGGTCGAAAAATAATATAATTTTTAATTTAATAACTTTAATTTTGATAATATTAAATACAAAGAATAGAAGTAACTCACACACATAATAAAATAAAAAGAAATAAAATTTTACTAAAAAAATGATTAAAACTAAGTATAATATTTCTTCAATAAAATTGAAAAAATATATCAAGATATTTTTTTTAAATGAATATGTCCTTGTTAAACAAGTACATATACATCTTCATACGTTCCCTAAATAAGCGTAAACGCTTGTGCTATAGGTGAACGAAATCGGCCGAGGCAGGATTCGAACTCCCGACCACTGGATTGCTAGACCAGCGCGCTAACCGCTCTGCCATCGACCCATCTAATTTGTATTGACATTACTTTTTTTCAGTTCATTTGTTTTTTAATTTCATCTGCAATAGTCATGGTTACCATGTATATATTTTTTGTTATTGTATTTTTCACTTTAATTATAATTTATTGTTACAAATAATTTATAAGTACCCAACTGGCGACTCTTGTAACATATTATTTTAAGCATCAATTTTGTCATTTACTTTCTTTCACAAATAATGCGATTTTATTAAACCTCGAAACAGGTATCCTAGTGAGGATGAATAACATCATATTATATAAATTTGAGAGATTCTATAGATAAATAAATAAATGAAAGAATCCCGGATGTCACTTTGTTAATTGTATCGATCACTTAAAAATATATTAAAAAATAAATTCCTCTTTACTTGAAGAGGTAAGTTAATGAAACTAATACATATTATTTTGAATTCAACATTACATAATATGGAAGTACCTATCTACCTACATACTAAAATAATAAATATACATTTAATTATTCTTCTTTTTATTCATACATTTTTTTTATTATTTTTCCATTTACTTTTTAGACAATAGTGACTTTCAATTGGCATTTACAATAAATACGCTTTATGATAAGGTTAATAATAAGAGACAAGATATTTTCCTACATGCAAATTTTATACCTTATATAAATATTTACATTTTGAAGGTGAGGGGGGATGAATAATATTATTAAGAAATGTCTTAAATGAAATTGAAGAAGTCTAGATCAATACTTGAACCCTTTGATATTAAGGGATGATGTGACTCGATAACACCACCCCCTAACCGTTGAATATGCAAATTCTATCAATTATTTGTTTGGGTACACCCCTGCCTGATTTTATCCATAACTTTGGCAATACATAGATAGGGGTGCCAACGATACGCATAATACTTGTTATTTTTACTTTTTTATGTTTTTTGCTTTTCAAAAAACTTTTCTCCAAAGCCTTTTTATTAATTAATTAATTTATTTATTTATAAACGGAATCAATTGCCTTTTAAATAAATACATATAAACACATAAGGATTAATGATAAAAATATATTAAATAAAAAAATAAAACGATTTGCTTTAACTACACTTGGTAAAACAAAAAATTAAAAAATAATAAGTGAAAGCAAACTTAAAAAAATATATACATATGGACTTAAAATAAACCAAAACATTAAAAAAAAAGGTAATAATAATTACAAAAAATAGCAGTAGAAGCAGTGCCATGTAAATTATAAATAAACAAAAAAGATATACAAAAAATAAACATTTTACAATCGAATATATACAAATCCACATTAATTTAACAAATAATATAAGAATATTCTAACAAAAACTTATATCATGGACTAACATGGTTAGTAACACTGAGGTACTACGTAGAGCCAACACCAACAGAGAATAATTCACCAATGTTAAGCTCCGTAAAGTGTTGTACTTCGGCCATATTCTGAGAGGTGAAAAGTATGACATCCTTCGGCTTGTCATGAAGGGATAGATCGAGGGTCGTAGAGGGGTCGGAAGGAGACAACTTTCTTGGCTTCGAAACATCTGGGAATGGACCGGTATAAGAAGAATAGAATTAAGTGAATTAAGTGGCGTTCGGTACTCTTTGTCTACCCCGTGAGGAACACGGCGTGATGGTATAATGAACTCGTATATTTTTATTGGAAAGTCTTAGCACTACACGTATGTCAAAACTTATATGATGGTCGCAAAACTATCAAGTTTTTGATAGCCAATATTAAACCCCTGTAAAAGATATAGTCGTATGTCACCCCTGTATATTAATGGTAATACAGGGTGCCTTATTGCCTATTGGGAATATTCCTTAATTTTAAGGTGGCGCTGGGCTGTGTTAGGTGGGAGGGCCGAATACGCAATGTTCACTAATGGGCTGCTTCTTCAATAGTTACCCCTTCTGCCACCCTTCGCTCCCTATCTTTAACCGGAATATAAAATGACAGTTTATTGTGTATATAAATCAGAAACAGTCTATCAGAAACCACAGAAGTTTCTATGTCTGCTAAAACTATTAACTCTTCCAATATGGAAAGCATATTATTATTTACAAGCTATTTATTTTGTTTTTATTTATTTATTTAGGTTAAAGTTGGACAAAAACAGCGTTAAGACATAGTACAATACAATAGTAACATCAAATATTAATATAAAATAATACAAGTTTGCAAAAAATAAAAAAAATAAAATATGATCATAGGTTGGTATGTAGGTAAGAGCAACATTTCAAGTTAACAATGATTTAAAACATAATATTCAACTAAAAGGAAAAAAAGAAAAAAGAGAAATTAATGCCTTCAAGGTTTCCTATAATAAGCAGTTATTGATCTTCTTTTGTATAGAGTATTTGAATGTTGTGGAGCTGAGGTGGAAGATGTCAAACTCTTGAAATCTGTTATTGTATGTATCGCACATTCTATGAATAGTCATGTTTTGTGCGTAATTGGTGCGGTGAATTGGAAGGTGGAATAAATGTGTATGTCTAGTTCTGCGAGTAGGAATATTAGGTAAATGAAATGGTATTGAGTATTGAGGGGCAGTCGATATTATTATTTATAATGTTGTACAGAAGCATTATGTATATCATTTACTGTGCGTCTATTCTCGAGACTGTCGATTTTATAATAGGTTCTCGCGCAGTCGTAGCTGGGGAACTCGAGGTATGCTTTACGGTTTAAGTATTTAATGAACAATCTTTGTATTCTTTCAATGCGTTGTTTGTATGTTGTGTATCTTGGGGACCATTATTTTTGGTTTATATTTGGGGACCATTGGTTTTATTTTATTTTTATTTTATTTTATTAAGGGACACGAACAGAGAATTAACAAAACATATTATATACAAAATACATTAACAACAAAAAAAATCTCGTTAACCCTCTAATTAAGCTCATCCACACATGCTTCATATTAGTGTGTCAAAAAACGTCACTATTCTTCTTATGGGTCACAATCCTAAGATTGGTCTGCACCAAACACTCGATCTTTCCACTTAACTCTATCGTCCGCCAGTCTCTTCATCTCTTTGTAGCTGCTACAGCGCACGTCACCGATTATCTGGTCTACATAGTTATTTCTGGGGCGACCTCTACAGTTACCCCCATCAATCATTCCTTCGACGATTGCAAAAAGCAGGCCTGGGTGCCGGATGTTGTGGCCTATCCAAGTTGTTCTCTGTTGGGCAATTCTTTTCATAATTTGCCTTGTCTCTCCAACCCTCCTTGGTACCTCGCCGTTGCTGATGTGTTCTGACCAGTGAACTTTAGCCATGCGTCTGTAGCATCACATCTCAAACGCAGATAGACGTCCCGTTTCGCGTTGGCTGATGGTCCATGTTTCACAGCCATATAGCAGTACACTCCAGACAAGAGTCTTGATCAAATTTTTCCTAATTTTGATGGAAATGTTAGGGGATTCAAAAATTGTTGATCTTTTGTTGAAGGCGACTCTTGCTTTGTGGATTCTGCTTTTGATGTCTGCTGTTGAACGTCCATCTTGAGATATTCTGCTTCCCAGATATATAAACTCTTTCGTCACAATACAACACATAAAAAAAATAAGAATATTGAAACAAAGGTAGATATGAATTATTGTTGTTGCAACGATTAAAATTTCACAGAATGAAACGATTAAAATTTCACAGAATGAAACTATTAAAATTTCACAGAATGAAACGATTAAAATTTCACAGAATGAAACGATTAAAATTTCACAGAATGAAACGATTAAAATTTCACAGAATGAAACGATTAAAATTTCATAGAATGAAACGATGAAAATTTCACAGAATGAAACGATTAAAATTTCACAGAATGAAACGATTAAAATTTCACAGAATGAAACGATTAAAATTTCACAGAATGAAACGATTAAAATTTCACAGAATGATACGATTAAAATTTCACAGTATGAAACGATTAAAATTTCACAGAATGAAACGATTAAAATTTCACAACGAAACGATTAAAATTTCACAGAACGAAACGATTAAAATTTCACAGAATAAAACGATTAAAATTTCACATAATGAAACGATTAAAATTTCACAGAATGTAACGATTAAAATTTCACAGAATGAAATGATTAAAATTCCACAGAATGAAACGATTAAAATTTCACAGATTTGCATCATAGGTAGGTACCAAATGTACCCAATAAATCTTCTACATAGCTTAGTCAATTTATTTTCAATGCTGGATAGATCTCACCCATATGTTTCCATATTTTGGACAAAAAAGGAAGAAGATAAATAAACACCAGCCGATGTCTGGCCGTAAGTTCCAGCATTCCAACTTCGTCTCTATTGAGATATGAAATTGTCAAAATATACCTTAAGTCCGGATATTGCATCGTCTAACTCACTTTGTATTTTCAAGAAAAAACTAAAGAAGGAATATTTATCCCAAAACACCTGATCCCGATCTCCTCTCTTCGTCTTTACCCTATCATTGTTTTTTGCTATGAAGTACTTTATTTTTTTCTGTTTTAATTGTTATCTTAGTGTAATTATATATTAACTGTTCTTATTTTGCTTGTATTCTTTTGTTGATGGACATTATAAATTTTGTCTTAATTTGTAATCTTTGTCATCTGGTTAGCTGGAAGATATTATCTAATGGCAATAAGCGCGCCAGTGTAGTTTTAATATATTTTTTATATTATGTACAAAAAGATTAATTAATAAATAAATAAATAAGACCACACAAAATAAAAAATTAAAAACATAAAAATGTTAATGGGATTTGTAGGAATTTGGGGGAGTGGGGAAGGATAAAGGCGTTAGGTGTTATTTATTTTGTATTGCTGTTTTTTTTTCATGATTTGAAATTCATATTTTTTTTTTAACTTTTCTATGGACAATTCTTGGTAGAACTCCATTTCAAATTATAAATAAATTTGGTATGGTAAAATAAAACCAAAGAAATTAGTAGAACTGAATACTTTGGTTTTATTTTACCATACCAAATTTATTTATAATTTTCATATTTTTATATTAATCTGTGTTGCTTTTGGATTTATAGCGTACGTTTATTTATTATTGTTAATGACTTGTTTTTATATTTATGTGATTTGTCCTATAGATTCTGTGTAAAGTATTTTATTGTGTAAGCCAAAAGATGCTGCTTTCCTAAACACAAACTGCCAGCTTAAATTAGGAAAGGAAACATTATTTTTTTTTATAACATGTAATATTGTATATAAATCAGTCAATATGTATATTTTAACAAAAAAAATACTAAATATCTTGTTATTGTGATGATTTTCCAAATCAAATCGACTTCAACGTTCTGTTTTACTTCAGATATATTTTACTTCAGACCTTGGAACCTGCAGACATTATAAGAAAATTCAAATTCATTAAATAAAATTAAATCTTCGATGAAAATTTGCCGAGTTTCGGTATTGGATTTGCGCACAGATATTATCAAAATATCCCCGGGGTCCGATCAGCGGATTCGTTTATTCGCCGAAGTTTGCCGAACAACGACGATCAAAAAGGGGGGGGGGGGGGCGGTGATACGTGGGCTGTTATACAATATAACACCCGGTTGGTAACTTTTCAATTATTTGGCATTCAGAGACGGAGACAAAACGCTGCCGAAAGCGGAAAATGCAAAACGTGTCATAATTCCAATATCCATATCGCGCCCCCGCACTACCTCACCCCGATCCCACTTTGTTCTTGTGCAGAATGTCAACATCTCACCCTACACTACCCCGCAACACTGTGCTCTATTAATTTTGATTAGGTACTAATGCTCGGTATACATGGCGACAAGAGACCATCGAGTATACACATCGAGTATCTACGTGTGCACACTACCAACGTGAATTTAACAAAAAAAAAAACGAGTGCGTTGTGGCCAACGCTTTACTCTTCACTAGCAAGTCACTCCAAAAAGTATTCAGAATATAAACCTAAACACCCCAATTTCAATATTATAAAATTACTTAAAAAAATAAGTAAAATCACAATTTTTAAACTTTATTCCACTAATTTAAAGTGTCGACCACTGACGCGTTTCGCTCAAAGAGCATCTACTGAATGGTGAAATTCAGTAGATGCTCTTTGAGCGAAACGCGTCAGTGGTCAACACTTTAAATTAGTGGAATAAAGTTTAAAAATTGTGTTTTTACTTATTTTTTAAGTAATTTTATAATATTGATAATGGAATTCCATCACGTATTAGCAGTCGAAAAGTTAGAAATGACCTCAATTTCAAATCAAATTTCACTGAATGTTGACGAGGCGATGAATGTATGTCAAGATAGAAGTAAGTGGCGTTTGGTTCTCTCTGCCTACCCCGTGAGGGACATGGCGTGATGGTATGTTTGTTTATATGTACAAATGTTTTAAACAGTGTGTTTCTAAAAAAATACAATAATTATTTTCATCATTTCTCTAGAGAATGTTCGCCACATAATTTTAAAATTCAGCAGAAATCCTGAAATGATTTTATATAAAGAATGAAATAATTATATTTCATATTGATCGACGCAATAATTATATTTCATATTGATCGACGTAATAATTATATTTCATATTGAGTGAGGCAATAATTATATTTCATATTGATCGACGTAATAATTATATTTCATATTGATCGACGTAATAATTATATTTCATATTGAGTGAGGCAATAATTATATTTCATATTGATCGACGTAATAATTATATTTCATATTGATCGACGTAATAATTATATTTCATATTGAGTGAGGCAATAATTATATTTCATATTGATCGACGCAATAATTATATTTCATTATTAAGTTTGTTATTATTTATTTGGTAGAATTCCATTCTGAATATTATTAAAATTAAAATCTGTGTTTGGATTCTTCAATATATTTTATACTTATATCGATAGCTATTTCGCCTTACTAGGATATTAGCAAGACTATATCGTATAGTCTTGATAATGCCAATGATAATGCAAAGTCGATATACTCTTGATAATGCCCTCATAAGGCGAAATAGCTATCGACATAAGTATAAAATATATTTTAGAATCCAAACACAGTGTTTCATTTTAATAATAATTATATTTCATATTGATCGACGCAATAATTATATTTAACATTCATCGACACAATAATTCTATTTCATATTGATCGACGCAACAATGTTAGAGTTCATGTTGTTCCTTTAACCCTTTTTCACCAAAATTAATATGATTGGATAAAAAAAATAAATATCATAGGGAAACATGTTCTAATAACATTTGAAAACATTTAAGGGAAAAAAAAATTTTTTTCATGGGTAGTTTTGGAAAAATTACAGGTCTATAAAAAATGACACTGGGTCTGAAAGGGTTATTTGAAACATTGTAAATAACATTTTTTGCATTGATTAAAAAAATTACATGTTATCAATAATTTGAAATAAAATCCAAAAAAAAAACAAAAAAAATTTTTGTATAGTTATTTAAACTAGAAGCCGTCTCGATCGACAATTTGAAGATTAAGAAAATATTTCTTTTCCATAAAAAAAAAATACCACAGACATAAACAGTTTGAGATAAATCACGCAAATAAAACCTGATACGCCGCTCCATGAGCGGGCTATTTCATCCCCAATAAAAAAAGGTGTATCGGTTTACAAAGAAAAATCCACCCCAAGGACATTGAAAAACATTGTATCCGCTTCAAATATTTACAGAACCCCTTTCACTCTCCGAGCACTTCATGAATAAAAAACGGAAGACATGTTTAGACAAATCTCTTTCCGAAGAACCCCTGCTATCGTGGGGTTCGGTGGAAAGAAACACGATTTCTATTTTCGCTTCGCCACTTCGAGGGTTAACCCAGTGTATCAATATATTAGCCCCGCGTTTATTGACCACTTACCGACGTAAAAAAAAGAGAAGGAAAAAAAAAGCTTCGGCATCTGAAGGGTTTACAACCTGTAAAATATAACGAATTTGGGCTGAGACCAGTGAGGGGAAAATAATTTTCTAACGAAAATATTTGAAATATATTTCAGTTATATCACAATTTTTTTAGATTTTATCAAATATAAAAAAAAAATCAACGATCTGTAAGCAACTGTACAAAAACAATCTTGACAATATTCATATTGTAAAATTCCATTTAAAATGATTTATTTATTTATAATAATTCAATATTTATCAGTTGATATTGTCCTAGGACCTAGTCAGCCGAAGTCATCGTTCTGTAAAAAGAATTATTAACGATTGACGATTTTACGAAAAAAGATTTTTAACATAAGTACCTCCCAACCAGTTAGAGCTCAGAAACTTTCAGAATTTGTGTATCCAATTGATAAAGTTGAACTATATTTTTTTTCATTTACATCTACTTATTTCTTTAAAATGCCTTGATATCTTCAGACTGCAGATTATCAAAAAGTGACATGCTGAGATTGTATTCTGAAAGTTATATCACAATGTATCTGGGTAGTGTGCTTTGTGCTACGTGATGTGTCCTGTGTACTATGAGCTACATATGTACGTCGTGTTTATACTATCTTATCGATTATAGACTAAATACTCATTCGATTATTTTCAAATTATTATTGCAAATTTGTATATCTAATACTCGCTTAGACCCCATTAAATTTTGAAAGATATTTATAGTGCTTCTCAATTTGTTTAACTGTTAAATATTTCAAAGTGAACCCATGCTCAGGTAAATCGAAATTTGTTATTTTCATTTTCAAGTTGGTAAAAAGGCACATCTTCTTCTTCTTCTTCTTTCTCAGCCATCTCTCCACTGCTGGATGTAGGCCTCTTCTAAAATCTTCCACTCGTCTTTTTTCTGGGCTTTTCGAACCCATCCGTTTCCAGCGACAGGGACAATATCATCGGCCCACCTTTTCTGGGGCCGGCCTATTCCCCTTTTCATATCCCATGGTCTCCAATTTAGAATTCTGGGTGCCCATCTGTCCGTACCCTGTCTAGCAACATGACCTGCCCATTGCCATTTAAGTTTTGCAACTCGATCCATGACATCAACAACTTTTTTCTGGCGTCTGATTTCTTCATTTCTAATTTTGTCTCTTAGACTTACGCCTATCATTTGCCTTTCCATGGATCTCTGAGTGCATTTTAGCTTATGTATGGTCCTCGCAGTTAGCGTGATAGTTTCCAGACCACACGTAAGCACAGGCAGGATACATGTTTCAAACACTTTTCTTTTCAGACATGTGGGAATATCTCTGTTTTTTAGGACATGTTTAAGTTTCCCAAAGGCTGCCCTACCTAGTCCGATCCTTCTGGGTATTTCTGCTGTCTGGTTATCCTTTCCTAATTTTATCTTGTGTCCAAGGTATATATATATTCTTCAACAGCTTCAATTATTTTATTATCAATTGTGATAGTGCTGTTAGATGGACTCATGATTTTTGTTTTGTTAATATTAATTTCCAGGCCGACCATTAGGGAAGCATCGTGGAGTTCTTTTATCATAATATGAAGTTCTTCCAGATCATCACTTATAAGCACTATGTCATCCGCAAAACGGAGAAAGGCAAATCACTATCATAAAATGACTGAAAAATTATCAAGTTTTTATAATAAAACATTTAAATCAAAAATAATTATACAAACTCACTTCATGAAAATGCTGAATATTTTCCATAAAAAAATTGAATACCTTGTGGAGTGGCTTGTTAGTGAGGAGTTTAGCGTTGGACAAACAACCCACTCGTTTAAATATAAAGTGTTCACTTTGATAACGTATTAGATAGTTAGCCCTGTAGGTTCTCCTATTCGTCTCTATTGAGAGGTTAAAAAATATATCATAAAATATCATTGACTTCCCACGTGCAAAAAATATCCAGTGTTTGAGTATATGCAACTATAAAAAATATTCGAATAAAATAAGGATATAGATCGCCCATAGTGTAACCCTTTCGTGGCCACCTTTTCAGAATTGCTCCGTTCAATTTGATGGCAACATTTTACCCCTGCCCCTCCATTTCGGGGAAAGATGATTATTCTTCGATGCAGCTGGGATTTAAGAGCATCCATTTATTATCTGTTTTCGTAAAAGGCTTATGGGGTGGAGAAAGACCTGCTTTTTTCCTATCTTTTTCCAGATGGTCAGTTCAAACTTGATGGGGTTCACCGCCAATTTGGTTGGTTTGAACACCTAACCCGGCAATCGATCTCTCGAGACGAATTTATGGATCGAAAGTGATTTTCTTGGATCGTGTAAGGGGTCAACTCCAAATTGACAGGTAATTGGAGGGTTTTTTATTTCATACATAATACACAGGGGTTATGTCGATGGTATTGGTTTTATAATCATGCAGAAGAAAAATATTAATTTATTATTAAAGAATTAAATTTTAAACGATTCGAATTAAATAATTATTTCGTTTTTTAAACGAAGTTAAATTATTTATTTATTTTATTGGTTGATAGAGAGTTATACAGTCTACATAATTTATAAAACAGACAACGTGCGTTGCTTTATTAGTGGACCAGTGAAAATTCCATGCATTATTCAATAGGATAATATTTATTTATTGGTTGATAGAGAGTTATACAGTCTACACAATTTATAAAACAGACAACGTGCGTTGCTTTATTAGTGGACCAGTGAAAATTCCATGCATTATTCAATAGGATAATATTTATTTATTGGTGGATAGAGAGTTATACAGTCTACACAATTTATAAAACAGACAACGTGCTTTGCTTTATTAGTTGACCAGTGAAAATTCCATGCATTATTCAATAGGATAATATTTATTAATTGGTTGATAGAGAGTTATACAGTCTACACAATTTATAAAACAGACAACGTGCGTTGCTTTATTAGTGGACCAGTGAAAATTCCATGCATTATTCAATAGGATAATATTTATTAATTGGTGGATAGAGAGTTATACAGTCTACACAATTTATAAAACAGACAACGTGCGTTGCTTTATTAGTTGACCAGTGAAAATTCCATGCATTATTCAATAGGATAATATTTATTAATTGGTGGATAGAGAGTTATACAGTCTACACAATTTATAAAACAGACAACGTGCGTTGCTTTATTAGTGGACCAGTGAAAATCCATGCATTATTCAATAGGATAATATTTATTTCTATGGTTGATAGAGAGTTATACAGTCTACACAATTTATCAAACAGACAACGTGCGTTGCTTAATTAGTAGACCAGTGAAAATTCCATGCATTATTCAATAGGATAATTAATATTAATATAAATAATGTAAAAAAATACAAATAATGTAAAATAAATTTTCTGGTACATAGAAAAACACTCAAGACAGCTGATTAAATCAAAGTACTAGGAAAGATAGGAGGAGACAGCTGTCCTGAACTCACTGAGAGAGTTAACAGAGATATCGAGTGTATTAAAAAAAAATATGTTTATTTATACCTAATTATTTTTTTATTTTATTTACCTTTTATCACTCCATATTTATAATGACAACAATAAGTTGATTACTGCTGCCCAACTAGGAAATCCTGTTCTAGGGCTAGCAGTTTACAATTTTTAGTGACAATATAAGCAATTATGAACCAGGTGATTGTTCCCATTCCACATTAAATAACAACAAAATCTTATCAATTTTGTTATTATTTAAATACCTTATTTATCTTGAAGGTTTTTTCGTTGACACAGTGGAAGTTCATAGTTATAAATTGTAAAAAAAACTCAGTGGAAGTTCATAATTATAAATTGTTAAAATAAACACTTATAAATAATAGAAACACATTTAGATTCCACAACGAGTATTTTTATTTGCCTAAGCGCTTTCGCCAGTCACAGCTGGCATCCTCAGAGACACACTATATTCTGACTTAAAAATTAAACATGTAATGGTCAAATGAGGTAAGCAGAGGAGGGGGGAGGGAAAACACTATCAGACATATACAGATATTATTACTTAGATAACCACTAATAGGTAGAAAGTAAGGGAAACCCTTATTAACAATGTTTACAATATAAATACAATGAATAGCAAGCAACTAACAACACAATAATCATAAGAAAGAAGACCTATTTTAATCGTGTTATTATGTGATAGGGTTTTCCCTCCCCCCACCCCTGCTTACCTGTACATACCCTATTAGACCATTACATGTTTAATTTTTATGTCAGTATATAGTGTGCCTCTGAGGATGCCAGATGTGACTGGCGGAAGCGCTTAGGAAAATAAAAATACTCTTTCTATTTATACATATAAGTGTTTTTTTTACAATTTATTTAACCTTATTTTTTTTTGATATCGTGGGCCCACGTTAGTAATTTTTGAAAATTTTCATTGTTCGAGACATAAGAAGTTATCGAGAAATTAGAATTCCTAAAAAAATTAATGATGTAGGTATGTATGATAGATAGAGGTCATAAAAATGTATGGCATATATTAAAGATGTTGCGTGTATGTGGCGTGTGTCATTTCTATATTTAGTATCATGGTTAATAAGGAATCAATTGAAGAAACAATTTAATGATAAATCTAAATATAGCAACATATCTGACACACAATAAATTAAACCTTGTAGTTTTATAACAAATTGGTATAGGTCCCATATTAACACGAAGACGTATGCGTCTAATCGTTAAAAAAATATTCAATATCTACAATTATTATGTCGGTTTTCGTGGCTCAGTTGGTTGGGTATCAGACCTCTGAGCCAAGGGTCTGGATTCGATTCCCGATGGAGACACAGTGAGGCGATAAATATAATTACTCTCCAAAGTGTGGCACCTTGTAATTACGTACTATGTTAAATAAATATCGGCCTTCGTAGCTCAGTTGGTTAGGTATCTGACTGCTGAGTCCCGGGTACGATTCCCGGTGGAGACACAGTTTTAAATTGTGTTTTCAGTCTGGATCTGTGAGACGATAAATATCGTAAGTCTCCATAATGTGGCAACTTGTTATTGGGTGCGTGTTAAATTAATATTTGACATTGTACCTGTTAGTTTCCCGAGAAGCAATACAAAATAAATAAAATAAAATAAATAAATATTTAACATCGTACGTGCCCAAGAGACAACTCAAAATTAATAAAACTTAAATGACAATTTTTTTTTACATCTCAATAGAGACGAAGTTGGGATATTGTAGAAGAACCAGGAACTCAATGCACCTACAGGGCTTATGACCTGTGATCGGCTGGTTTACGTGATCACTTTATGCGCTTGCGCAACGTTCACCAATTATGCCTTCTTATTGAGTTCCCTTATCAATGTAATTTTTGATAGTACTATATATTTGAATAGTGTGTAACAATTCACCTGAAAATAAGGAATTATACTATTGCCATCTATGAAGTAAAAATATCCCAACTTCGTCTCTATTGAGATATTAAAAAAAGAATGTCAATAAAAATATCATTTGACTCCCGAAATGGAAAAAATGTTTGCGTATATGCAATCAAAAAATATTCGAAAATTTAATTGTTTTCTTGAGTTTTTGTGGCATTTTATAGTGTATATGTTGTACCTATATAGGTACATTCCTATACATTTTTTTATAATTTAATTAAATTTATAATACATACATATAAAAAAAAAATAATAAAAAAATATAGAAAAAAGATACACAGTAAGTATAAACATATTTCTCTTTAGCAGAGTGCAAGCACTTGTATGTAAAGAAGAAAATTAAAAAAAAATATTATAATACATAATTATTATGTATACAAAACGAAGTTAGTATAATTTAAAAATCAGTCAAATTTAATAAGTTTATTTTTTTTATTTATTTTTTTAATTCTTTATGTGTTTTTATTTCATAAATTATGTCTAAATTTTATAATAAAAGGCCATTTAGGCCGTTCAAAATAAAAATAGTTGCATGTAACACACGCGATCCAACTATCGATAACGATAGGATGTATAGATGAAGAATACGTACCAAACTGCAAATTCAAGATCAAGACCAGGGGTGCAAGACCATGACCAAGACCGGCAATATATTCAAAAATTAATGTTACACTAATTTATTAAAATTATATTTGCAAACTTTGTGGAATTCCACATTAATAGCAAAATATTTGGAAATAAATTGATGTGGAAAATACAGTTTTTTTGTTGTTCATTTTTAGTAAAAAAAATACTAAAATATTTTTCTAATTTAACTATATTTGTACTAAACGAATAAAAAACAAATATTTAAATTCTAACTTTTAAGTCAACGCAGTGGTCCAATACAAACGCTACACATGTATTCACAAAATACGTACATAATTACGAAGATCGTAAGTGACAATAAATTGTTGAAAATTAACCTCACACGATACTGAAGTCAATTGGTATGAACATCAATACGAATATATCGATTGATGCATACATCACTATTCAAATTATTTTGTCAAGCAAATATGGACTGTATTATAATAACCAAACGGACTAAAATCGCTTGAATATGAATATATAATATGTAATGATCGATCGTATAGCGAACAACTTGACTCTTAAATTAAACCAATTTGACTCTTATTTTAAATATCCATAACGATTGTTATCGTGTGCATTTTTTTAAAATGTTCGCATCGTTCATGACAATAGCAGGTTACAAAATGATGCGATTGTGAGCTTTATTTTACATGGCCTCAAAGGTTATTTTAGTGTAGCATTATTAGGAAACCGTATTTTGTATACAAATAACTTGGCACTGCGTCGATCATTATTTTTTCGTGTGAATATTTTTTTTTGTATTAATTGATCAGTCGTTCATATTCATTAAGTAATTGTTTTCATAGTCATTCGTTAATTTAGAAAAGGGAGGAATTATTTAATTAAGAGAGAACGCAGACGAATTTCGCTCATAAATTATGTATTAGATAAATATAGTTACATATTTTTTATTACTAGTTGCATGTAACACATGAGATCCAACTGTCGATAGCGATGGTATGCATGATTGAAAATTACGTACCCAACTATCAACATTTAAACACAAATATTTTCAGATATTTTTTTATTCTATTTATTGAATAAATAATATTATTATAGATTTACTGGTTAAAAATATTCTCATAGTTTTATTGGTTAAAAATATTGTCATTGATTCATTTAAAAATATTGTCATAGATTTTATTTGATACATAATTATATCCATACAAAGTGAAATGTCATGTCAAAATATCTATTTAATTCTTTTGAATAGAAATAAATGAAACTTTTAGGTTATGTATAAGAGAAAATGGTATATCTATAGGTATCTACTTAATGCAATAAGTATGAGACAATTTTCTGCGGAGAAAAAAAAATAGTGGGAGTAGATTGGGGTAAAGGGTTGTCAGAAATAAATCGAGATGAAATTATAATTAAAAAAGTGTGTTTTTCAAGAGAAACGCTGAGTAAAAAAATGATAAACCGAGTTGATATCGTGTCGGTAGTCGATCTAAACCAGGGGCGAATCAGAAATATAAATGATATATATTTTAATTATGAATAAAAATAAAAATATGCAATATCTTTCTACTAACCGCATGTTTGAGTATTTCAGGACGAGCGTTTTCTAACGTTTTAGACAAACTTATAAAAAGATGAAGATGGGGTTAGCCTCGATTAAATACAAGTCAATTATTTTGTATATTTTTATTTATTTATAATTTGTAAAAATGTGCCATAAGGTACTTTTATTTTATTTTATTTTTTATTTTGTATTCTTTTCGGGCAACAAACAGGTACTTTATCAAATATTAACTTAACACGCACCCAATAACAAGTTGCCACATTCTGTAAACTTTCGATATTAATCGTCTCACAGATCCAGACTGAAAACACAATTAAAAATTGTGTCTCCACAGGGAATCGAACCTGGTACCTTTGGATCAGCATTCAGATGTCTAACCAACTAAGCCACGAAGGCCGACAATAATAGTATAGAATACTCTTTAGCCTGCAGTAAACGCGACTGCTTTATGTTGACTAATTTGGTCAACATTTTGCTATGAAAATAACAGTGGAGCTTGTTCTGTATGGCACATTCAGTATGACTTTTATCATTGTTTTTTGTGCCTTGCTAACCGAGTCAATTGTAATATTTGTTGTACCTATGCATAAAAACTCAAGCCTGTCTAATTTCCGCGAAGAGAAACCCCAATGAATTGCAAGTGTCTTTCAACGGAAGTACCCTACCTAACAGCAGCTCTATTGACCTGCTTGGAGTATCTATAACGAACCAGTTACACTGCAAGGGCTCCATCGAAGCTAAGGTGAAACTCGCCTCCAAAAAATTGAGCGTACTATATAGAGCACGTAGATATTTTACTAAGACCCAGATCTGTATACTCTACAAAGCGCAAATATGTACGTCCAATTATTGAATATGGCAGTCACCTCTGAAGTGGCGCCTCCCAATACCGACTGAATACCCTCGACGCTGTCCAAAGGCGTGCTATTCGTCTGATTGATGATCCATCACTGACTGATGGATTGCAATCACTAATAGAACACAGACGCAGAGTCGGTATTTTAAGTTTATTCTATAGATACTACCACGGGAATTTCTCAGAAGAACTTGCATCTTTGGTCCCTCCTCCACCCACTCGCAACAGAGTCACTCGCTCCACTCAATCGCAGCACCCATTCACAGTGGACCTTCAACATATACGAACAAGTCGCTTCTCGAACTCCTTTATTAATACAGCAGCCCGACTGTGGAACGATCTTCCGAATTCTGTGTTTCCGCCTTCGTACAACCCGGGTCTTTTTAGAATCCGAATTAATAAACTCTTTTCTAGATTCCTAACCCCTCCCAACGCTTCGTAGTGCGCTTCTTCGGAAGAGTAAAATGGACCCAAATCCTAATAGCTGGCGTCCCCTACGTGGACACGTTAAAAAAAAAAAAAACCTCCCCAGGCCAGCAATCCATTGGAAATGATTGTTTGGCTCATTATCATATTGCTTTCTTTTCTGTGATTTTGTTTTCGATAAGTTTTTTTTATTTATGTTTTTTTTTATTTATGTTTATATGCCGTAAATGAATGATTAAATAAATAAATTATTAAAAAAACTGTGACAATTATATGTTGTATACTCTCTCGTATCATACAGTTGTGTCCTAATCATATTCTTTCTTTTTCTTCTTTCTTCTTTCTTAAAAAAATGAATATGTCCTTGTTAAACAAGTACATATCCATTTTCCTACGTTCCCTACAATAAGCAAATAAATGCTTGTGCTCTTTCTCCACACTATTCAACCACATGGTGTTGGGTCTTTCCTACCTTCCTGAAACCATCATGATTCGAAATTCTTAATTGTTTTTCTTTTCAAGAAAATTGAAAAATCACGAGACGCCACTGCCAGCAGATATGATGAAGCGGCGAGAGGAGAAATAATTTTCCGTTATCGCCGCCAGCTATAAATTTAACTGGACTTTTTTCCTGTAACTCTTACATAACTGTGAACCTATCCATTCCCTCCACCTCCTCACCATCCCGACCGTCCTCCTCCTCTGCACCCCACCCTGGAAGTGATATCGCTCTTCCTCCACCCGCCCCGCACCACCTCACCACGATCCTGATGGGAAATTAGCGGGTTTTTAATTTATTTGCACCAAATAGAACATTTTAATAAAAAGTTTTGCGAACGCAGAGTGCAGTGCGAGATCAGGGGTTGAAAAAGAAATGCACAGTAAAATGAATGGAGTGAACACATTTTTTATTAATTTAAAAAACGTGAATTTCTCTTATGAGTCAATTTCTCTCGTGAGTTCCTGGTTCTTCTATAATATCCCAACTTCGTCTATATTGAGATGTTAAAAAGTCTGTCAGTAAAAATATCATTTTACTCCCGACAGGGAAAAAAATACAATGTTTGCGTATCATCATCAGCAATGGCGCTACAGCCCGATAAGGGCCTTGGCCTCCTCAAGAAACTGCCTCCATTCCGCCTTGTCGGCAGCAAGTCTCCTCCAATTTGTCTGTCCGATCGCTCTTATATATCCCTCGATGTCGTCCAGCCATCTTATCCTAGGTCTCTCTCTCTGCTTCTTCTTCCTTCAGGACAGGTGTCCAATACTTTCTTTGGGACCCGGCTATCTTCCATTCTAAAAACGTGTCCAAGCCAACGTAAACGTTGAATTTTGATGTATTGGACAACGTTTGGTTCGCCATACATTATTTCTAGTTCATGGTTAAACCGGATCCTCCAAGATCCTCCTTCACAGGTAGGGCCAAATATTTTCCAAAGTATTTTCCTTTCGAACACCAACAATGCATTTTCGTCCTTCTTGGTCAATGTCCAGCATTCTGATGCATATATCATGACCGGTCTAATAAGAGTTTTGTAAATGAGGGTTTTTGTTTTTCGAGAGATGAGTCGTGACCTTAAATGCTTTAGCAGTCTATAATAGCATCTATTTGCCGCGGCAAGTCTTGCCCTTATTTCCGCACTGGTGTTGTTGTCCACTGTAACAAGAGATCCCAGGTATGTGAATGATTCAACGGCTTCTAGCTGATGTTTGCGTATATGCAATTAAAAAAAAAATCATTCTTCTTTCTCAACGCTTATCAATTATATTGTGTTACTTATGATATTGATTATGAAGTCCTTTGAACTTTACTTGGTCTGTATAGAGGACATGAAATCTCATCTCATACGTACGCCATACACGCTAAACTATCTCGATGAAACACAAAGTATTTTTAAGTATTTATTAATTATCACACCATACATATTTACAATAACAACAACACTGCAAGTAGGTAACCGATGCCCAACTAGGAAATCTTGTTCTAGGATTTGCAGTTTACAGTAAAGTATACAATATAAGCAATTATGAACCAGCTGATTGTTCCTGGTCCACATTAAATAGGCACACAATCTCGACATTGTGCACTCACAATCATTACCTCAACAAATTAATTTTAATTTATTATTAATTTTAATATATTATTTTTTTTTTTCTGTAACAATTTATTATAATTTATTTTTCACCCTAATTTTTTTTACTATTTTTTCTGTAAAAATATGATTTAATATACCTACATTACTATGTGTGAAAACATTTAATTGAGATGCAATGTATCATCCATATTTTTTATAACTGTTGTATATTCTTATATCATTGTATCTTGTTTGTTTTCTGAAATAAATAAATAAAAAATAAAAAAAAAACATATGGGCTCACACAAAATAGATCAACCAGGTCCAAATGTCCGCCGTAGTACCTGTCATCAATCCAATCTCTGACGATTTTTCATTTCAGAACCATAGAAAAGAGACTAATTAACTAAATAAATCAAATATTTTAATCTATGTAACTGTTTTTGTTTATGTATGTATTGTCTATTTCTCGTCGACAAAATGCCTTAAAATTCTGAAATCATTTACAATAGTTCCTTGTGTGTCCTTCAATACCCTCCTTCAGTGCTGTGATCTGTCTGTATATATTTTGTCGTATTTTTATTTTATATATATTTGTCTCGTTGGATTGGTTGGAAGAGATTTTCTAGTGGCAATAAACCCGGCATTGCACATTTGATTGTATTTAACAATAATGATGCTTTCAATTCAATTTAACTCGCGAGTTTGTATCCTGACATGATTTCGTTCATGATCCCGATTTCGTTCACCTATAGTACCTACAAGCATTTATGCTTAGCTTTGGGAACGTATGAGGATGTATAATTACTTGTTTCAAGGTCATTTTTTTGTTTAATTCTTTCGGACCTGAATTATTTATACAAGTAGATTTTTTTTTGCTAGATTATTGTTATCTGTGTTAACAAATGTAGCTCAGCTTGTGATTTTAGAATGATATATAATATTTAATATTAACGCAGGCGGGGCCTTGCATGGGCTGCATTCGGTAAACTGTCGTATATTCTCAGATCCAAACGATTTGCAAACCACTTGAAGAAAAAAGTATTTGATATGTGCAATGTGCATCCTCCCAGTACTGACATATGGTTTTGAAACTGTTATTTTTACAAAACGTACAGTACAGAAACTCCGAGTAACGCAACGAGCAATGGAGAGGAGGATGCTAAACATTAGTCTTCGTGATCGAAAACGCAACGAATGGATCAGAGAAAGGACAAAAGTTACCGATGTTGCATACAAGGTAGCTTCCTTAAAATGGAATTGGGCTGGCCATGTAGTAAGGACAGCAGATGATCGATGGACCAAACGCACCCTGGAGTGGCGACCGAGAACTGGACGCAGAAACCCGGGCAGACCGCAAACAAGATGGTCTGACGACATCAAACGATTGGCAGGAGGTCAATGGCACAGGGTGGCGAGGGATAGGGAAGCATGGAGGCTGAAAGGGGAGGCCTATGTCCAACACTGGACGAATAATGGCTGATGATGATGATATAATATTTCATTAAAAAATATTATTTGGCTTATAATTTTTTGTGTAAAATTATTTATTTTATTTATTTATTATTTACCTTTTATCACACCATATTTATAATGACAACAATAAGTAGATTACTGCTGCCCAACTAGGAAATCCTGATCTATGGCTAGTAGTTTACATTTTTAATTTAATTTAATTTTTTTATTTTTTTTTTATTTTGTAAACAAACAGTCTTATAACAAATTATACATTAATAATATCACACATCATTAGCGGACCAATTAAGTTTACAGAAATAATCAATTTTGTGTTAATTGTAATATATGTTGTAATATAGGGGAAAGAATGGAAAGGATATTAGGAATTGGACGGAAAGAGAAAGAGGAAATCTTGCAAAAACACTACTCACCAGAAGCCACAGAGGCATTCAGGGATTTTATTACTGATGATTTAAATCTAAATATTGACGTATTACAGAGGTCTATATTCTTAAAGAACACATTGAAATTGTTACAAGTTCTGCGAATAAATGTATTCTGTAAATAATTTGTTTTGCATATTGGTAACAATTATCAATTTATGTAGATATTATTGACAATTATATGCAATTATGAACCAGGTGATTGTTCCCGTTCCACACTAAATATGTACACAATCTCAACTTTCTGCACTCACAATCATTACCTCAACAAACATATGTACAGAGGGTCTGAAAGGGTTAAGATTTTTTTTATAATTTTAATCAATGGTTATATATTGTTTAAATGATGATTTTGTACGTAACCCCTTCAGTGGCGGTCGCTCGAATCCAATTTCACAGTTTTCACATTAATAATAATCTCACGCGGAGAACGAAGAGTCGCTTCCTTCCGAAAGCAGTATTTCCAACTCGCCGCCTTTTTCGTTTAATTTTAATTTTTTTATTATTTTTTTATTTCAAACAGAATTATTTTCCAAACTCGAGAGTAGAAAAATGGCGATAATTTTTAAATTACGACCGTCGCTGATCACGCTCCGCAACTGATAACCAGTGGCGGGCGTAAAAAATTGCAAAAACGTTTTTGCCAAATAATTGATATTCCCTAAACGTGAAGTTACGACTTTAAATAATTATATCTCACATTTCCCGCCCTTTTTTTAGTTTTTTTTGCAGACGAAGAAGAACGCGTCGTTTTTCTTTCCTTTAAACGATTTGATTTTTTTTATTTCGAAGCGAAAAATCTAATCATTTAGGCATACGAATTTTTTGAAACGGGTGAGTTTTAGTCAAAACTAAACTAACTGCTTGTACCTTACATTTTTTTATCCATATTTTACAATGACACAAAAAAGTAGATTACATTATGTAACTGTCGGTGCTCAACTAGGAAACCTGTTCTAGGGCTAGCAGCTTACAACTTTACAGTGACAATATACTTTTGAACTGGATGATAATAGTTTCCGTTGTACATACATTAGGTACACTGAAAAAAAAATTTGGTAATAGTAACAAAATTTCATGTTAATCCTAACCGAACTATAGTGACTACAAAACATTTGGCTTAGTGCAACCAAATGTTTTGTGCACATAGCCAAGCAGTAAATACATAAATAGATTTTTAAAACGCAGGTAGCTAATTCGGTTGCCATAATATTTTTTTCATTGTTATCACATAATCAATAAATTCTGTACTATTAGCTTATTAACCATGGCTTAAAAAGCATCGAAATATTCATTCATTTATTCATACCATCACGGCATATCCCGCAATGTGGGTTATCCAGCGACAGGTCAGCGGGTGTGCATTACATTATAAAATAAGGTAAATTCCCGGATATTTCGAAGCCAGGAAAGCTGCCTTCTTTTGCACCATCTACGACCCTCGATATTACTCTTCATGACAAGCTGAAGGATGGTATATTTTTTAACTCTCAGAATTGGACGAATTTTGATACCTACTTTACGGAGCTTAACATTGGTGAATATGTAATTCTCTGATGGTGTTGGCTCTACGTAGTACCTCAGTGTTACTGAATATATCAGTCCATGGCTTTTCAGCATTCTCAGTCTTTATTAGTAAAAAAAATCACAAGAGTTTAAATACATACATTTTTTTTTTGTCCCTCACGGGGTAGGCAGAGAGAACCGAACGCCACTTAGGTACTTCTATCTTGACATACATTCATCGCCTCGTCAACACTCATACATCGTCTTATACATGTTCGTCTGTTGTTCACGCTTCTAACATTTCCGTCTTTCAAAATACCGTTCACATAGACGTGCCATCCCTTCCTTGGGCGGCCCCGACCTCTGATTCCATTCCTGTCCGCAATGTATATTTTCTTCGTCAGGCGTTCCACATTCATTCTCCCCATGTGGCCAAACCATCTCAGTGTGTTCACTTTCATTATATTAATAACATCTTTCTTTGTCCTACAATCTTTCCTTATGTCCACATTTAAATATATTTTATATAAATTAAAAATTTAAAATTATTAGGTTCTATCAAAAATGTCATAACTATTCTTTTGTGACTCTGTACATTATATAAAATTAACAAATTCATATCAGAATTAGTGTACACGAAAAAAAACCGGCTATCTCTCGTACAATCGAACCTCCTCCTTGCGAAGAACAAGCGGTAGGTAAGGGAGATGTGGTGAACAGTGGCGAACTCCAGGGTCTTTCCATTACACTCGACTTTCTTTTTAATTATGACCAAACCGGAAAAACTGATAGGAAATTAGATTTCTCCTCTTCATTTAATCTTCGCTGGGAGACGGAGGCGGGAAAAGGAGGTTAGAGGAAAGAGAAAGAGAGAGATATAGAAAGAATCGCGGAGAACCAACGAGATGTACTTCCGGTGGTGGTCTGTTAAATCGCGATGGTTTTTTTAACACCCGAAATGAAATGAGTGAATTAGTTTCACCATCCTACCAATCTGCAGATTGAGTCTGCATACACTGAGCAATTGGAAGCCCCAGTACTACGACAAACAAAAAAAAAAAACATATTGAATTGAAATTATATTTTGCAACATATTAAACTATCAGTCTTATTCATAATAATTTATGTTAGGTTTAAAACAGTGTATAACAACAATACTGAAAATCACTATTCATAATAGCATATATTTATTTATTTATTTTATTTATTTTATTTATTTTATTTATTTTATTTATTTTATTTATTTTATTTATTTTATTTATTTTATTTATTTTATTTATTTTATTTATTTTATTGATTTTATTTATTTTATTTATTTTATTTATTTTATTTATTTTATTTATTTTATTTATTTTATTTATTTTATTTATTTTATTTATTTTATTTATTTTATTTATTTTATTTATTTTATTTATTTTGGATATCCAACAGTACAGTAGAGTATAATGATATTAAAAACAATTAAAAAAAAACAAGTAAATGTAGACTACGGTACATTATAATAGGACATCATATCAAGTAATTTTTAAGGCAATAATGCTATATAACGGCCACATTACGCCTATATAAGATAAATATGGTCCCAGGTTGTTTTAACAGCAATATAAGTAGAATATAGGGACCGAATATTTCCGATAATTCCCGAATGTTGCCGATGGTCACATTACATGTCAATTATTTTTGTCATTTGTGAAGCAACGTGAATATTTGTTTTTTTATTTCTTTTCACAAATTAATAAAACAACAGATAATTTTAAATACAATCAAACATTTTGTTTCGCGTCTTAATTACAAAAAAACGAAATAAATACAAAAAATATTTGTCATAACCATTGACAGATCATTTGAGAATGGGTATTTCATTATTGCTGAGATGATATTGGGAGGGACGCATCCCAGCTTCTGAATGTGCCAAACTGGAGCGTCGCAGCAGGTGATAGGAGAGGTTGGAGGAAGAAGTTGCTGGAGGCCAAGGCTCGATTTGGGCTGTAGAGCCATTGAAGAAGAAGATTTATTTAAGAAATAAAATATAAAAAAAAATCCAAACACTATAAGAAACATTACATAAAAAGTTCAAAGTACCCAAAGTAGATAATATTTATAAAAAAGTGTCTATTTTGCAAATTTTCAAAGATAATGTTTTACAAAAAATTGAAAAAAATAAGTCTCTGTGATTCCAAAATGATTTTAAAATACCCAAATGTAATACAGGACAATTACAAAACAACTACATTTATTTGGGAATAAAATTTTTCAATTGCCTCCCAAATGAATTAAAGCAGATAAAAGAATTTAAAAAATTTAAACATAAATTAAAATTGCACTTAACATTCTAAAATAGAAGTTTTCGATTTTGTTGTTTTGATTTGTTTCAATTTACAGTTTTTTTTTTTTTTGAATATGTGTTTTGATATATTTGAATCGTCTATAATTCTATATTACTCATTTTTCAATTATTTTCAAGTTTTTCTTTTTTTTTCTTGGTTTGAATATGTATTCTGATATGTTTTCTCATTTGAATATTCTTCTTTTTCATTTATTTTCAACCTTTTTTAATGTTGATTTGATTTTTTTTTTTGTTCATGTATGATTTGATTTAATTACTTTTACTTTTATGTTGACTTTGCTTTGTTTTGATATTTTTTATTTTTTTATAAGTGCTTCCCTCATCAAGCACAAGATTGTAATCTTTTTGATGAGGTACTGCAAGGGCAAATATGTAAAAATATTATTACTAGTGAATTTATATATTGATTTGTATTATAAAATTATTTATGTTAAATAAATAAATAAATAAAATAAATAAATATATTTTTTTCAAAACTTCGACAAATGTCAAATCACCGGAGAAACATGAATGAATTGCAACGTTGTCAGCTCAGACACTACACTAGCAACGATATTGTTTTATAGGTATATATAAATGTCATTATGTCTAGTCAAGAATGCTTATACTGTGTTTTAGTTATATAATGTTTTTACCGCAGTATAAGGAAATATTATGAATAAGACTGTATGTTTTTAAATGTACTTTATTTGAAATGTATATTATTTATTTAATTCAGTATACGGATTAAATGTTTTTAAGTTACATTAAAAAAAGAAAAATGCATACAAACAAATAAACAAAAACAGAAAAAGATGAAACAAATATGTAAGTACATAAAAAATGAATACGAAGAAAAAAAATTATGTACACTAGAAATTATGAAATATTGCGAAAAACAGTATAAAAAACAAAATAGATAAAAACGTTCATTTTTTTTTTCTTGAAAGGTTGACAATCTCTAAAAGCATTTTTATAAAGTAAATTTCTAATAGATTCTTAAACAAATATAAGATTCCCAGAGGGCAAAAGTTTTCACAATACCTACACCATACACACAAAAACATTGTCACTAAACTTATAGTATGTATTTTCTACATTACACATGTTGAGAAATTTTAAGTAAAATTGCATTACTAGCAAGATGAGCATGTATGAGACAGTGTATCAATGTTGATGAGGCGATGTATGTGTCAAGATAGAAAAATGCGGTGTTCGGTTCTCACTGCCTACCCCTTGAGGAAGATAGAAGTGGAGAGTAAAAAATACACTTGTGTATAGAGACACATACAATATCAATATGAAGTTGATCACTCAATATTCCCTTAAATAAGCTATATTACATACTTCTGTTATGTACATATTCCATATAAATATGAAATTTATTTCACATTGATATGGCTAATCATAGATTTTTTTCTGTAAATTTTGACAATCCTTGAATGCATTTTTGATGAGTGTATTCTTGTTGAATCGAAATTTCAGTATACAAAAAAATTGATTTTCCAGACCGTGAGAGCATTTTCATAGAATCAAAGAGAAGCAATTAACGGATACCTATGGAAAACTAATCAGCTCTAGATCTATGCACTTTATATATGATGTTTATAAAGTCAATCGGACTTATAGTTTGAGCTGTAGAGAGGACACATATAAAAACAACAGAAATGATGAAATCATAGAGAAGAAATTTAAAGTTTTCTATTAAAAACTAATCAGCTGTAGGTCTATACACTTTACACATATGATCTAAATTTGAAGTCGATCGGACTTATAGTTTGGGCTGTAGAGAGGACACAAAAAAATATTCCGTACGCCGCACGCCATACGCCGTACTCCATACATACAAACATATCACGACTAAACTCACAGTGTGCACTTTCTACATGATACCCGTAGAGAAATTAATGTAAAAAATACGCTTAAAAATTGTGAAATCATGACATTCCACTATTCCGTAGTGTAGAGAGTAAAAATCTTGCAACAAACAAGTATGTGTTTAGGGTAGGGCATTTCGCGCGGGTACTTAATGAATAGGATGACGGGGGCGGCGGGGGGCTCGATTTAGTTTCTCCCTGTTTTTGGTAAATTTTAACTTCGCAGCTAATTAAAAATCGATTTCGATTCCCCAAATATAGCCCCAGGTACTTAGAACGATTATTATCATAGTGATGATGAGATTCCATGGAATATTTTCGTTTAATTTCACAGTGACATCATGAGGTAATGTCGACCATTCAAAATATATTTGTAGGTAAATCTAATATTTATTTTCACTAACTGAATACTAAATACTACACCAAACCTAAGGTCGATGGCGTAGAATTTCACATAAATAATATTGAATATTGTGTATGAAGAAAAGAAATATATTGCTTTCTATGGGTTTAGACTGACGTTTAAAATGTTTTTTGTTGCAACAAGACAAATTTTATGTAACCAAGCTCACACTGACAGCTCGATGTCATGATTTTTCTGAAATTCCAGCGAATTTTCGGCATCTCGTATGGATCGCTGAATACTTTGTTTGGTATTTGATTTGTCATAATTACCAATTACATATTTGTCGAAGTCACTAAAATCACCAGCCATCGAAAACATGTCGTATTTAAGTATTAAACCACTCTTAAGGTTCCTCGCGATCAACCTTACTTTTTGACAGTTTGAAAATGTTAGTTTATTAATTTAGATATTATGTCTCTGCAATGCAATTCTCATACAAAAACTTCGTAGCATCCTCCAGTTAGGAAGCCACGTGATCTCCTAACTTACGTGAGCGACTGTGCAATGAAAACATGGTTAGTATTTAGAATTAAGTATTTAGGTAGGACTTATGATTCATACTTTATTCTTCTCTTTCTTCTTTGGCCTGGCTTTATATCATATTTACTTGGAATCGGCTCTCCTAGTCCTCATCCTTCAAATCATTCTGTCCTCCGAACGAAGCCTTGTCTCCTTGAGATCTCTGTTTACTGTGGACATCCAATTGATCATAGATCAACCTGGTCTTCTGGGTCCACCTCTATATCCATCGTTATGATTCATTATTTATTTATTTATTATATGTAAGCCCTTAATAGGGCATTTACAATAAAAGACAAGATAAATAATAACAATGTAGGCACAACAAAACAACAATAAGTGCAAATACATCAATAACACAAATAATAAAAAAGTAGTAAAAGAAAGGACAATATAAGACAACATGATACAATATTATAAAAGAGATAAATGATAAAAAAAATCAAGCAAAAAAAAACTAGACACAAAAAGAAGAAAAAAAAACATTATTTTACAGATTCTATTTTTAAACCAGAAAATAAACAAACCAAAAATAAAAAAAAAATATGGAACATAGTATACATAATATTATGTTATACTATGTTCCACTATCATCATCATCAGCCATTATTCGTCCAGTGTTGGACATAGGCCTCCCCTTTCAGCCTCCATGCTTCCCTATCCCTCGCCACCCTGTGCCATTGACCTCCTGCCACTCGTTTGATGTCGTCAGACCATCTTGTTTGCGGTCTGCCCGGGTTTCTGCGTCCAGTTCTCGGTCGCCACTCCAGGGTGCGTTTGGTCCATCGATCATGTGCTGTCATTACCTACTACATGGCCAGCCCAATTCCATTTTAAGGAAGCTACCTTGTATGCAACATCGGTAACTTTTGTCCTTTCTCTGATCCATTCGTTGCGTTTTCGATCACGAAGACTAATGTTTAGCATCCTCCTCTCCATTGCTCGTTGCGTTACTCAGAGTTTCTGTACTGTACGTTTTGTAAAAAAATAACAGTTTTAAAACCAAATGCAGTACTGGGAGGATGCACATTGCACATGTCAAATACTTTTTCTTCAAGTGGTTTGCAAATCGTTTGTATCTGAGAATATACGACAGTTTACCGACTGCAGCCCATGCAAGGCCCCGCCTGCGTTCGATCTCTGCTTCCTGATTGTCTTCACCTAGCTTTACCTTATGTCCGAGGTAAATGTATGAATCTACTCTTTCAATATTCCTTCCCTCTATCATCACTGGTCGAGGTTGTTCTGCAGTTCCACTATGATTTATACTATTACATTATAATCCACAAAGTGAGGTGACAAGCGACATATGTGGGTGTGGGTGTGCATTACTTTATATAGGGAAAGACAACTCAAGCGTTTATACTCATCAAAATATCCACTTTACTCAGAATGGGTGGTGAATCGTTTTGCTTAACTATGTGAGATGTTATTTTGCATCTCGTATTTTAGATTTTAGATTATCCGGCTCTTACGGATTACGCGAAAATAATTAATTTATTATTTGTCGTATGACATTGTGAATTTACAACTTATTAAAAAAAATTAATAAATACACAATTAAATACCTATATAACAAAATATGATCACATATTCAGGCCGAGGACCCCGAGCCAGCCCACAAATGCAGGCGTCAGCTCGCAAATATCCGTCTTTGGACCCTCATATGAACGGACGCTGCATTCCTCCAATATATGTTGCATTGTTTTAGAGGGATGGTCGCAATTGCCATGAGGTAGTTACTGCATCCATGTCCATTGCGGATCCTATTTAGAGAGGTCCACAGCCTTCTTGGTAGATCGAAACCTGGTGGTATCGTCGTTGGAGTACCCATATATCCATTAACATCCAGGTTGGAATTCTCACAGTCATTTTTTCAAGTCTCACTCAGGCTGAAGCCCTCTCCAACGAGGTCACATCCGAGTTTAGCTACTGAATTCCTTGAAATAATGAGAATAATGATAATAAATGCAAAATATTGGAAGCACTATTCTTAGCCGAAACTATTCTTATTTTTTATTCAAAATTCACCGATTTTTGACAGATTTTATTAGTTCGAATCGTGCCACGACCGATTTCGTTCACCTATAGCACAAGCAAATGAATTAGTGAATGTATGAGGATATATTTCTCTTTCTTTTTTTTTTTTTTTTTAAAAAAAAAAATGAATATGTCCTTGTTAAACAAGTACATATACATCTTCCTACGTTCCCTAAAATAAGCAAATAAATGCTTGTGCTATAGGTGAACGAAATCGGTCGAGGCAGGATTCGAACTCGCGACTACTGGATTACTAACCCAGCGCGCTAACCGCTCTGCCACCGACCCATCTAAATATTACATGTACATATTCATTCATAAAACGAGTGGGTTGTGGCCAACTCTATACTTTTCACTACCAAGTAATAAATTACGTAATTCAAATTTAGTATGGAAAATTTTCAGCATTTTCATGAAATGATTTTGTTCAATATTTTTTATTTAAATATTTTATTATGAAAACTTGATAATTCTTCAATGCCATTTTATGAAAGTGATGTGCCTTTTTACTAATTTGAAAATAAAAATTTCAAATATTATGTTTCCTGAGCTTGGAGTCACATTGAAATATTTCATAGTTAAAAAAAAAACTGAGAAGCACTATTCAGATATCCTTCAAAATCTAATTAGGTCTAAACGAGTATTAGATATACATATTTGCAAAATTTGAAAACAATCAAATGAGTACTTTAATCTATAATTGATAACGTAAAATAAATACGCCGTACATAGCACACAGCAAATAGCACACAGCACATAGTTTACTCCCCACTATATCCCATTGGGTTAGTGAGGAGTAAAAACAGTAATAATAATCGGTGAACTTGACCTATCACGCAACTCGGCAAATGACAGGTCGTAAGCCTTGTATTTTAAGCTCCATTTAAAAATAATCTGTATTCCGTTTTGAGAAAGTGGTCGTTTTGACGGTCGATTGGTCGGTCGTGAATCAAAAAACCTCGTTCGTGATTTGAAAAAGGTATGTAAATTGTAAAAATCAACAAAATATATGCTGTCGTTTTCAAGTTTAACGCCGAATAAAAATGATTAATATAAAAATAATAAGACCATTTTTTAGGTTTTTTCCACCCTGATCGAGGCAGTTAACTATCTTTTAAAAATCAGTGAAAATTTATAGGGGAGATTGGGGTGCGGTGGGCCCTGTCATAAATGAGCCGAAGAATTTTATTTGATTACAGAAGCAGTAACGGTCCTAGATAAGTGCCCTATTTCATCCAACTTCCCCTACCCTCGACTCAACTTTCAGCTTGATATAATATTATATTTCTTTTAATTAAGCCATCGCATATTTTGATAAAGAAATTATTTATTGCTAATGAAGATTTTTTTTCAATTTTACATAATATTGTCATTTGAAATTTTGATTTTAGGGAATTGATACAGCGTATAGGTATTGTTGGGTCATTTTGATAATACCTACCTACTATTGTGGATGTAGGTGGTTTTTTTTGTTACATATTTCATTCGATTTCAAACATCAGTGGGAGCAACATCAGTTGCCATTTTTTTTCGCATTGTTACATCAGTAACCATTTATAATTTGTTTAAAAAAGTTCTCATTCATTTTGAACCATATTTGTATCATTAGAAATCTGTGATAGTGAATTTGGGTGTAAGTTCGCAAAAATAAGCCTATCCTAATTTCTCTTCCAACTCCAATTCCCGAATTCCTTTCTCCAAGGCTTCGGTGGATTGGGATCTGCAAGAAGGGTAAGTGCTACCAAACTGTAGTTCTGATTTGTCCGTAGTGTTGATTCATTTATTTGCAATACAGTCCACCATTTAACATACATATTTGTTGGTCCTTCGAGCCGGATAATTTTGTCGTTTTGTTTTAAATTCATACGGACAGAGCAGAATTGCAGTGGTTTATTTATTGTACATGCACATGGTCACAGATTTCGTCAGATAATTTTGTATTAATATTCTTTGTTGTAATTAATATTTGCCATTAATATTTGCATTGTGTCAAATTTTTGTAACAATAAATTTGCAAAAAGTTGTAGTTTTACTGTGGTAAGATCATTTACACTTCTTGTCTTTGATTGGTCAGCCATCTTAGTCGCCATCTTGTTTTGTCATTTTGTTTACATTTGATTTTTTGACAGTTGTTCGTTTACAGATTGATCTTGACACTTAGCTACAATGTCAGCATTTATCATTTATAAACTCGCAAAGCGAGAGTTAGTCGCCTTGCTTAACTTGTCAAAGTGTGCCATAATTGGGTCAGCTAAAGATGTCAAGAGTTTTGAAATAGGATTTAAAGAATTGGAGGAAATTAAAGCCAAATTTGTTCAAGCTCATATTGACATTGAATCTGAATCTAAAGATTTTGATGAGAAAAATCATTATGTGGAATATGATAGTTTCATGTCAATGTACAAGGAAATCAAATATGTATACTATGACATATTTTCTGAAAGTAAAATTGCTAACCAACAAAAAGGAGGTAACAGTTTAAAATTACCAATACTTGAAATACCTAAATTTTCTGGGAAAGCAACAGAGTGGATAAACTTCAATAATCTCTTCAAATCCATGATTGATGAAAACTGTTCACTTGGAAATGTACAGAAGATGCAATATTTAGTGAGTTTATTAGACATTGAACCGTTACGTCTCGTCAAGCATTTGCCATTATCTCCGGAAAACTATAGTGTAACGTATCGTATTTTGATAGAAAGATACGAAAACAAACGTCTCATAGCTGACGCACATATTGATCATATATTGAATTTCTCGTTCAATAAAAACAAAGAAAACCTTCGAGCATTTGTTGACATACTTAAAGAGAATACGTTTGGATTGGATTCACTGGGATTTCCTGTAAAAGAATGGTCATTTTTATTATTGAATATTGTACTTAGAAAATTATCAATTGATATTAGAACAAAATTTGAGTTGACCGTTGAACACAACACGGTCCCCACCTTTAACGAATTGCTAAAATTTTTAGAAAATCATTGTGGTATATTGGAGGTTTTACCAACCTCTAACAGTTCATTGACGAAACACAGAAATCAGGCAACCAAAATATTCGTTACTGGTATATCCTCAGAAGAAAATCATCATTGTATTTGTTGTAGTTCAAAGACTAACCATCCTATCTATCATTGTTCCAAATTTCTGTCATTGGCTCCAAAGGAAAGGTTTGAACTAATCAAACAATACAGATTATGTATCAATTGTCTACAGAGAGGACATAGATTGAATTTATGTAAATCAAAGTCATCTTGCAAGCAGTGCAATGGAAAACACAACAGTTTATTGCATTTTATTCCCAAAATTACTCAACCATCGGATCCGAGCTCACCTGCGACTAATCAACCTGAACCTTTTGTGACTGCCAGTTGCCTTCGACAGAGGGCCAGAATGGTAGAGTTACTGTCAACTGCAACAATCATCGTACAAGGACAGGCAGGTAAAGCACATTGCTTGCGTGCTTTACTAGATACAGCCAGTCAATCAAATTTCATTTCACTTAAAGCTTGTAAATTATTAGGTTTAAATACCTACAGTAAAAATGTTTCCATACAAGGAATTGGAATGTCTAACAACACAATTCATACAGGAGCATCCTTTACATTCTATTCAAAGTTTAATAATAGAATGACATATCAGATAGATGCTTTAGTGTTAGATAAAATTACACATTGTTTACCCAGTTGTGAAGTACAAACATCATTTTTAGAATACCTAAATCACTCTCAATTGGCGGATGAAAAGTTTGGTATCCCAGGAGAAATAGATGTCTTATTGGGAGCCTCAGTATTTGCCAAATTATTAAGACCTGGACTTGTTGAGGGTCCAACTGATTTGCCAATAGGTATTAACACTGTTTTGGGGATCGTAATTATGGGAAGCATCCCTGTTATACCAAAAAGTGAATCCATAAAATCTAATGATGTAACACTTTGCGTATCATCCTTAGAACATCATCTTCATCAATTCTGGGAAATCGAAGACATACCAAATCAACATTATCAATCGGAAGATGACAAGACATGTGAAGAAGTATTTAAATCACAAACATATTGCAATCCATCGGGACGTTTTGTAGTTCCATTACTATTGAAAAATGATTATAATACATTAGGATCTTCAGAACAAAATGCTTTATTGCGTTTTCATCGATTAGAAAGAACTCTCAAATTCAAGCCAGAATTGCAGAGAGATTACATTGCATTCATGAGAGAGTATGAAACTCTTGGTCATATGAGAGAGCTGTCAATGTCAGAACACTCACTCACAAAATATTTGAAACCTCTTAGCTCCACTACAAAACTTCGCGTTGTTTTTGATGCCAGTTCACACACAACGTCAAATAAGTCATTGAATGATGTTGTTTTCGTTGGACCAAAACTACAATCGGATATTATTCACTTGATTTGTAGTTTCAGAATGTTCAAAATAGCTTTTACATCTGATATTTGTAAGATGTATAGACAAATCCTAATTCGAGAAGAAGATCGTCCTTACCAAAGGATATTGTGGCGTGAGTCTCCAGACGAACCCCTTAAGCAATACGAATTAAACACTGTTACATATGGTGTTGCTTCTTCACCCTTCTTAGCAATACGGACACTGAACGAGTTAGCGGTCAGAGAAAAACATAATTTTCCAAGAGCGTCAAAAATAATATTGCAAAATGTATATCTAGATGATATTCTGAGTGGTGGGCAAACTGTGGATGATGCATTGTCCATAAGGAACGAACTCATTTCATTACTCAAATTGGGATGTTTTGAAGTGCGTAAATGGGCGAGTAATTCACAAGATTTTCTCAGTGATCTTCCTGAGGATCATCGGGAGGTTCCATTGAGTTTGAATTTGGGTTCTGACGGCGGAATCAAAATTCTTGGGATATATTGGAATCCTAATAGTGATTCATTCACCTACCAAATAACATCACCAGAGATGATTGCCACCAAAAGAAATATTTTATCCTGTGTAGCACGTATATTTGATCCACTAGGGTGGATCTCGCCTGTTATCTTTGTGGCAAAATGTTTACTCCAAGAATTATGGAAGCTTGGATTGGAATGGGATGACCCTACGCCTGATAACATCCAAACCAGGTGGGAAAATCTTATGTCAAATCTTCATAATTTAGCATTTTTAGATATACCTCGTCATCTTGGAAACATACAGAACTGTTATTTGGTTGGATTCTCAGACGCTTCAAATTTAGGTTATGCTGCCGTAGTATATTGTTGTTCAAATATTGATACTTCAAATCCAGAAGTGCGATTATTACTGGCTAAAACTAAAGTCGCACCTCTCAAAACGTTGTCGATACCTCGTCTTGAACTTTGCGCTTCGCACTTGTTATCAAAATTATTGTCATATACATATAATCATTATAAAGATGAAATACCTATTGATAGGACATTCGCATTCACTGATTCATCTATTGTTTTAGCATGGATTAAAACACCATCATACTTGTTAAAAACTTTTGTCGCGAATCGAGTTTCACAAATCAGCGATAAAGTTCCAATTGATAGTTGGTATCATGTGAGATCATCAGATAATCCTGCAGATCTTGGGTCCAGGGGATTGTCACCCACATGCATTGTAGATTCGTTATTATGGTGGAATGGACCATCATGGCTCTCAACCCCACTTGAGTATTGGCCAATTGCTAGTAACGTCAATATAAGCATGGAAGATCTTCCAGAAAGGAAATCACCAGATATTCCTACTGTTTTAGTCATTCAACAGAATATGGAAGACTTCAATATATTTTATAGATATTCATCGTTTACCAAATTGGTGAATGTTACAGCATGGTGTTGTCGTTTCAGTCGGAATTGTCGATTATCATCTTGCAAGCGAAATGTTAATAAACATTTGAATCTCTGTGAAATTACAGCAGCACGTTCCATATTAATCAAATACATTCAGTCTATTTGTTTTCGTGATGAAATAATTGCATTGAATCGCAGTGATAAATTAAAATCTTCAATACGGAACCTTGCACCGTTTTTGGATGATGTTGGTGTCATACGTGTAGGAGGTCGATTGCGACACTCCAATCTTACGGAAAATGCTAAACACCCAATCTTGTTGCCAAAGAATCATGTATTAACCAATTTACTGATAGATCATTATCATAAAATATATTTACACATTGGATCTAGAACACTGCAATCAGTACTCAGTCAACAATTTTGGATTGTATCTGCACGTAATACCATTCGAAAGAGATTGCGTAAATGTTTGACTTGCTTTAAAGCAAATCCACGTAAAATTCAACCTTTTATGGGTGATATTCCATCATCTCGATTTCGTGAAGGTCGTGCATTTTTGAATGTCGGTATTGATTATGGAGGATATTTTCTTAGTAAAGAAAGCAGACGACGTGGTGCGAAGCAGCTGAAAACATATTTATGTTTGTTTGTCTGTTTGTCGACTAAAGCTGTTCACCTTGAATTGGTTTCGGATTTAACAACGGAAGCCTTTCTAGCTGCTTTGGACCGTTTTGTTGCTAGAAGAGGAATTTGTGAAAATTTGTTTAGTGATTGTGGTACTAATTTTATCGGTGCCAATAAACATTTGGATGAACTTTGCAAATATTTACATACCAGAGAGTGCCATGATAATCTCACTCAGTTCATGTCAATTCGTAACATAAATTGGCATTTCAGTCCGCCTTCTGCCCCACATTTCAATGGGTTGATGGAGGCTGGAATAAAATCGGCAAAATCCGTATTAAGAAAGGTTGTTGGAGAGCAAGTTCTCACTTTTGAAGAATTATCAACAGTATTTTGTCGCATCGAAGCAATTTTGAACTCTAGACCTCTCTCGCCTCTTTCTACAGATCCAGCAGAGATTGATGTCTTGACTCCTGGACACTTCTTGATCGGCGCACCTCTTGTTGCAGTACCAGAACTAAATGCCAAGGATGTCCCAATGAATCGTTTATCTCGTTGGCAATTATTGCAACAAATGGCACAACATTTCTGGACCCGATGGAGGCGTGAATATTTACATACATTACAAAATCGAGCAAAGTGGACAGATCAGTCACCCAACTTACAAGTTGGAGATCTAGTACTGATTGATGAAGCAAATACAAGGCCAATGCAGTGGCCAATGGGACGAATTATCAAATGTTTTCCCGGCCCAGACTCGGTGGTGAGGGTGGTGGACGTACAAACGTCCAAGAAGATTGTACGGCGACCAGTCGTCAAACTTTTTAAGCTGCCCAATTAGTAGGCAACGATGACATAGTTAGTAAGTTAGTTGTAATTTGTTAATTATTCATGATAATTTTTGTGTTTAGTTTTACCAACATTTTTTTGTTTTTTTTTTGTTCTTTTGTGACTTCAGGCCCAGGTTCTGAAATTAATATTTCAGGAGCCGGGGTATGTTGGGTCATTTTGATAATACCTACCTACTATTGTGGATGTAGGTGGTTTTTTTTGTTACATATTTCATTCGATTTCAAACATCAGTGGGAGCAACATCAGTTGCCATTTTTTTTCGCATTGTTACATCAGTAACCATTTATAATTTGTTTAAAAAAGTTCTCATTCATTTTGAACCATATTTGTATCATTAGAAATCTGTGATAGTGAATTTGGGTGTAAGTTCGCAAAAAGAAGCCTATCCTAATTTCTCTTCCAACTCCAATTCCCGAATTCCTTTCTCCAAGGCTTCGGTGGATTGGGATCTGCAAGAAGGGTAAGTGCTACCAAACTGTAGTTCTGATTTGTCCGTAGTGTTGATTCATTTATTTGCAATACAGTCCACCATTTAACATACAGGTATAATGTAGAAAATAATCCATTTCGATTAATAATTCATATTTTATCTTTGCGTTAGTAATATTTTTTAGTGTGTTCAGACCAACGCAAAAACACAAAAGTTTTTATGTGGAATGCACTATACTTATTATTTTGGTAAAAAGACTTGGGCCCAAATTTCTAAAACATACTAAGAGTTTTTTCAATGCTTAACTTGGAAAATTCCATACATTTCTGTGTGCTAAGTATTGACTTGAGCACTGAGAATGGTTTATAAATTCGGCCCAAGTCTACTTAATGTATGATGAATGTAGGTAGGTAGTAAAGATTAAAAAAAATAATATTTTTAGCTAATAAGCGTCTTTTAGAGTGATAAAGTAAAATAAATAAATGCATAATTAAATAAATAAATTAATTAATAAATAAAATAATAAAACATAATTAAATTAATATATAAATAAAACAAAATAATAAATAAATAAAAACATAATTAAACAAACTCATAAATAAATTTATTAATTAATTGGTTTATTAATTAATAATTAAAAATAATGATAATAAAATAAATATATGAATAAATTTATAAATGAATTAATTATTTAATAAATAAATAATTTATAAAAAATATATAAATTAATGCATCAATGAATAAATAAATAGAAATATAAATAAATTAATTTATTTATAAGTTAATAAATAAATAGACAAATTAATTAATTATTTATGAAATAACTAATTAAATAATCATATAAATAAATAAACAAATTATTGGAGGACCGCAACGTAGGACAAGAGTTGTAGACGAGGTTTGATGAAGGCCAATGCTCGATATGGGCTATAGGGCCATTGAAGAAGAAGAAGAAGTTTATTAACCAATGTATAAATTGTCCAGAACGAGTATACCATATATAAAAGAATTCTCTGGTTTTTAAAGATTAGTAAATATTAACATAGATAATTTACTAGTGATTAAAATAAATTGAATGATGCCAATGATCTTCGTGGCTCAGTACGTTGTATACCTGACCCCTGAGTCAAAGTTCCAGGTTCGAATACCTGTGGAGACACAGGTTGTGTTTTCAGTCTGGATCAGTGAGACGATAAATATCCCAAATTTCCTGAATATGACAACTTGTTGTCGAGTGTGTGATAAATTAATAATTATAATTATAATATCCGAAAAATATAAAACTATTAAAAAGTGTTTCTGAAACAGTGCTTACGTTGGCATTTCGCATAGTTTGAGAAACGTCGGCGCACGTATACAGGGTTGTTCGGAAAGAACGAGCTATGCACAATAATACTTTGATTTTTTTTTATATTTTTTTAATTAAAAGATCCGCGCACAGTCTGAAGAATGGGCGTTGAAAGGAGCAACGGTGTACGGTTGGATGAGTGCGCGGGAAGGCCATAATATCGAGCGGGCAAAGGCTTCGAACCCGACACCGGGAAGTGGCGAAACAGCATCCGTTTAATTAATAGGCAAAAGTTAAAGGCAGCGACTTTTCTATAGACACTTGTGTTGGTACTAACCAACCTACCTACCTATCCCCACTTTGTCGACAGCGAACGACAAAGTTAAAAAAAAAGTCTTCACGTACAAACCAGGGTTGTTCACAATATTGCCTAAATCCATTAAATATTTTAATATGAGAAAAAATTATAAAATATTTTTATGTATTGATATTTTTATGGATTGTAATAGAACGATGTATGACTGGATCAGAAATGAGGACATAAGGAAAGAATATAGGATAACAAAAGATTTTATTAATAGAATGAAAGTGAACACATTGAGATGGTTTGGCCACATGGGGAGAATGAATGAGGAACGCCTGACGAAGAAAATATACATTGCGGACAGGAATGGAATGAGAGGTCGGGACCGCCCAAGGAAGAGATGGCACGTCCATGTGAATGGTATTTTGAAAGACGGAAATGTTAGAAGCATGAACAACAGAAGAGCATGTATAAGACGATGTATGAATGTTGACGAGGCGATGAATGTATGTCAAGATAGAAGTAAGTGGCGTTCAGTTCTCTCTGCCTACCCCGTGAGGGGCATGGCGTGATGGTATGTATGTACCTATGTATTGATATTTTTATGGTACGGATTTGTATATTTTCGATTGTAAAATGTTTGTTTTTTTTGTATATCTTTTTTGTTTAGGTATTTATAATTTACATGACACTGCTATTTTTTATTGTTTATAATACTTTTATTTCATGTTTTGGTTGATTTTGAGTCCATATGTACCTAATTTATTTTTTTATGTTGCTTACGTCTATTGTTTTTTTTTATTTTTCAATTTACTGTTTTTTATTTTTAAATTTACTGTTTTGGTTTATTTTGAGTCCATATGTATATCTTTTTTTTATGTTTGCTTACATCTTTTGATTATTTGTATTTAATTTATTGTCTTAGTGTTTAGGTTAATGTTTTTTTTTCTAAGTGTATACCTAGTTGTTTTTTTTCTTCTTATTCTATATATTTTTATCATCAATTTGTGTTTTTATCTATGTACGTAAAAGGCATTTTTTGCCGTTTATAAATAAATAAATAAATATATAAGGAAATATATTTGGTCTCATTGGACAATTGAAATCACACCTATTGTCCAGAAAAACTAAAGCCACACTATACAAGATACCAGGGACGAGACTAGAACCTTCGGACTAGGAAAACCTTGAAAGAAATTGGGAAATGTCAAAAATTTTATGTATTTAGCATCGTTGTTCATTTCAGTGGCCATGAAAAATATTTTTAAAATCATATTCCAAAATAATATTTACATTTTTGGCCCTGTTTAGCATCGTATCTTTATACAGTTCAATTTTTAATGTTGTAGTAGGTATGGTTGCAACAAAATAAATGAAAAAATATTAGTTCTTAAATTTCTTAAGGCCTTTGTATACCCTGGGTATGCGGATGCACGCGAAAATGCACACTAAATTAACTTCTAATGTATGAAACATGAAAAAATATTGTATATCACCTGATGTGTGACATACAACATTTTATCGTTTAAAAATAGTGAAAATTAGAGGTTTTTTTTAAATAGCAAGAATGGCTATTAAAATATTATAATAATAAAAAACTTAGCCGATAGATTTTCATATTCTCTATCGATTGAAGTAAATATCCACTTGGTCTTGTAGTTTTTTAGTTACTTACAATAAAAAAATAAAAAAAAAAACGGTTGTACTAAAACTAATTTTACAAGAAAAGTAGGTATTTAACAAATTCAAAATTCAAAAAACTCATGCAATAGAATAAATATGTACATAGAAACTGTTCCTTATTTCAAAGACGTATCTTTTGAGGGTATTAGGGAAATTATTTTCCAAATATACTATATAACATACTATTCATAGGCAAGCCAGGATTTTCAGCTTCTATAAGCAATTCCGCTACTGCAAGACACTAGACCAGTCTTAACATATGCCTCTGAAACCTGGACATTAACAAAACATGATGAAAACAGACTGGACGCCTTTGAAAGAAAAAAATTATGCACAATATATATGGACCTATTAACGACGGTCAAACATGGCGTAAAAGATATTACACCGAGCTCTATGATCTTTACCAGGATATCAGCGTAGTCAAGTTCATTAAGATAAACAGACTACGCTTGTTGGGACATATACACCGCATGGATGATCTGGAGCTCCCAAAAAGGGTATTGTGTAATGACCCAACCGGTAGAAGAAGCGTAGGGAGACGTAATATACCTACGATGGTTGGAAGGCGTTGTCGGGCTATGGGACAGCAGAACTGGAAGGTGGCAGCCAGCGATAGAGGAGTATGGAGAAGGTTCTTGGAGGCAGCTAGGACCCATTAAGGGTTGTGACGCTGAGGATGATGATGATGAAAATATATAAAAAAATGTTTTAGTTCTACAAATTAACCAGGGACCAGAGGGACCACATGGTGAGAATGGAAGAAACTGAATGTAGAGCCCTTAGGTTTGACGAGTCTGGGTATAGGTACACACATGTGTCGTGCTTCCTTTTATAGGATAATTCGCACCCGTGCACCTGCCGCTGGTAATATACCGAGATGGAATGAATCTTTGTCACTTGTCTTTGTAGTGCGCATTTAGTAAGATAACAATGACTTGTGTCATGTGACTTACAACTTCTGAAGAATACATTTTGACAACTTTTTAACATCAATAGAAATGAATTTGGAATATTACGGGAGAAACATGTAACTTCTAAAAATTATTCGACTTGTGAAGAATATAACAAGCTAGTTAATTAATCTTTGCTTGTAAACATATTCATAATATTCATTCCTATGAGGAAAGATAACTTTATTTATTATTAATTAAACATAATTTTACTAATTATTAATTCAAGGGAAGATAACATAACTATTTATTCCTTCGTGGAAAGATATAATGATTATTCATTCCTTCAAATAAAGGTAACTTTATTCCTTCCTTCAGGGAAAAATAATTTATCCATTCCTCCAAGGAAAAATAATTTAATCTCTATTCATTCGGGGAAACACATATTTTACTATTCAATCCTTCAAGGAAATGTAACTTTACACTATTCATTTATTCCTTCAAAGAAAGATAAATGAACTGTTTATTCCTTCGTGAAAAGATGTATTTATTATTCATTCCTACTGTTAAAAGTAACTTTATTCCTTATTTCAAGGTAAAATAACTGATAATTAAACTCTCTATTCATTCGGAGAAAGATTTCTTTACTATTTATTCCTTCAAGGAAAAATAACTTTACATTTCATTTATTCCTTAGAGGAAAGATATAATGATTATTCATTCCTTCAAATAAAGGTAACTTTATTCCTTCCTTCAGGGAAAAATAATTTATCCATTCCTCCAAGGAAAAATAATTTATCCATTCCTCCAAGGAAAAATAATTTATTCTCTATTCATTCGGGGAAACACATATTTTACTATTCAATCCTTCAAGGAAATGTAACTTTACACTATTCATTTATTCCTTCAAAGAAAGATAAATGAACTGTTTATTCCTTCGTGAAAAGATGTATTTATTATTCATTCCTACTGTTAAAAGTAACTTTATTCCTTATTTCAAGGTAAAATAACTGATAATTAAACTCTCTATTCATTCGGAGAAAGATTTCTTTACTATTTATTCCTTCAAGGAAAAATAACTTTACATTTCATTTATTCCTTAGAGGAAAGATATAATGATTATTCATTCCTTCAAATAAAGGTAACTTTATTCCTTCCTTCAGGGAAAAATAATTTATCCATTCCTCCAAGGAAAAATAATTTATCCATTCCTCCAAGGAAAAATAATTTATTCTCTATTCATTCGGGGAAACACATATTTTACTATTCAATCCTTCAAGGAAATGTAACTTTACACTATTCATTTATTCCTTCAAAGAAAGATAAATGAACTGTTTATTCCTTCGTGAAAAGATGTATTTATTATTCATTCCTACTGTTAAAAGTAACTTTATTCCTTATTTCAAGGTAAAATAACTGATAATTAAACTCTCTATTCATTCGGAGAAAGATTTCTTTACTATTTATTCCTTCAAGGAAAAATAACTTTACATTTCATTTATTCCTTAGAGGAAAGATATAATGATTATTCATTCCTTCAAATAAAGGTAACTTTATTCCTTCCTTCAGGGAAAAATAATTTATCCATTCCTCCAAGGAAAAATAATTTATCCATTCCTCCAAGGAAAAATAATTTATTCTCTATTCATTCGGGGAAACACATATTTTACTATTCAATCCTTCAAGGAAATGTAACTTTACACTATTCATTTATTCCTTCAAAGAAAGATAAATGAACTGTTTATTCCTTCGTGAAAAGATGTATTTATTATTCATTCCTACTGTTAAAAGTAACTTTATTCCTTATTTCAAGGTAAAATAACTGATAATTAAACTCTCTATTCATTCGGAGAAAGATTTCTTTACTATTTATTCCTTCAAGGAAAAATAACTTTACATTTCATTTATTCCTTAGAGGAAAGATAACTTAACTATTTATTCCTTCTAAAATAATACTGTTGTTGGCGTCCCTGGGATCTTTTGCATTGACGAAAATTCAACAGCAGAATCTTACAGCACAGTTCGGAAAATTTCTAACACGGCATGCATGCTTCTTTATATACTTACATATAAAACATACCATACAATATTGTGCTAAACATATACACCGTGCCAAGCTGGTATCAATGCTAAAGAATACTCAAGTGAGAGGAAATAATTTCTTTGACGATGTCAAAAGTCAAAACCTTTGCGACGAGAACAGCTTCCCCTCCGTCCCCAATTCTCCTCATTCAAGGGGATAAATCGCGACACGAACTAAAAGCGCAATCAGTAACGATCAAACATACCTATATTGTGTGGGTAGATACTAATGATTGATACGGCTTTTTGATCGCAGAGTTTCATAATTATTTAAGTAAAATCAATATAGATTTGTGTCAGATTTTAAACATTCTATTTATTGTAATTTACCACGAATGAGATATCCTCTCGTTTCCTCGGGACAGACGACAACTATCAATGTTAATAATTAGGTTCAATCAATTATCAAAAATATTTCATTCGTGATGAGTACAAACTCCAAAGAGATTATTTCTATTATTCCAACTGTCGATTCGTTCATGAGAATTCAATTCTCTAAATGAATCGACATTATTAAGTCAAGATGCGTGTACGAAGGAAAATCTTGTATGGTGTAGTGGACTTTTTGCATGCTGTTAATAACACCAATTAGAGACCTCGCAGCATATATGTTCCCATAAATGGATTTACTCAGAATTCGGAGTAGAACATTTTATGTGAGTTTTGTATGTGTGTGTGTGTCTGTGTGTCTGTCTGTCTCCCCCTTATAACTTTTGATCCGCTCAATTTACAGAGCCCAAAATTTCAAAATATATAAACACTTATTTGCCTACAAAACTTTTATACTCAGAATGGTGAATTTTTGTTTCAGTCAGGGGTTATCAACTTTTAAATTTTTGGTTTATTTTTCCATATATCTTAGAAACCATAAAAGCTAGAACGCTGAATATTGGTACAAACATAGACAATAACAAAAACTCAAATATGTTTTTTTTTTAAAAATTCCAGGGTTTCTCAAACATTTTTTATTAAGAAAAATATTTTTTTATGATAAATTTATGAGTTTAACTGCTTATATTTCCAAAGTTTTTCAAAATATCGAAAAAAGCCGAAACACCCCAACTAGATAATTAAATTTATTATAAAAAATAATAATATTGTAGGAGTACATCTCAAATTTTTTTAAACAATTTTTTTAAAAATTGAATTTAGTGACGACATTGCTTCATAAAATTTGTATGGCTGTCGTCTATACACAATATCTAAGAATATTTAATAGTTCGATACTTCATCTCCAAACATACATTTATACCATCATGCTTTTTTCATATTCTGGGTAGGAAAAAAGGACCGACCTCCATACTATCCTATCTTGACATACCTAGGTACATGTGTTGTATAGAAAACCAAATATCTTAAAATATTAAATAATTTGTATTTATGGGTTTATAGTTTGGTACCTATTCTTCAACTATACATACTATCGCTATCGACAATTGGATCTCATGTGTTACATGCAACTAGTTATTTAAGTAAAATTAATATAGATTTGTGTCAGATTTTAAACGTTATCACGAATGAGCTATCCTCTCGTTTCCTCGGGACATACGACAACTTTCAATGTTAATAAATACACAATCAATTGTTAAAAATATTCCATTCGTGATGAGTACCAACTCCAAAGAGATAATTTCTATTATTAATTTATATAATATGGTCATACTAGCTTTATCAAAAAAGTAAATCAACTTCTTAGATTATATATGATAATCAACTTAGTAAAAGCTGTCAATCGAATATTTTTTCATTTGCTTCGACAAGGTTTTTTTTTATATTAAAACTAGGTGACCCGGCGAACTTCGTACCGCCTCAGTAAATGGATGTCGTGTTAACTTTTAGCTAAACCTTATTTAGGATTTTATCAACGTAATAAAATGAATAAAAAAATGTATTAAGTTCAAAGTAATAATGAATACATTTTCTGTATCTGACAGCTCAAGAACCAACCCCAAACATGTCAAAAAAATTTAAATCCATATTTTTGATTTTCTATTTCTTCGTAGAATGTAAGTGATGCTGGGCATGCTTATTATTTATTTAATTTTGTATCACCTGTATATTTTGTCCAGTTATTGTTTGTATCTTCTTCTTCTTCTTCTTCAGCCCTCTGTCTTCCACTGCTGGATATAGGCCTCTTCCATATTGTTTGTATACTTTGTATAAAATAAAATAAAATAAAAAAAATAAAATAAAATAAAATAAAATAAAATAAAATAAAATAAAATAAAATAAAATAAAATAAAATAAAATAAAATAAAATAAAATAAAATAAAATAAAATAAAATAAAATAAAATAAAATAAAATAAAATAAAATAAAATAAAATAAAATAAAATAAAATAAAATAAAATAAAATAAAATAAAATAAAATAAAATAAAATAATAAAAAAAAAAAATACAATAAAATAAAATAAAATAAAATAAAATAAAATAAAATAAAATAAAATAAAATAAAATAAAATAAAATAAAATAAAATAAAATAAAATAAAATAAAATAAAATAAAATAAAATAAAATAAAATAAAATACAATAAAATAAAATAAAATAAAATAAAATAAAATAAAATAAAATAAAATAAAATAAAATAAAATAAAATAAAATAAAATAAAATAAAATAAAATAAAATAAAATAAAATAAAATAAAATAAAATAAATTCCATTTTCGAATGATTCGAACAATAATGCTAATTTAATCAATATTATTAGGTACCTAGTTTTCGAGTTTCTATTCTAAACTCATCAATGATGTTAGATAGGTTGCCTATTACCATGGATTTTTATTATAATATACCTAGATGTAGTACTCTGTGCAAAAAGTGAGTCATGGAATATCGCACGTTTGACGTTTTGGTTGGCAACATATTTCAGTTTTCCTTACATTTCAACACATCCTAGATCAATGTTCTCTAAATTATTAATAATTAAAATGTTTTTTAGACAAATAAATCCGAAAACAATTCACATCAGTCGTTATTTTCTATAGAAAAACGATGTGGTCTGTAACCAAAACGTCAAAAATCCCCCCTGAAAAATGACTCACATTCGATTCATACAAAATTTGCTAACAACGACATCTAGTGTATTATATGAAAACCTATGCCTATTACCTACCCTGAAACTTTACGTTCGATTTTTGATTAATTTATTTATATTTCATAAGTTATATTGTTTGCATAATAGGTACCAGGCGTATAGTTTATTTACATGTTTATTTATATGTTTTCCGTTAATTTTTTCGATATTTTTATAGTTTATGTTATCCGGAGCGGAGACAAATCCAACAAATAAGAGATCATTACAATTGGTCCAGCCTTTCTTGAGTTATAAATAGTCTATCTAACCCAACTTTGTTTATTTATATAGATATAATAAATACTTTTATAATAAGTTGGTAGGTACCTATCTATATCTATTATCTACGTAAACACCTCACAAATAAAGCATGAAATGAATATTTGTAATATTATGTTTTTTGTCGTTATTGTGATTTTTTAGAGTATGTTTCTTTATATACAATTATATTGCTAAATTTAATTTATATATAAATTTAAATATATTGATTGAATTATTAAACTACTTAAAAAGAAAGAAATGTTATAACACAACACAAATGATACTAGTAGAGCCATCTGTGAGATATTGTCTTAACTTTTTCAACTCAAAAGCGCGATTATTCAGTCAAATGATTATACATAATATTTGTTAAGGATTTATTCAGAAGATGGCGTAGGTGTATAAATATGGTGCTTGTAGAATACGGAGTCATTTTCATATTTTTATCAATAATTCTGCGCTTAGTAGAATTTAATATTTTTGTATTGTATTTTTTTTATAAATCTATATACCTTATATCATTGTTTGTGGTGTTATTTTCCTGTTTTATTGTAATATCTGACACTAACATATAAAATATTTAGTGAAATTAGGTACTAGACTAAAAAAAACACGATCAATTATATATTTATTAACCTTTTATCACACCATATTTATAATGACAACAATAAGTAGATTACTGCAGCCCAACTAGGATATCCTGGCTAGCAGTTTACAATTTTTACTGACAATTATATGCAATTATGAACCAGGTGATTGTTCCCGTTCCACAATAAATATGTACACAATCTCAACTTTCTGCACTCACAATCATTACCTCAACAAACATATGGGCTCACACAAAACAGATCAAACAGGTCCCAATGTCCGCCATAATACCTGTTTTAAATCCAATCTATGACGCGATTTGTATCAATCAATAATTTATTATTACTAATTTCTGTAATATTTTTTTTAATTCAGTCTATGGGTACTGTGGGAATGTGGTATAATATTTAATAAAAGAAATTATTAAAAAAAAGTGTTATTAATAAAATATATACTTTATTGTAGAATTTTCTCTTGTGTCGCTTTTGCGCAAATGAAAATAAATTAATATGAAATGGAGGGGGGAGGTATGCCAAGATATATATTATAATGTTTATTTAAGCCTTTTCCATGCTAGCAAGAAAAGAAATTTATTTCAAAAAGAGTATATATTATTTTATACGTCAAAATTCTTTGATACAACTCCCATACCTACATACAGCATGATTCATTAATTATGTAAAGATAAAATACTATTTTTCTTATTTTTTTTGTTATTTGTCGCTGTATTTTTCAATTTATTTGGTATCGATTTATAAAACTTTATTTATTGTTAAACATTTTTCGTACGACACGCTATTTTTTTTTATTTGCAATACTCTATTTTAAGTAGGTATATCTACACAATGTTCTTTTTTTAATATTTATTGGGTGTCGATATTATTTATATTATTTTTGTACACATGAATACATAATATAGGTACCTACCTACACTCGCAGGCTTATTGGAATTTGGCAATTCCTTTCAACTAAACAAATATTCAGATAATAAACTGCATGTACAAAGACTTAAAACTTGATATATTAAAACCCCCTAATATACTATGAAGTAAAGACAACTATCGCGTGTGTTGACAATGGTTTTTACTTGATTTAAATTATTGGATAACCAAAAAATATGTTGATTCCTTCATTTTAAAAATTAACCTGACTAAAAGAGAAAAACCGGTCATGAACATTCACTCTGATTTTATGCACTTTTAAGCATATTTAATATTTATTTCTCTACGACATATACATAGTACGGAGTAATTAGATTTAACATTCTAAAATAGTAATTTTCGATTTTGTTGTTTTGATTTGTTTCAATTTCCAGTATTTTCTTTTTTTTATTTTTGAATATGTGTTTTGATATATTTGAATCGTCTATAATTCTATATTACCTACTCATTTTTCAATTATTTTCATGTTTTTCTTTTTTTTGGTTTGAATATGTATTCTGATATGTTTTTTCATTTGAATATTCTTCTTTTTCATTTATTTTCAACCTTTTTTTGATGTTTATTTGATTTTTTTTTTTTTGTTCATGTATGATTTGATTTAATTACTTTTACTTTTATGTTGACTTTGCTTTGTATTGATATTTTTTATTTTTTTTATAAGTGCTTCCCTCATCAAGCACAAGATTGTAATCTTTTTGATGAGGTACTGCAGGGAAAAATATGTAAGAATATTATTACTAGTGAATTTATATATTGATTTGTATTATAAATTATTATGTTATGTTAAATAAATAAAATAAAAAATAAATAAACTTTTTGATCGTCAGTTCTTGATGGAATTCCATTTAAATTAATTTATATTTTTAATAAATAAAAATAAAAAACTTGTTTAAAATCAATTCCACTATTTATTTAAGACTACAACCGGTTTCGTGCTAAGCACATTTTCTAGTAGATACTTTCTACTGTCTTAAACAAATTGTGGAATTGATTTTAAACAAGTTTTTTATTTTTATTTATTAAAAATATTAATAAATTTAGTACGGAATAATTTAAAAATACTGCATAAAATGATATTTATATAACTTTTCAACGAGAAGTTATGCTGAATTTTAAAATTGTGTGACAAAAATTTACGAGAGAAATGTTGAAAATACTTATGGAATTTTTTTAGAAACACACTGTTAAACATATTTGAGAAATTTGAGATATCAAATTGGGATGTTTATATTTATGTCCTTTTAAGAAAACTATATTTTATTTATTTCATTTTTTTTTATTTATTTATTTATTAATTTATTTATTTATTTATTAATTTATTTATTTATTTATTTATTAATTTATTTATTTATTTATTTATTTGTTTATTTATTTATTTGTTTATTTATTTTTTTATTTATTTATTTATTTATTTATTTATGTATTTATTTATTTACTTATTTTATTATTATTTATTTATTTATTAATTAATTAATTATTTAATTAATTAATTAATTTATTTATTTATTTATTTATTTATTTAATTATTTAATTATTTATTTATTTATTTATTTATTTATTTATTTATTTATTTATTTACTTATTTATTTATACCATTTCTGGTCTTTCTGGAACCTGTTGAAAAGGTACCCATTTAATTTTATATATTTAATTCAAAATGAAATTTTATATGGATTATTGAATATCAAAATAAACATTAAGGGATCATAATTGATTTTATACCGTTCTATGTCACTCCTATGAAGAGTCATTTGTCATTCATTTTGATGATAGGTGGTGGCTTCGAAACCGGTCTAGTCAAATAATTCACTCGTGGTGAAATATAGGAATATAAATTACACATGGTGTAATTTATATAATGTTGTGTGCATCCATAATTAGACATCCAGCTCACTCATAATAATAACTTATTTATATTTATTTATGTGTTATCACACCATTTAAATAAGCTTCATTAAAAATAGATAACTACTGCCCTAATAGGTAAACCTGTTCTAGTGCTAGCAGTGTAGGTACATATAATATTTCACAGGAGGTTCGTATAGGTTTATCTATTTGCATTCTTAAAAAGTATAACAATATTATTTTTGTTTACGAAAAATAATTGCTGGATGTCTATCGATGTACCCTTATGTATAAATAAATTTGTCAAATATTTTTTTTAATTGCATATACGCAAACATTGGAAATGTTCCCTATCGGGTGTCATATGATATTTTTACTGACAAACTTTTAATATCTCAATAGAGACGGAGTTGGGATATTATAGAAGAACCAGGAACTCAAGGCACCTACAGGGCTAACGACCTGTCATCGGCTGGTTTACATGATCACTTTATGCGCTTGCCAAACGTTCGCCAATTATGCCTTCTTATTGAGTTCCGTTACCAATGTAATTTTTGAAAGTTCTATTCATTTAAATAATGTAAAACAATTCATTTGAAAATAATGCATTATTACTATTGCCATCTATGAAGTAAAGAAGAAACCTTTTGTAACGCCATCTATTGAGAAATTGGTTTAATTGTAAACAATTAAACCAATAGTTTCTGGTTATTCTATAATATCCGAACTTCGTCTCTATTGAGATATTAAAAGTTTGTCAATAAAAAAAAAATTTCATTATAAATTAGTAAGAAATATACACTTTCGTATAGCGAAAAACATTTTTTTTCGAACATAATATGATAATTATATCCATGATATGGGGAATGAAACGGGTTTTTGATTTCACTGTTTGACCAAACTTGCCCACTGTATTTATTTTTCGTCTCACTGTATTGTTCAATTAATTTGTTATTATTTTCTCTAAATTTTATTGTTTATTTTGCTTTTTATTACTTTTTGTATCAAGCAAAAAATATGTAATATTTCACGTGTAAATATTTCGTAATTGGAATGCATTTATATTTAAAGGATTATTTGCCTACTGTTTTATAAAATATTCTGTGAATTCACCAACAAATACAAATAACAATAAAATTAAAAATAATTAATATAATGAAAATGAATCAGCCTGTATATAGGTACACCTGCCCAGTTGTTCTTTAATTTGTCCCCGAGCAATTATTTTCAATTAAAGAAACTTACAAAAAAAAATGTACTGCAACACAGGGTGCTGAGAGAATTTCAAATTAATTTTTATATTTTCTTTTACATTTTTTGATTACTTTTGTTCACCGGAGAAAATATAAAATCAACCTTTTGGCGGGATATAATTTTTTTTTCTTTATTTAAATTGTACTCTGTATTTAATTAATAACGCGATATTATTAAATGAAAGGGTTGTTAGTAACGATATACTCCTCGTGTCATTTACTTAGCCTCTTTTAATTTTAATTCAGAATAGATAAAGTTGAAATGAGATGGTTAAGATTTTTTGTAAATTATTTCATACGCTCGCTAAAACGCTACGGCCCAAATACGTCATACACGCGGGAAAGGATAAAATAAACATACAAGACGAGTGGGTTGTGGCCAACGCTATACTCCTCACTACCAAGTCACCTCACAAAGTATTCAAATTTAGTATAGAAAATTGTCAGCTTATCCATGAAATAATAATAATAATAATAATGAACACTTCCTTGCACCCTGCGCAAGTGTCGATTTTATTGCCATATGGCAATTTCTTCCAACAAACCAATGAAATGAGTTTGTTAAATTATTTTGGACTTAAATATTTTATTATGAAAAATTGACAATTCTTTAATGCCATTTTATGTAAGTTTTTAGCAATTTGTAAATAAAAATAATCAAATTTTAAATTTACTGAGCTTGGGGTCACTATGAAATATTTGACATATTTAAAAAATAAGAAGCACTGATCTAATGGGGTCAAAGCGAGTATCTGATACAGAAATTTGCTTAGATTAAATATAATCAAATGAGTACTTTAGTCTATAATCGATAAAGTAGAATAAACACGCCGTACATAGCACATAGTAGGTACACAGCATAAACACACACATAGATATGTACTTTGTGATGGAACTTTCAGAATACAATCTCAGTATGCTGCTAGTCAATAATCTACAATAAAATTATCATGAATATTGAAAATGCGAATCCGGCCCCCCCCCCCCCACTATATCATCTCGGGGTAGTGAGGAGTAAAAATGAAACGAATGCTGACATCAGATTGACTTCATAATTTGGGATGGACAGGTACCTCGTGTTTTTCGTGCTTAATATATTTATTTAAATTTTAATTACCTATAATAATTATGAATAGAAACATTGTTTTTTTTATTTATTAACTAATATATAAAAATAATTTAAAACTATACAGTTAAACCAGGGCCGGATAAATCATAGAACAATCAGGAACAAGAAGTCAGGGCGGTAGTCTTAAAAAGGGCGCTTAAAATTCTAAAATGTCATATAAATCAAAAATCCACAGGTATGGCGCTCGGTTCTCTTTGCGTACCCGGATAGAGGCTCGGCATGATGGTGTAAATATGTTAGGTTTTTTATAAACAACTATATAAGTAGGTTTAGGTAATATTAACAAACTAATACGTCATTTTAGACCCGATGTAATTTTACATAATTTTAAATTGTTCTACATTTAAAATTCCAAAAAAAAAGGGGGCGGGGGGGGGGGGCTGATTCAAATATATTGGTACGGGCGCAAAAACACGTTTATCCGGCTCTGAGTAAAACAATCAATTAAACATAAAAAGGGTCTTACTTATTATTTCAAATATGAGTTTAATCCAACGCTAAGTCAGTTTCGGCCACACAAAAAACTGGGTAAGTATCAACTTAAACACAAATTGTAAATAGTAAGTAAGACCGAAAAAATATATACCTAAGTAGGTACATATGGACTCAAATAAAGCAAAATATCAAATAATAAGTATTATAAATACTAGAAATAGTAGTAAGCTGTTTTATGTCAAAAACTTAAAAATACACATAAAAAACATTATACACTTAAAAATATACAAATCCTCACTAAAAACAACTATGAATATTGATAAAAATTCCAACTCATTTATTTATGTAGTAGCACACTTCGATGTCAAATATTTTTCGAATATTTTTTTAATTGCATATACCTACGCAAACATTGGATTTTTTCCCTGTCGGGAATAAAATGTTATTTTTTTTTTGAAAATCTTTTTAAAACATTGGTACAAGTAGGTAAACAAGCAAAAATGATATAATAGTTCAGGGGTCTGTACGAGAATAACGTCACCTCATTTATTAGTACTGTTGCTTTCATTGTTTACATAATATAAATAAACCAATCTCTCAATAGATGGCGTTACAAAAGGGTTTCTCTGTTACTTCATAGATGGCAATAGAAATAATATGTCATTTTCAGGTGATTAAATACTCATATTTCAAATATATTGAACTTTCAAATTTTTCATTGATAAGAGAACTTAATAAAAAGGCACTATTGGTGAACTTTGCGCAAGCGCATAAAGTGATCGCGTAAACTAGCCGATGACAGGTCGCAAGCCCTGTAGGTGCCGCGAGTTCGTGGTTCTTCTATAATATTCCAACTTTGTCTCTATTGAGATGTTGAAAAGTTTGCCAAAAAATACCAAATATTTTTATTTAACAAACTTTTTTTAGCATCTCAATAGAGACGAAGGTTGGATATTATAGAAGAACCAGGAACTCGAGGCACCTACAGGGCTAATGACCTGTCATCGGCTGGTTTACGTGATCACTTTATGCGCTTGCGCAACGTTCACCAATTATGCCTTCTTATTGAGTTTCCTTATCAATGTAATTTTTTAATGTATTTGAATAGTGTGTATCAATTCACCCGAAAATAAGGAACTATACTATTGCCATCTATGAAGTAACGGAAAATCCATTTTTGTAACACCATCTATTGAGAAATTAGTTTATTTGTAAACAATGAAAGCAACAGTCCTTATAAATGAGATGACGGTGTCTCGCACAGATGTCACCCCTGAACTGCGCCAGAAATATTATTTCATTTATGGCTTGTTTACCTACTTGTACCTACCAATATGTATGTAAATCGAATATTTTTGACGTATATGCAATTAAAACGAGTGGGTTGTGGCCAACGCTAAACTCCTCACTAACAAGTCATTCTTTAAAGTATTCAAATTTTGTATAGAAAATTTCCAACAATTTCATGAAATGAGTGATAAATTATTTTTTATTTAAATATTTTATTATGATAACTTGATAACTCTTCAATGCCATTTTATGAAAATGATGTGCCTTTTTACCAATTTGAAAATAAAAATTTCAAATATTATGTTTCCTGAGCTTGGGGTCACTTTGAAATATTTGACAGTTAAAAAATTGAGAAGCACCATTCATACATCGTTTTCAAAATCTAATGGGATCTAATCGAGTATCAGATATGCATATTCGCAAAAATTGAATAGAATCGAATGAGTACTTTAGTCTATAATCGATAAAGTAAAATGAACACGCCGTACATAGCACATAGCACACACACACACAGATACATTGTGATGAAACTTTCAGAATACAATATCAGCATGATACTAGTTGATAATCTGCAAAAAAAAATACCCTTAAAAATTGCGAAATCATAACTCCCCACTACATCCCCTTGGGTAAGTGAGGAGTAAAAATATTCGATTTTTATTTATATTCATGAAATGTGAGACTACTCAATTCTATGAAATGAAGATAGAGGAGAATAATTATGTTCACTATTATTAAGAATAGGTGATTTATAGATGTTGTTATACATATGGCCGCGCTCAAACTCGACAGTCAAGTAACAGAATCCATGACGTTACTCCACATTCATAATGGAGACATCCAGACAATGAAGAAGTTGCTGACAATGGTCGGGTGTCTTCTGATTCAGCCGCGGAGCGAGTTGGTCTCGGTCTGTCGGACGATACAGGAATATCGAACAATAAGGAGGATGACCAAAGTTAGACAAGAGAAACAGGAGTAGAGATGGACGCTGAATGGACCGATGTAAGATAGTCGAAGACAGGGCGGGAACGACCATTGCTTCGTTTGAAACAACGTCTCAGGACATTTGTTTTAGATCAAATAAAAGATCACTTAATAAAAAATCTGAGAAAGAGGATAATGCTGTTAATAAGAAAGACTTTGGAATATTCCAAATCGCTTGCCTTGCTGTTGACACCAAATCCAACCTCAATTTATTTATCCTTTTGTACATAATACCCCGTATTCAGAAACTATTGGAACTAAATTAGGAACGTTCTAAAATTGTACATTTTAGATTTACGGTCTTATTTCAGCGTAATAAAATAAAAACTTGGACTAAATGGAATAGGAACGTACCTTTTTTGGCCGGAACGTTCTTGAAAAGTTACTGAATCAGACGTATTATGAATAATTATGAAAATTATGAAATTTTTATCATTTTCATAGTTATTCAAAACGTCTGATTAAGTAACTTTTTAAGAACATTCCGGCCAATATAGGTGCGTTCCTATTCCATTTAGTCCTAGTTGATATTTTATAACGCTGAAATAAGACCGTTAATCTAAAATCTACAATTTTAGTATGTTCCTATTTTAGTTACAATAGTTACTGAATACGGGGTAATAATATGTCCTATACTGATTCGTCTAAATTTATCCTTCTGAATTTTAGTATATGAGAAATGTCAAAAAGTTGATTGCATTTATACGGGACTCATCACGTCACAGCGCGCGGATATAAATCATTTTATTCACGTTCGCTTGTTGATTTAGACGTTTTCGTACTCTGAAACGAACAGAATAGGACATAATATAAACAAATTTGAATTAATTTTATTAAATGGGTTTATTTGGTTTTTAGTTTTTACAATAATAGTATAATAATAAAAATTTATTATGATAAAAAATATTTAATATTATGCACACTGGTGGGCTTATTGCCATTAGGCAATTTCTTCCAACCAACCAGATTACAAAATAATTCAAAATTTTATATGTACATCAACAAAAGGATGAAAGCGAAAAAAAAACAAAGATAATAGGTATAGGTACATCACTAAGATAAACATAAAAAAAAATCACATCAAAAAATGGATAAGGAAAGAACAAGGAGAATCGGAATCAAGTGTTTAAGGATAAATATTCCTTTTTTATTAATCGATATATTTCGCTAAGATAAGGATTTAAAAAACAAATAAAAAATATTTCAAACTTTTTATTTAGTAAAGAAAAAAAATATGATTTAGTTCCGATGAATATATGTGTAGTTATTCATTTTCCAGGTGTCAAATGAATATCAACACATATATTCGGCCCGTTAGTTCGGCCCTGGTTGTAGAAGTATGGGTTGGGTTTCGATTCTTAGATATTGAAGCGAAGACCTATACAACAGCCTGAGTTTCAGTTTCAAGTTAAGGCTGCATAAACTAGTGGACTTACTTTGATTTATTTTTATTGTTCATTAACATGTTTCATAATTAATTTATCACATTTTCTTGAAAACAAATTTACCCATTTTACGAATTATGGACATCCACTTCGATCTGTCGAACACAATTATTACAATTGCAATTGTCTGAATTACAATTTTGTTGACTTTTATGTAAGAGTTGAATTAAGTTGACATGAAACGCGCAAATAAACGCGTTTAATGTCAACTTTGACAGCTCATCCGATCTTGCTGAAGTGAGCTGTTCAAAGATCAAGTCTAAGATTTTTGATCGTTTTTTTTGTTCTAAGATCTTTCGATGGCTGATCTTCGACGATCAGCCATCGAAAGCCACTTTTCTAGTCGGGATAATCTATATTTTCTATGTAAGAAAATAAATGAAAAATAATATCGGCACGCAATAAATAATAGTTAAAAAAAACAATACCTCTTCTTCTTCTTGTAGTAGGTTTTGGAAACCCGTTCTTTGTCAGGAAGTGTAGAATATGTCCTGTTCGTTGTTATGAATTGAGAATTTGCTGACAATAGTTGATCCCTTTATTATATACCCATGTATGTATTGTTAGTTTAAGTCTTGTATTTTCTATTAAATGTATGTTCTTTATATCTTTTGCAACTAAATTTAGGATATTTGGAGCCAAGTATTGATAATGTCTTTGTCCGTATGTAGTGTTTGTCTTCGGAGTGATTAGTTGATGTCTGTATCTTGTATGGTGAGAATGTTGAGCAGTGATATGGTTTTTCTTATCATTTTTAAAGTGAATTAAAATTTGTTTCATATAGAGTTGTGCTGTAGTTCGTAGGTACGTTAAAGTCTTTAAATAATTGGATAATTGGTTTTAATAGTCGAATAATAATAATTAATAAATAAAGGTTAGGTTAGTTTAAGTTTATTTCTTGATCTTAAGATATATATACAAAAAAGCCTCGTTCTTTTTCTTGTATCTTTAAGTCATAATTTTTGAAAATTCCCTATTTCATTTCTCGAGCGAAATATATTTGCAAATATCTTACATTCATAACTGGATATTTTTCTTGTGTTTTTTTTAAGCACTGATAATATCTCCAAAGTTATGGGGTACCGGAGAACCCCCCTCCTCCTCAGGTTCCTGGGGGAGGTTGGTAGACCTCCCGAACCTGGTGGCAGTGGAAGGTTAATTGACATTTTTTATGACTGCCATTCGTTAGGCACACGGAAAGAACTTGGTGCTGCTCTTCTTGTCCGGGGGTATTTTTTTAATTAGATATATTTTATGTTCCTAAATAAAGAAAAAAGGGTTCGCATTTCTTAAGTATCTGATATTACATCCTTGCGTGTAATCAGCCTCCATAGGGTGCATATGCGATTCTGCAATACTTTAACATAGTTTTAAAGAAAGGATTTGCATTAAATGTGAATTAATTCAATGCATATACCTATCATTTTTTTTATTATAAACTTGTTTTTATTTATTTAATTAACTATTTTACATATTTTTATGAAAGTAGAATAAATGCTGAAGAAATGAGATCACTAAATAGAGGAGATAATACAACGATACATGATAGAATAAAAAATGAGAACAAGGAGAGAATATTATAAGTAAAATGAAAGCGAATGCTCTGAGATGGTTTGGTAATATTGAAAGAATGAAGGATGTATAGTGCCTCTAATTCGTGGTTGAATCGTCTCCTTCACACTCCATTTTCGTTTACAGGACCAAATATCTTTCTGAGGACATTCCTTTCAAATATCAGAAGTATGCTTTCATCTCTTTTGGTCATTACCCAGTATTCGGCACCACATGCAATGACTGGATGGAGGAGCGTTTATAAAAGGTTGTTTTGTTTTACTACCGAGCAGTTGAGGTGGTTTGGACTATTTGAAAGAATGAATGATGAACGACTGACCAAAAAATATACATGGGTGTAAATGATGGAGTGAATAGCAGGGGCCTCCCCAGAAAGGGATGGTATGACCATGTGAATGATATTTTGAAAGAAGATAATATAAGAAGCTTGAAAAATCGTCGATCATGTATGAGACGATGTATGGATGTAAAGGAAGCTAGGAATGTGTGCAAAAATAGAGGAGTATGGCGCTTTCTTCAATTCTATTCTTCCCTGTCTTGTGAGGCTCTTTTGAAATCAACATGATGAGCAGCGCACATATACCAGCAGGTCCTCCAGATACTCTCGTCATGGGCGTCCTATAGAGCTTGCCCCCTCGGTCATACCCTCCATTATGGCGTGCAAGAGGCCCGCTTGTCGTATTACATGGCCGATCCATCTTGCACGCCTTTCGGACAATGTCCTGAGCAGGTGTCTTCCTCCTTTGATAATAGTTAATACTTAATCAAATATTACGTCTTATACGGCAAATGATTTGTACCTACTAATTGAAATTTCACCCACATATGTTTTTTTATTTTATTTATTAAATCTGTTTCTTATTAAATCTGTTTTTTTATTTTTATTTATTAAGAGGGTGACTGCTGCCAACGTACCTATTTTTTCAATTTGATATACCATCATTATTACAAAACGAATCATTTTGAAAAAAATAACCTAGTTAGTTTGGATATTAATAAAGAGAAATATACCTTAACTTTTTGATTATGTTCTGTATATATTCTTGTAGGAAAATAATAAGCATACCCCGATTTTAGACATTTATCTTAAATATCTAAATAAATGGGTCGATGGCAGAGCGGTTAGCGCGCTGGGCTAGTAATCCAGTGGTCGCGAGTTCGAATCCTGCCTCGACCGATTTCGTTCACCTATAGCACAAGCATTTATTTGCTTATTTTAGGGAACGTAGGAAGATGTATATGTACTTGTTTAACAAGGACATATTCATTTTTTATAAAAAAAAAAAAAATATAAGGCAATAGAGCAATATTTTTTTTATAAATTAAAGAAGAACAAAATACCTGGAAAAATATGATATGACGTTGCATTAACGCATCAGGTTAAGTAAATAAACCAAAAAAACTTTTATTACGCAATGGCGTTGAATGGAAAATAAATGTTTTTAAGGTTTATTTACTAAACCTGAAGCATTAATGCAACTTCACATAATATTTTTCTTGATATTTTTGTCTTCTATAATTTAAAAAAAATATATTACTCTACGCCTTATAGTTTTTTAAAAATATATGATAAACGTTGAAAATCGGGGTATGCCATTATTTTTCTACAAGAATTTGTACAGAACATTATCAAAAAGTTAATGTATATTTTTGTTTTTCAATATCCAAACTATCTAAATAATTTTTTCAAAACGATTTGATAAGAAATAATGATGGTATATCAAATTGAAAAATAGGTACGTTGGCAGCAGTCCCCCCCTTAAATCAATGATCATAAATGAATATTAAAACGATTGTCCCTTATAGGTGAGACGAGACTGTTGTATGTTGACAAACGCATGTGTCGTTATTCCTTTTTTATAAGACTATGCATACCCGCAAACCTGTCGCTGGTGATGCTACATTGCGGGAAATTCCGTGATGGTATGAACGAATGAATGATAGTCCTGTCAAGTCCAGGATGGATGGTCAACGGAATCTAGATAAAATACTACCGTTATTTTTTCGGGCTGAGCAAAAGGGGATGACATTATCCCGATTATTCCAGCATCCCCTTCCCCCTCGACTCCCCCCCCTCCAATAATAAACCACCCCCCCCTCCACGTGCAAGTCACGAGTAGAACTACCCCTTTTTGTTCTTCTCTCTACTTTTTCTAATCTAATCTATCGCGAGGTTCGAGGCTAAATTAGTTCAGGCGCAGATCGGCAACTGGCGGTTTTTACAAAAGAAAAAGAGAAATTATATGACTCAAATTGGGATATTAAATTGGACTCCAATATATTGCATGACTCAAATTGGACTCAATTACAAAATGTCTGTATACGGTTCATTTACAATCTAAAAAAATTTGATCATGTTTCGACTTGTAGAAATATACTTCGTTGGCCAAAGATACGAGATCGTCGTAACATTCACATTCTGTCATTACTTTATAAGATTATTTATGATCCCTATTCACCACAATATTTAAAAAATAACTTCGTTTTCATGTCAAGTCACGGTCTACCCTTTCGATCTGCTAAACGTACTACACTAGCTATCCCCATTCACAATACAGAAGTTTTCAGCTCATCTTTTCAAGTACAATCAGCTAGACTATGGAATGACCTAAGTGATGAAGTAACGTCATTTCAATCCTTAAAAAAACTTTATCTGTCAAATAATTCCTGAATTCCTTCTATATCCTTCCGTAACCTCCTTTCCTCATTGCTATGATTAGTGTTATTTTTATTATTCTTTTTTTTTAGCTCTCTTTTCTTTTTTTTTTCTTTGTATTTTTTCTTTCTTCTATATTTTATTTTTATCAATTTATTTCTCACTAAATAAGTATTGTACCAATTTAACTTAGAGTCTTCACGTTGCTCGGGTTGGTTGGAAGAAATTGCCTTATGGCAATAAACCCGCATTTGTACACATGTACATAAATTATATAAATAAATAAAAATAATAATAAGCCCGCAATAAGCCCGCCAGTGTACAATTATATTTGTTTATATTATGTGCAAAAAGATGTATAAATAAATAAATAAATAAATAAATAAATATACTTCTTGAAAATTACTCAAATTGAATTAATAAGTTTGACGAGGTTACTGCTCATTTAAAATTCAAAACATAGGTATATTAAAAAAAAACACAGAAAATAAAACAATAATAAACCTACCCATGTACATATTAAAACAAAAAGAGTAAAATAAACTATAAAATTAAATATAAAAAAAACTATATAATTCCAGAAAAAAATATTCATCGAACAAAAGAAACACTTTTTCTAGCCACAACCAACTTGTTTTTTCAATGAACAGAGAAAAGTAACAACGATGAACTAATTTATTTTGTGTTACTACATATATTTTTTTAATTGCTAGCAATTTTCAATCTGTCGATTGTCGGCTTCTTATTAGTGGAATTTCATAATACTTAATTAGAAAAAATATGAACAGACATTATTCAATATTAATAACTGCTAGCACTAGAACAGGGTATCCTAGTTGGGCAGCAGAAGTCTACTTGTTTGTGTCAATGTAAAATATGGTGACAATAATAAATAAAATGAACAAATAAATGTATTTATTTTGTCCACCGGTTTTATAAGCCGAAACGGTCGTAGGTACACAACATAAATAGGTACATTGTAGAATAATTTGAAAATCGAGTAATTTTATTGTTGTTTAAAGAATATGTACAATTCCTAAACATAAATTAAACAAGTTCCATAAAAATCTATTCAAGGGACACGCACGTAGTGGAAAATTGGTGCTAATCACAATTCATTTTTTTTAAATTTATTATTTAACCAATGGTTGTCAGCCGCTGCCTTGATAAATTATAATAATTTAACAACAATACTTGTATTTTGTACGTTTTTTTACAGTCGGGAGTTCGGGAGGGGTTGCTAAGCAGAACAATTATTGCTAACCCCTCCCCCACCCATGTCCCCTAACCCTCAACTACCCCCGCCCCCCACTGACCCCCCAAGCCAGTCTTTGGTAAAGGAGAAGAAGATCACGAATTTTTCAAGTAAATATACTTTTTAATCGAGTCGCTTAATGTCGGAATATTTTTTCCAACCTCCATTATATTTCTTACTAAAGTAAAAAAACGTACCTACCAACGTACAGAATAATAAATTTAGAAAACTTATAATTTGTGACGAAATTAAGGGCCCCGTGAGTTCATAGATCATTGAGTTTATGTATATCATTGAATATATTTTTATTATTGCATATGCGCAAACATTGGATTTTTTTTTCCCTGTCGGGAGTCAAAGATATTTTTTAACAGATTTTTAATTAAAAATCTGTTAAAAAATATCTTTGACTCCCGACAGGGAAACAAAATCCAATGTTTGCGCATATGCAATAATAAAAATATATTCGATTACTTACACATTGGTACAAGTACGTAAATAAGACAAAAATGACCTTATAAGTCTGGCGCAATTCAGGGGTGACTTCTATGCGAAAAATGCATTGTCACCTCACATATAAGAATTGTAGCTTTCATTATTTACAAAAAACCAATTCTCTCAATAGATGGCGTTACAACAAAATAAATAAAAAATAATAAGATTGTTGTTCATAATTTCACCCATAGATGGCTGTAGTAAAAATTCCTTATTTTCAAGCGAAAAGAATTTCAGTATTACAATATATAGAAGTTTCAAAATTGAATTGATAGGGATCTCATTAAAAAGGCATAATTGGTGAACGTTGCGCAAGCGCATAAAGTGATCACGTAAACCAGCCGATGACAGGTCGTAAGCCCTGTAGGTGCCTTGATTTCCCGGTTCTCCTACAATAAATATTCCAACTTCGTCTCTATTGAGATAATTAAAAATCTATATCATTGACATTTTCTATATAGAAACTTTATATGAGAACAAAACGAAAAAGTAATACATTTGTTTCTTTGTGTAAACAATTTTATTATATGTGACATATTATCATTAAAATACCAATAATTGATGTATGAATATCAAAAGTATTTTTGGGATTTATGTTAATTGACTATTTGAAAAAAAAATTTCAGAAGAATAATATTATTATGTATTCGTGCTCAAAAAAATATTATTTAAAAATAAACCTACAAATATGACATTGCAAAAGTCAGTCAGTTCAATATATGATATACAATTGACAGTGATGAAAGGTTTCGAATAAAAGTTTAGGTAAATGATCAATATTAATGTATTCTAAATAAACATTAATATAATATTTAGATAATAATTCAGTTGTTCGTGATGTCAAGTTTCGGAATAAATAAATTTTGATAAACGCGAAGGCAAGATAGTAGGTCGCCGAGGGACTGGAAGGAGACAGATGTCCTGGCTGCGCAACATTATGGAATGGACCGGCTTCAGGACCGTGGAACAGATATTCCGGGCAGCACAGGACAGAGAAGGGATTTGCCAGAGTGATAGCCGACGTTGGGGGTTCCTGACATGGCACCGGAAGAAGAAGAAACGCGACACTGTATTTTGATAATCGGTTGACGCATGAATGGCTGCTCGATTATTTTGTACGAACGGCGATGATCAACCTTCTCACATTGAGGATATACAAATTGCAGCTTTTCAGGAGCGCAGCTACAGATTGAAGAGAAAATATTGAATACGGCGATGTAAATTATGTCAAATTGATATGTTAACAAGGTTATTCAAAAATTTCAAACTCACCCCCTGATTGTGTATCGTTTACCTTCCCTCGCAGCCAACCTATATTACTCAGGGATGGATAGAGAATTTCATAAAGGATATTTTGACTGAAGGCAGAGAACCTGCGTTAAATGGGGATACCATGTACATACGTTTTTTTTTAATTGTGTTTTAAACGTTTTTTTTATAAATATCTTTTACATGAATAAAAAATATAATGGTTACACATCATGATTTGTCTGATAATTGCAGCCGATAATTATTTTTGTTTTTATCTTTTGCATAAATAAAGTGTTGTCTAGTACATAATATATAAACGACTACATTAAGCAAAATTGTGGAATAGTCAGTCAATTTTTAAATCTAAATTGTCACACCTAGAATATATATGTATGCCAAACCTAATTTATATCATTAATAAGTAAATTTCCACAATATTTTTATAAAGATCGAACGTTTTTGCTATTGTAGTTTCATTTGGACCTTGACAATGCCAAGTCACCTTCGTGAAAACATTCTGTCGTTATAAAATATTGTGGAAAAATACTTATTTATTTATTTATTTATTTTTAAATGGATTTCCACCCTGTTAACACAAAAACTCTAGAATCACTGATTTATATCTTTTTCTTATTTATTCATTTACATATTCAAACATTTTTATACAATGTTACCTAAAATATTACGATGTTATTTATTTCCTCACTAGTCGAAAGACTGTTCTGAGGTTATACTAACAATAATTATACAAAATATTTTTGCTACATAAATTTTTAAATGATTTCAAAGTTTAAGTGTGAGGGTGTGTGTATTTACTTTACCCTTTTTTGAATATTTTTTTATCTTAATAAACGGTATTTTTTCTTTAGGTTTTTGTAACCAACCTTTGAGCTGTTGTATAACCTAGACTTTAATTTTCAGTAAATATTGAAGAACTTACATAAAAAAAAGAAAAATATTGAATTATATAAAAAAAAATAAACATGAACGATAACAAATTGCGCGTAGGTAATACTCGTGGATAGAGTCCGAAACGAGGATAAGGAGAAGATGCGTTGTAGACGACATCATAAGCTGGGGTAGAGGGCGAAGGCGTCAATGGAGAGACCATGTCGAGAGAATGGGAGACAATCGACTGCCCAAAATTGTCTCCAAGGAAGTCCCGGAGGGTCGTTGAGCAAGGGGGAGACCAGCAAAAAGATGGAGTGACAGCTGGACATCCAGATCACAAGAGGCAGTGTCCGACTGAAAAAACTGGCCTTCGGCCCAAAACCAGAGGAAAAGTACAAGAAGAGGATAGCAAAATGTTTATGAAAAAAAATACATTGGACCAAATACACTCTCTTTTACATTAACCTGAGTGAAAATCGAACAAAAAAAAATTAATTCATGTAAAATTGTAATATGGAAAATTTGATATAGCTTTACACGCGGGATATGTTTCCATATTTCACTAATCCCTATTGAAGCTCTCTTTGTCGAGTGATTTTCCTTCGAGCTGTGGGGTGGCGCTGGTTGGAGGGTGGGGGTACTGCGCCTTAACTTAATCATTCCTCAAAAGAAACTTCCTCTTGTTCATTTCTCAAAGGCGCCCTTTAACTGACATGCCTATCAACTCTTTGTGACGTTTTCATCATATTTTTTAATATCAAAAAAACACTCTTTTAAGATACCTCTATCAATCCGATGTAAACGGAGATGGAGATTTTCGACGAAAATTTACGATGATTCGATACGACACGAAAAATGAGCTTTCACGAAGGTGACTTGGCATTGTCAAGGTCCAAATGAAACTACAATAGCAAAAACGTTCGATCTTTATAAAAATATTGTGGAAATTTACTTATTAATGATATAAATTAGGTTTGGCATACATATATATTCTAGGTGTGACAATTTAGATTTAAAAATTGACTGACTATTCCACAATTTTGCTTAATGTAGTCGTTTATATATTATGTACTAGACAACACTTTATTTATGCAAAAGATAAAAACAAAAATAATTATCGGCTGCAATTATCAGACAAATCATGATGTGTAACCATTATATTTTTTATTCATGTAAAAGATATTTATAAAAAAAACGACCCAATATCTTTCAGAAAAGAAGGCCTGCATGACGTCTGGTAAGGAGTGATGGCAATCCACGTCTCAAGAGGGAAATGTATGCAGAATAGAAACAGACCTAGAAAGAATATAACCGAGAATTCTTCTTCTTCTGAGCCCTTATGGCTTAGGATGTCTGCAACAATCAATCACTCGGCGAATGTTCTGTCTCCATGAAGAATGGTTTAGGGTAGGGTTAGACTTTGGTGAATGTTGCGAAATTAACAGTCATACTTTCGAACTCAGGATCAGCTCTTTCACCTTTCACGTTTTCCATTACGATGAGGCTCGAAGAGGTTTGCCAGGTGTTATTTATCCAAATCAGAGCAATGTGTATCATAATATTGAATGATTCTCTGTAGACACATTGACAACAGACGATTTTTTTAATTGAAATACATTTATAATGGACGCATTGGCTTTCATATCAGTCCATGCTATTCGCATTCAAAGAAAATTCAATCAATTCGCTTTCAAACGAACTATGGATATAGAAATGGGTTCCAAGAGACCGGGCAGACCTTTGACTATAAAAGAGCTTCGTTCTTCAGTTAAAAAGTGTAGGAGATAATCGCGATATTTAGAGTTGTGCTTAGCCTATCTTTGTACCTGCATAATATTATGTACCTACAAACTGGAATATATTAATGTTACGCCTGATTTGCAGAAATCAGTACCTATAGCTTGTAGGATTAGGTGTTTAGGGAAAGTTACGAACGAGGAGTTCGGTATTCTCCGTAGTGTGGTGTAACCAGCAGCTTATATATGCGGGTGTGCAAAAGGAATCAAAACACATGAGTATATCGCAAAATGCATTTTTTTTTCTTTTTCCTCATCGTATGTTAGGTAATTTGACCTGTTTGTGAGGGTGGACTATCCTGGGAAGAGGAGGTCTTTCCATCTCCTCGCAGGCCTCCCGAGTAATCTTCTATTGTAGGGGAATAATGTCTTAACAAGTTTGACAGTTCTTTTGTCGTCCATACGTTCGAACTGTCTTCTGCTACGTCCCAATCTAGTTTGTCCTCTACACCGCATTTATGTATAGTCTCTATTTTTGTTTCACCATGAATGGAACTACATACCTCGGTGGTGAACCTCATTGCTGAAATATTCATGTTGTGCGTATCTTTGTACATTCTATAAATTTTAATATACTTATTAATTTTTCATCGCTTGATACTTTTCATTTTATTTTTGTCTTTTTATTCATTATTCTCTAAAATCATTAATAATTATAGACACTAAAGTCTTTGGTCATTTGGTCCTCAACACCTGTGGATGTAAAAAGTCCCAGTGGGCGTAACAACAACGAAAATAAAATAAAACAATAAAACGACACCCCACGTATCCCCCCCACAAATCACCTGCCGTAAAACTGAACTGAACCTAGCACAGTGGCGTATCGGCAATCTCCACCCATCCACCTTTATTGTATATTTTTACTACAATCCACCTCTATGTTGGTAAGTCCAAATGTGCGTCGTAAATATTTCTATTGTCGCGTAATACGTGAAGTGGTAAACAAGACTTTTGGAAAACATCAACGCAACAAAATTTGATGTTTTTCAAACTTTTGATTTTTTTTGTTTATTTTCATTTTATTTCGTAAAAATTACACAGTATGCAGCCGCCGGGTATCGAGCTTCTTTGGTCACATCGCCAGGAGAGGTCCAGATAACCTGGAAAAAAATATTATCACAGGAAGTGTACCAGGCAAAAGAAGTAGAGGTAGATCTCCTGCGTGGTGTGACCAGATTAAGGAGATGACTGGAAACGACCTTTATTCGGCGGTGCGAGCTGCAGAGGGCAGAGAGGACTGGAGGCGACTAGTTCTGTCCATTAGCGGCCCCATAGATATCCAAGTGATTTGTTGTTCAGAGAATTCAATGTATTGGACGTTAGACAAATTTATATACAAAAAATAATTATTTATGTGCACAATCATTTAAATACGGAATTCACGATTCAAATTAACATATATGGAACAAGATATGGATGCAAGGGATTATTACGAATAAGGAAAACTCATAAGACTTTTGCACAAAAACACTACTCTTTTTTAGGACCAAAAATTTATAACACTCTACCTAGCGAGTGCCATTCTATGAGTGTGCCCGAATTAAAAAAAATATGTAAATAAGTGGTTATTAAATATTGGTAGATCACAATCGGAACATAATTTAACATATGTGTTTACTTAAAATAATTTCATTTCTTTGATCGCTTTTTTCATTGCTTAAGGACTATTACTTATACTAATTTATCATATTGTTATCTCATTGTTTAAATGGTTTGCTTTTTATTTGTATTATAATTACTGCATATTGAATTGTTTTGTTGACCAATGAAGGTTTATTGATTGCTTAATTTTTTTAATGCTATAATGTGTTTACTTATTACTTGTATTATACTATTGTATACTGATTTGTTTGTTGACCTATGATTTGTTATTGGTTGCTTTATTAATTTCTTTCATTGCTATGAAGTGTTCACTTATTTATTTGTTTATTGATTGCTTTCAAATTGGGATATTTTTTCATAACTTACTATGAGTATAATTCTTCTTTTTTTTAATTTCAATATTACAATCATGTAGCTAGAAGTGGACTTGTTATTAAAATTGTGATAAAATTGTCCTTACTTAAAACAGGAATTACTCCTAGTTAGATAGACAAAGATTTATTGGAGGAACTAAAAAAACATGGTACTTCCCAACAACTATTTTATTTTATATTATTTTTATTTTATTTTATACACAGTAAATCATAAAATGCATGTTCAAAAAACTTTAAGTTCCTGTATGTATTTTGTTATGGAAAATAAATAAATATTATTATTATATTATTATTATATATCACGACCCTCAGCATTGAGGAAACGAAGAAGAAGAAGACTCATTAAAAAATAAATTCAAACATCATAAATATAAACATTTTGTATTACATTATAAACAGTTTAATAAAGTTATATGGAAAGATCACCTCACTAGACTTAAGTCTGTTCTGACGTGATAATATTTTTTATTAATTTTTGTCATGATGTATGTATGTATGATGTATGTAGTGAATGTAATAAGTAATAATATGCAAAGGAATGTGAATATCAAGTGTGTTGTGTAAAATGTTTCATAGATATCGTCTAAAGCCATTTTGTTATTTTTTGATGTAGGTCAAGTCTTTTTCTGATTCATTTCATCCTCTATCGATAAGCCACTTAGTCATCAATTTTGTCAATTTTTTCTCACTTGGGGAGATTGAGTTGGCAAAGTTCGAGATTATTTTGTTATATATTCTTGGGCCTAGGAAATGAATTCATCTTTGGGCAAAAGCATTTGGTTGTAGAAGTCTCCTATTTCGAGTATCCATTAAAAGTAAGTTCAAAAAGAGGTCCAAATTGCTCGGTAGAAAAACCAAACGCTCCTCCGTCCAATCATTGCATATGGCACTGAATGCTGGGTAATGACCAAAAGAGATGAAAACATACTTCTGATATTTGAAAGGAAAGTCCTCAGAAAGATATTTGGTCCTGTCAACGAAAATTGAATGTGGAGGAGACGATTTAATCACGAATTAGAGGCACTGCATGGCGAGCCTAACATTGTACAGTTCATTAAATGAGAAGACTGCAATGGTCGGAGTCTTTAGAGCGCCTGTTTCCGTTCATTTTTCACTGGCTTTGAGCGTCACTAAGTGCACTCGGCGTTCATTGTGAACGCGGCCTGTGTGTCCATTGACTGTGTCGATTCACCCAGCTGTTTAGTTTCTTTGCAGTAGAAGTGGTAGTTGAAGTAGTAGTATTAGTAGTAGTAGTAGTAGTAGAAGTAGTAGTGGTAGTAGTAGTAATAGTTGTAGTGGTAGTAGTAATAATAGTTGTAGTTCTTGTAGTAGTAGGTAAATCAATGGTTTTTGATGATTTTTCAGAATTACGTTCCCGGGTAACATATAGGGGAGGGTTGCCGAAGTTGGACCGGCTCCTAGATTGGACCGGTCCTGTTTTCGGCAATCCACGAACATGTGATACGTTTGTTTGGCAACAGTGCATTCCTAATGTAACCTCGTGGTTCTTCCAATCTCGCAACGCCACTCAGTCGCCTTCTGTACGGCATTGAGCAGCGTTGTGTGTTTTGTGCAGTTTTGTTGCTATTTTTTGTTGTTGCGGCTAAGGGATTCCTGATTCTGACGGTATGTTAATAATTTCTTAATTAATACTTATCTATAATGCGCTTATTTAGTTACAATTTGTTGTCTTTATTTTCATATTCAATGCTTCAGTAAAGTTTTAATTTTAAATTTATTAAATAATCTACGTGTTGCTTGGTTTGGACCACTTAGAGTTTCCTAAGATGGACTGGTCCATCCTAAGAAACTTTTTACAAAAAAATGTTTGCTACATTTTTTACAACCTAAGAAACTTTAAGAACAACAAAACAAAAAAATTCTGGTGTTATTTTATATATCAATAACGAAAGTCTTATTATGTAATATTCTATTTCAGATAAATGATGTCTGAATTAAACAAAAACTATAGAGGGAAGTATGGAAGCTGGTCTGAAGATGATCTACAAAGAGCCATAGCAGCATATAAAAACGGAGACTATGGATTAAACGAGTGTGCGAGAACATATTGTGTGCCTAAAACAACCATAAATCGTCACGTTTTCCAAGACCATCATTTTGCTCCAGCTGATGTTCTTCTTCCTGAGCCACCTGAACAACCGTCCAACATTGTACCAACAACATAATCTTTAACACAAGCGGATTCTGAATCTTCAGATGAAATTGACGACAGCGACAATGATGCCAACTACCAGCCTAAAAAAAATATAGAAAATTTATAAATGTGCTAAATGAAATATCACCCAAGCCGAAACATTCGAGGAATCCACATAGTACCACAAGAAAGCGAAGATGCGGTGATGGGAAAGTACAGAAAGCAGTTCTTATAACTAGCAGTCCATACAAAATAGAATTGGAACAGATGAAAGAAAGAGGAAAAAAGAATGAAGTAAATAAAAAATTGAACATGCCATCAACCAGCAAATCTGAAGACATAATTGAATCTGAATGGTATTGTTTTCTTTGCAATAAAATTAAAAAAGATAGCATTATCCAATGCATGTTATGTGAAAAATGGGTGCACACAAAATGTGCACGTATAAAAGCCAGCGAAAAACAATTTTTCTGTTTAAAGTGCATCGCTTAAAATTTATTGTTAAATTTCTATTACCTATTCGTTAAAAAAAATATATATTATATACTTAAAATTTATTTCTCGTATTTTTTTATAATCTTATTAGTATTTATTTTATTATATTTTTTTTAGTAATTTTGCATCTATTATTTGTTATAAAAATCGATATATTTTATACTTAAAATTTATTTCTTACATTTTTTTTAATTTTATTAGTATTCTTGTTTTGTTCTCTTAATAAAAATAAAGACTTTTTTTTAAAACTTATTGGTGGTTCATTCTAGGAAACCAGTGGTCCAATTAAGGAAACTAGTTTCCTTAATTGGACCGTTTCCCGATGTTTATATTTTTTTGATTTCCCAATTAACCAGTTCAATTTTCGTAAAACAAAGTATGTAATCATAAAGGTAATACTACAGGCTTTCGAACACCAGTTACCTTTTTCTGTTATGTTACCTCCTTTCTACGTGGTAAACAAAAATATAGAAAATGGTCCATTCTAGGCAACCCTCCCCTACATACACAGACATCGTGACTTTTTCAAATACTGTGAATATTCTCTGTCGAAATTTTGGGAAGCGGGGGTACGTGGGAAGCATTTATCATATCAGGTGTGATGATTGCGGTGTCCACACGTTAGTGCGGCACAGCGCCACCCGGCCCGTTATTGCCGGCTTCACTTAGCGATTTTTACGGTCGCTCATCAATCCGCACTTTGCCGCCATTCCGGGGACCTCTTCCGGAGCCTGCCATTTTATTGTCAGCCATTTTAAGACGTGTTTCCGGTTTTTACGGCCCCCACGGGACGACGTAAAACGCCAATGGAACCAGACAAAAAAATTGACAGCTGAAATGTGTGACGGATCTGCCGATAGCGTAAAACCCATCCTCCGGGATCACAACGGGAGTATGTTTACGAGGAAAAAAGTCGAAAAGCACTGAAAGATTACCTTGTTGTGATAAATGTACTTTTAGACTTTACATTTTTTTTAATAATAAATTTAGTTAAAAATACACATTTTGTTGTATACTGTTCATTCTCTTAACCTCATTTTTTGCTTGTATTTCGATGATACGGGAATGTTGAACGCAGACCGCCAGATCACATGGTAAACCAAAAAATCTCCATGGATCTACTTCGACTTATGTACATCCAGAGGAATACCAAAGAATGCCTCGATTGAGCAAAGACGAAACCAATTGCAGGGACATGGCCTAGGTAACATTATGCAGGACAAGTACCTCAAATTTGAGGATGAGGAGAGCTGACCCCAACAGTGAAAAAAACAAAGAGTTGGTATATAGCTAAACAGAAGACACTAATAATTATCTGAGACAAGTTGAAATATTATTAGAGAATCAGTAACTCAAGCCAACTTCAGGGCTCCTATATCATTTCAACTTTCAGGATGAATCCAGAAAGGCTGCCAAAGATTGTATCCGCGAGATACCAGAGGGACGCCGACCATCGGTAAGACCATCAAAGAGATGAAGGGAGAGCTGGACATCCTCGTCCCAGGATCTGTAGAAACAGATCATAGATCTACCAAAAAAGGAAGAAGAAGACTAAATCTGTTTTGTATATTTACTCTTATTGGGGGAGGGAAATTTTTAAACTATGCCAAAAATCAGGAGCACAGAGCTTATTCAATCACATAATTTTAATGTTATTCATTCGCATTCCCCAAAACGTCAAATGTACAAACCTACTCCTTTCAAACGATAACACTCCAATTTGTGCACACACAAAAATAAAAACGCGCATCAACAATCGAGGCAATCGGAGCAAATCGGATTTAAATGTAAATTTGCAAACACACACTCGAACGTGGTGCGGAGGGTGACGGGGGGACGATTGTCGCTAAACGTTTTCCCTTTTGTCAAATTGACAGCTCTCGTTCGGCGAGTTAAATGTATGTTAAACTAACAAAAAATTTGCATTGAAATTCGATTGCGACGTCACAAATGTATGTAATATAATCGGTTTTAAAGGATTCGTTTTGTTTGATCGACTTATCTGATAAAAGTTTTCGTCTGCTATCTTTTTTGGCTTGTTATGATGTTGCATCAATTTCTTTCTTCAAACATGGATTATCAGCTGTCCATCCATCTCTTGGGAGGACGTCCAGGAGGTGCGTTTTCCTCGAGGATATTGTCCTCGTCTATTTTTACGAATATAGACACGTTTAATATAATAATTATAATAACTTCTTCTTTTCCTCAACAATTGTCCCGCATGATGAAAGTGTCTGCTTTCTGACAAACTTTTTAACATCTTAATAGGTACAGACGAAGTTGCGATATTATAGAAGAACTATATCCCATCTTCGTCTCTATTGAGATGTTAAAAACTTTGTTAGTAAAAATATCATTTGACTCCTGACAGGAAAAAAAAACCCAATGTTTGCGTATATGTAATCAAAAAATATTCGAAATATTACGAATCTTATAGGCTGTGTTTCTCGAACAAACATTAAAGTAAAAGTATAGTTAAAATACTTTGATTTCATAAAATATTTCAATACTTTTGGTTATTTCATTGAAATGTAATGCCGTTGATCGACTCAATTTTAAACATTCTTCACTATATCTGTTAAGTAACTCACATTATGAAAAATAGGTACTCTAAAAATTTATTCTTATTCGTATTTAATCAAAATATCTTCAAGTGGCATCTTGCCTGGGCAAATAGCATCAAAATATGCGACTTGCACAGGGTATAAGCATGATAACGAAAAATCATTTCGTAGAATGGAAAAATAAAATATCTATAGATACAACATGATATGTGTGTATGTATGTGTTCACATGTGTTTGTATCAAGATTTTATCTTTCGTTTTGGGTAGAGGGGGGTGTATGGTGGCAGGACGTGTTAGCTGCCGCAGATCTGTGGGGACAAAAGTGAACACAGCATGTGTCTGATTGCATCTGAAATGTCAATTGCCCGTTTGACAAATCTAGTTTGATCTTGTTTTGTCTGGCGCTTGGAATAACACGACACGAATTCCACCCATCTCCCCTGCGTCTTTTGCGGGTATCGGTTTCGCATCGACGACGGCGGTGTCTTTATCCGCAAATGTGCAGTCATTTGTATTAAAAGAAAGAGGAAAAAAAAAACATTTCGGATTTGTCTTTTTTCGATTCGCGACAAATGGTCCTGTTATCGAACTCAGCGGTTGAAATATGTTAGGCATTTTGAATTACGCGGTAGTTTTTACGTGTATTTTTATATTGATCAGTAGCCAATTTCATGGTAATGTTTGCAACAAGTTTGTTTTTTTAGCTCGAAAGAAAAAACCAAAGAAAGACGTTGTATTCTCTTACCAATCTTTAAAAAAAATGTGTCTTTGAATATACGCCCAACTGAGTATTTTATAAACAGTTTTGGATTAATTATTTGGTGTGAGTTTTAAAAAATGTATTATATTAACAATCCATATTAGGTATGTCATAATAAGTACCCACATCTGGTCCTTCATATACATATGTACAATATATATTTTAATACATGAAATTCCTAAAATTAAGCAAATTCTTTAATGGCCAGTTTCATAAAAAATAAAGGAGACTTAATGTCGATTTAAAAATAAATTGCGTTTCATAACAAGAAAATGTCACTTAAAGTTCACTTTAATTTAAAGTCCAGTGTCTTCGTACTTAAGTCACTAAAGTCTTCTTTAAGAGCAGTTAATTTTTTTTCACCAGAGAGTGCTGCAATATGGCATAATGTTCAAGTCAGTTCTTGGTTCTTGTTGATGTCAATATTTTCAATTGAATGTTTACGATCATGTGCACATTACTTACTGATATATAAAGATTTTTTTTATAAATAATTTAACAAAATGAGCTTATTAGAAGATGCGTACTGTGACACGGCGATGAAAAGTGTATAGGAAAAGAATCGACCACATGGAAAAGTAGAATTAAGGAGAATTTTTTGATAGGATTTGATTCCATAAACATGTCCTATACATCAATGATCAATTCAATGACATAAATAACATACAATAATATGGTAGTAGACAGAAAGATTTACCTATGCTATGAGCTATGTTTCCATAGATTTTGATACCAATATTGCCAACTTTCAGGTATTTTGGTGACATTTCTGCCTTTTACTAATGTACGCGGCATTATTATTTATGAAACGCAACGACTTAGAGGCGACTTTAAATTTTTAAAGAACCTTTAACTAAAGGGTCCTTTTCCTGCTTTTTATGAAACTGGCTGTAAGTAAATGATATCGGTCTTAGCGGAATTCAATACACGAACCCCTCTGCCTCACCTAAAATTATAATAATGTTTTTTTTTTACAAAATATAAGTACATAAAAAAATCGTGCATTGGAGGGATCCCCACAATGACATTTTTGCATTTCCCACAATGTCGGGTAACCAGCGAAAGATTTGCGGGTGTGCGATACATTATAAAAAGGAAGCACAACACAATCGTGTATCCTTTGGATCGACTTTAAACGTCTTAGGGTCGTATTACGGAAGTTATTTAAGAATAATGTGAGAAAAAGTTGAGGTCCAGTAAGCAGTAATCTCGCAGTACGGGACCTTAAATTTTCCTTACAATTTTCTCAAATAACTCTTGTAATACGAACCTTAGGCTGTGTTTCTCGAACAAAGTAAGATTATAGTTAAAATACTTTGATATCATAAAATTTTTCAAAACTTATGGTTGTTTCATTGAAATCTAATGCCGTCAAATGACGCATTTTTGAACAATTTCCTGAAATCAAAGTATTTTATCTATACTATTACTTTTGTTGAAACAACCCAGCCTTAGTTGGAAGAAAACAGAAGAAGTAACTGTGTGTATTTGGTTTGTAAAGCTAAGATTATATTCTAAGTTGACTCCGTAAAATTCATCACAAGGGATTTAGAAGAATATATGTATTTTCGAAGGTAATTTTATTAATATCGCCTGATATAATATGTAATGCTATAGTTTATTGAGGAGCAATACCAGATACAATAAATATTGAATGAGTGAATTTGAAAGCAATGGATATATTTTTTGTCCTAAAATCCGTCTCACCTCCACGAACGTCAAATAAAAATATCAAAACCTAACAAATGCGGTGGAAGAATATGTGATACGATACAAGAATATCAAGAGGGACAAACGACAATAAGAAATGTATATGTACCCCATCTCTACCCTTACCCATTCGTGTGTGTGTGTGTGTGCTTTTTGGTCTGTAAGATATACGTACAGGTTGTCCCTAAAATCAACATAACTAAGATAGCTCAAAAAGATTTAAACATTTTGACCTTAGAAAAAATATCAATAACCACAGTTAACAAAGAATTCTTCTCTCTATTACCAGAGATCAGGTATTGAAGTGTCCGCAGAAAGACGAAAGTCCTGATGACTGTATAAATACGTCATAAGGACTGTTGTATCTTATGAGTGGGAGGTTTGGACACTAAAAACAACCTTGCGGAGATGCTAGACATCTTTGAAAGAAAGTGCTGCGTATAATCCTGGGAACCGTGGATGATGGACAAACATGGAAGATAAGATTCAAGGATGAATTGTTTAAAATATAAAGCTCCCAAACTTTCTGAACATACAAGACTAAGCAGGTTGAGATGGCCGGGCATGTTCAGAGAATGCTATCATAGCGGGTACCAAAAAGTCTTAGCGGGGAACTCAGGTGGCAAAAGAAAGGTCGGTAAGTTGACGGATGACTTAAACGCGCCTAAAAAAGGGGGAAAAAGAAAAAGAAAAATATGACACATATAAAACTCTACCCTGATACCCTGTATCAGTTTTAAGAGTGACACTTTTGCAAATTTAGGTATTTTATAAATTTATTTGTTGCTCGAAGTTTCCAAAAAAAATGCTGTCGAAAATTTATCTAAGCTTCCTTTCATATCCTGATGCTATAGATGCAAAAAAAGAAAAAAAAATTACTTGTTTTCTTTTTTTTTAATATAATTTAATTTTAATTTTTTTTGGGAAATTTACAGTAGGTATAAAAACATTTAATATACAGATGTATTTTATAAAAAAAACTTAAACGGATTAATAATTTCCAAAGTATTAATAATAACTTTCAACTGGTCTGCTTACCTACATAAAACTATGAGAAATAAATCATGTTAATGAATTTAAAAATTTTATATTTTATTTATTTTGGAAATTCAGGCAAAAACTACAGGCAAAGTCTTTATAGTTTTCACACAAACATATAAAGTTGTGTAAAATAAAGCATTATTAGTCAACAAAATAGTTGACAAATTTTTAACATCTCAATAGAGACGAAGTTGGGATATTATAGGTGAACCGGGACTCAAAGCACCCACAGGGCTTACAATCTGTCATTGGCTGGTTTACGTGATAACTTTATGCGCTTGTGCAACGTTCACTAATTATGCCTTTTTATTGAGTTTCCTTATCAATGTTTTTTTTTTATTTCTGTATGTTTTAATGATAAGAAACTGATCGTTTAAAAATAAGCTGAAAAATACCATAGCCATCTATGAAATAACGAAGAAACGTTTTTGTAATTAGACAAAGGCCTTCCACTGGTCTCTCTCCTGTGCCATTCTTTGCCAAATTTTACCTGCCACTTTTTTTATGTCATCGGACCGTCTGGTCTGGGGCCTTCCCACGCTTTTGCTTTATGTTCTTGGCCTCCAGTCCATCACAACTTTTGTCCATTGTCCATCCGACATCCGAGATATATGACCCACCCAACTTCCCTTTAATTCCGATATTCTTTTGGCCACATCCGCTACTCCTGTGTTCTTCCTAATCTATTCATTAGTTTTGTGGTTCCTTATCGAGATATTCAACATTATTCTTTCCATCGCTCTTTGTGCCACCCTAAGCTTTTCCATCATTCTCTGAGTCAATACGAGTGTTTCAAAGCCGTAAGTGAACCCCTGTACTTGTACATACCAATGTGTATGTAAATCAAATATTTTATATATTTATTGTTTAATATGGTTTTGAAGTCGTTGGTTTTTGGGACACGCTGTATATGGGGCTATGGGGATAGTAATAGAAAAAAATATTTTCCCTTTCGAAAGGAGGATCCCGTGAGCTAAGTGGCCGCCAGAGGAAAGACACACATATCGAGACAAATTTACATAAATTGGATTTGATGCGACTTCTCAATTTGCCCACGTCACGTATCACCCCCACACTCCCCCCCCCCACCAAACATCTACATGACGATCGACGTGAGATGAAGATTTTGCAAGAAAATATGGCATTTTATGTTATATGTATTTCGTCTGATGTACGTAAAGGGAGGTAGATTAAAAATGCGATTTTTTAAAATTATTCTTAGCAATAGTTATCCTGTATGGTGCCAGTAATCCTGTATGGTGCCGAGTCTTGATGCACTCAAGGACCAACAAAGATTGCTTACATTTGAAAACAGGATATTGCGTAAAATATTAGGCCCAAGACCAGGAATTGCGGCATGTACCTGGAGACCACGAAGCTATGAGGAAGTTCGTGCATTCACAGGACAATCTTTAATCACCAGCGAAATCAGGTCCAGAAAATTAGCTTGGATTGGACATGTTGTCAGATCAGGGGAAGAAAGAGTCACAAAACGTATCCTGCAAAATAACCCTGTGGGCAAGAGACCCATGGGAAGACCAAGGCAGAGATTGATGGACAATGTTACCCGAGATCTGAACTTGCTGAATGCTTGTGATGACTGGGAGTCCACTGCAACTGATAGGAAGGCTTGGAAAGCTATTGTTCAGGAGGCTAAAGCTCTACCGGAGTTGTATGGCTATCGGAAGTATGTAAGTAAGTAATAGTTATTTACCTATTGTAATTTTGTTTTATTTTTCATTGTTTCTCGGACAACTAACTAGTAGGTACCATCCGATAACAAGTTGCCACATTCAGGAGACTTGTGATATTTATCGTCACACAATCCAGACTGAAAACACAATTAGAGCTGTGCCTCCACTGGAAATTTAATCTTCAACCAAATATTGACCAATTCCAAATTGATGGCTATAAAGAAAATTTTCGTAAAAATAAGTTAGAAGTGAGATTATTTATCTTTTTGTACATATAATAAACAAATATGTAATTACACACTGCGGGTTATTGCCATTAGTCAATTCTTCCAACCAACCAGATTTTAAAGTAGGTATGACAAAATAAAGAAAAGATACTTAACAGTAAGATAAAGAAACTAAAATATTCACTTTGCATAATGATACCTGTTATGAAGTTGACCTCAAAAAATATTAAATCTTTATTCTTCGCAGTCCCATAGTAATGAAGAGTAAAAAATAAGTAGTGTATTTATCAAACTAATTAAATTATATTTATCTGCACTTGTCTATCTGTAGTGGAATTCTTAAAAAGATTTTCAACTAACTTCCCGAACAGTAAGATCTCTGAAACTTCCAGAGCTTGTGTATTTCTAATTTAATTCATTTGATATTTTGCTTTAAAAATAACGCTTTACTTATTGCATAAAACTAGACTTACTTTTATAAATTTCTTTTGACAATTACATATAAACGTGAAGAAAACTTTGAAAAGGGTATCCTTATTTTTTTTATTTAGTTGCTTATTTATGTTTATTATTTATATTTATTTTGTGTATATTAATTTTCTCATTTGGCGTTACATTGTTGGCGTTGGCAGCGACATCTGTTTAATTGACGATAAAACTAATTAAAATAATGCGATAGTTTCCTTCATTGTTTTCCCTATCGCCCAAGAGATGGAGTTATATTAATTTCAATAAATTAAAATATAAATTAAGAACGTTTCAAATAACAGCTACAATAAAAAGTCTATCGCGTATTGCCGAAGAGAAAATTAAAATTATATGTAGGTAGGTCCGTCCCTAGACAGACAAAAATATCCAATATAAGATATTACATCCAGCTTTGAAATTTGAATTTGTGGCAAGGAGGAACCGATCGCTTTGAGTATAATAAAATGTAATATCCAAAGAAAGGAATAAATTTGAATGCACGCAACATTAAATAATAATTTGAAGCGTTCGAATGGGCCCTCATCTCCCCCCGATCTTAAAAAGCAAAAAGATACAACACTCGAGATATGAAGATGTTTCAACAACGGGAGACCGAACCAAAAATGAACCAATATACAAACTTTATAAAATGAAAAATTAATACATTTTTTAAATATTTTTTTAATGTGTACCTATTTCCTTATTTCTAGTCAAATGGGCCTTATTTCTAGTACTTCGCTTATGGAGTGTATGTTAATGTTAATAATAGTATATTAATTTTAAGATAATAGTATATTAAGATTTTTTAAAAGTTAATATTCGGGAATCAGTAGGGTTGTTAGGTAGTATAGAGACCTCCTCAGAGCCTAATCCTTTGATATGTTAAGTATCTGGATGGGTGAACTATTCCCAATTGAAAGCTTGATGATGCGTTTGTTGCATTTTATTTTGCTCTTTTAAATAAATTACAATTTACGCATTGATCTGCTAATTCTTTTGAGGAAGTGTATAATGGTAATAATAATAATTGAGTGTTATTATTTGTAGTGCTTAATTGTTATTAATATCATTAGTAAATCGGCCATCGCCGCGAAAAAAAAAAAATCCTCGATCAGATGGATATATTTTATTTAAAATTTGAGTTTTTCAAACATAACTGTTTGAAAAACTCAAGTTTTAAACTCAATGGATATTTATATTTATTCACGTGAGCATTTTTGATGTCCCCACCATCAACCATCTCCCCACTTTATCCTTTCCTCAAACCCCTTGACCCTCTCCCACAACCTTTCCGTCTTCATTTCCATTTTATTTTTTTATATAATTTGTATTTATATGCTTCTTAAGTGAAACCATGTTATTTGTTTCCTTGTTTATATGACCTAATATTACCTTTGTTTGTAAAAATTTAAAAAAAACTGATGGTTTTCTAAAAAATAGATAATTAAATAAAATGAAACGTGCCCGAAAACATTTAAACACAAATAAAAAATATGTAATTAACAAAGAAAATAAATTAAGAGAAAATAAAAACGTTATTAAATAAAAAAAAACAAGTGGGTTGTGGCCAACTCTCCACTACACAATGAAGCTTCCCTGCTAAAATTACAATCTAATATCAATATGGAAATAACTGAACATTGCCAAACTAATAAAAAAAAATAAAAAAAATCTCTTGTTATAACAAAAATCTATTATTATAAACACAATTTTTCAAACTTTGGTTGTTTGTCTTTTTACGTTGACCAACTTTGAATGCATTTTTTTTGAAGATTATTGGTATTGTAAAAATAGGTTATATGTATCAATACCAATATTCATTTACTTTCTCTACTGTATAATTTAACTAACAACACAAATTCACCACAATATCTCAAATCACGGTCTGTCTCTTCGATCTGCTGAACGCACCACACTAGCAATTCCCATTCATTCTAGTGAATTTCTCAGTTCCTCTTTTGAAGTACAATCAGCTAGACTATGGAACACCTTAAGTAATGATACTACGACGTCTACATCGATTCAACTTTTTAAAAAGAAACTTAAGCTGTTTTACCTGTCTAATAATTCTTAACTGACACCCCATATCCATCCTCCCTCCCCTACCTCAACCTCTATTTCCTTCCTTCCTTGGTTGCTTTGGATGGTTGGAAGAAATTGCCTTGTGGCATCAAACCCGCCATTGTACACAGTTTAATAAATAAATAAATAAAAATAAATATGTCCTTGTTAAACAAGTAGGTACATTTACATCTTCCTACGTTCCATAAAATAAGCATAAATGCATGTGCTATAGGTGAACGAAATCGCCGAAACAGATCTCCCTTTTCACAATTTCCAAAAAATTCATCGAATTATTTAAAATGTACGTATCATAATTAATAGAGCTAGTGTACTTTTGTAGCTAATCGGTAGCCTTTTGCAGATTGTTCGATTGTCTCTGGGACGGAAGTAGTACTCGATTTGTGAAAATATCGCCCGCGGAACATATTTTCGAATTTGGAATTTGCGAGTTTCGAAAACGACTCTTCCGGTCGAAACAAGAAAATGCGCGGGAAAAAACAAGTGTAAGGAAGGGTGGGGGAGAGCGATAAATTTGATATTATTCCGTTTCAAATTACGAACGAATGGCTTCGAATATTTGAATTTCCGTTAATGGAACGGGGCTGAATTTTTGACGAAACAAAATGGTGTGCATTTTATTTTATTTTATTTATTTATAACAAACATACAGCCAATTTAGTACCTATATAGGGCAAAAAGGCAGTTAAACAACAAATAAACCAAAAACGTTTGATGAATATTACTGGAGCGGAGACTCAGACGGTGGCACATTTGGTGGGGGAGTGCACCTTACACGGATTCGAGGGAGAGATGGAGGACATCCACAGACTCGTCCCAACGGCGGTCGACTGGCTATTGACAGCAGAGTTTCGACTTTGAGCCAAGCAGTGCCGATGCCATACGCAAAGTAAAGTAAGTACTGGTTTAAACATAAATTGAAAAATAAACCTATATAATCCTAAATAACATAATATTTTTTTGCTGTAGTAGGAATTTGGAAGGAAATGGGAAAACATGAAATTAATTTTACATCTTTATTATTATTTATGTTTTGTAGATAATCGATTTGACTGATTAAACTAAAGGATCCAAAGCGGCTTTTGAGAGAATGATCCTTCGAACGATCTACGGGCCAATAAGAGAGAATAACGGTTGGCGTCGTCGATACAACAGGGAACTATATATAAGATCAACGGAGAACCCGATGTGATCAGTTCCATCAAGATAGGGCGCTTGAGATGGGCTGGTCACATTGTCCAAATGGACGACGACAACCCCATAAAACGCCTCTCACTCTCTATGCCACAAGGTCGAAGGAGATCAGGAAGACCAAGAACTCGATAGATGGACAGTGTCGATGCGGATGCATCCACAGCATATATTAGAAACTGGAGAACGAAGGCAACGGATAGACGGGAATGGAGGAGACTCCTGGAATCAGCCAAGGCCCACCTATGGCAGTCATGCTTATGATGATTCATCTTCTTGGTCACAATCCCAGGATTGGTCTGCACCAAACACTCCACTTATGATGATAATGATGAGATAATCGATTCGTGCACTTTGATTATAAAACAAAACTGTTGTATTCATTCATTCATTCATTCATACCATCACGGCATATCCCACAACGTGGGGTAACCAGCGAAAGGTGTGCGTGTGTGAATTGCCTTATAAAAGGGAGCACAACACATCTGTGTATACCCATACACCAGTCTCGTCTCACCTAAAAAAGCACTACATTCAGAATGGGTGGTGAACCTCATTGCTGAACTATGTGAGATGTTAATGTTGCCTGTTGTATTTTCGATTATCCGGCTCTTACGGGATACTCGAAAACAATAATAGAAAAGAGTGGAAGCACTATTCTAAGCCGGTGCCTCACAGCTATTACTGCTAAAACTGTTGTAATTATTGTTTATTAGAAGTATTTACTTATCAGGCGCAATTTCGTATAGCCGTTCCGCCCCAATATTAATTGCACTATTCGTATTATTCTAAGACAGCTCAAAAGTCTTATGGAAACAGGAATCGATTATGGAAATTATACTTTAGGACACTGGCAATAAGATCCCTAATGCTTTGTCGCAGTGTCGAACGTATGGACATTTGAGCATCCTACGGTGAAAGATATGGCTTTCTTGTTCAATAATGTGAATTTTGCTTTTATCTTTGCTAAACAATATGGATACTTCTTGGGAATTGGTAGGATTGGTTCTTAAAAGGTACTTATCAATTCAGCATTCCATGGGAGATTGGATAGCTTCTTTTAAAATAGTACTAGTTGCATGTAACACATGATGTCCAACTGTCGATGGCGATATAGTTGAAGAATTCGTACCATAGTATAAACCCATAAATACAAATATTTTTAAATATTTTGTTTCCTACACAAAACACGTAGGTATGTATGAAAGGATAGGATAGTGTGGAGGTCAGTCCTTTTTTCTTACCCATAATATGAAGACAGTTTGATGTTATGTATGTATGTTTGGAGATTAAGTATCAAACTATTGAGAGTCCCCGTAGATTTTGTGTTGTGTATACTGCCATACAAATTGTATGAAACGATGTCGTCACTAAATTCAATTTTTACATACATTGTATAAAAAAGTTTAAGATGTATTACTATAGTGTGCACATTTTTTGTAGAAAATTAAATTATCTAGTTGGGTTATATCGGCGTTTTTCGATACCAAAAAAATGGAAATATAGGCAGTTTTAAACACATCAATGTTTTTCTTAATAAGAAGTGTTTGAGAAAATCTGGAAATTAAAAAAAAAATGGGGATTTTTTAATTGCCTGTATTCATACAAATTTTCAGCGTTTCAGCGTATGTGGTTTTTGAGATATATGGAAAAATAAATAATAAAATCAAAAGTTGATAACCCCCGACTGAAATAAAAATTCGAAATTCTGAGTATAAAAGATTTGTAGGCTTAAAATTTTCTGCTCTTTCTGAAATGTTGTGAATCAAGCGGATCAAAAGTTATAAAGGAGGGGGGGGGGGGATGACAGACACACAGACACACTATATGTTGTTTTACTCCGAATTCTGAGTAAATCCATGTATGCAATATAGGTATAAGCTTAGAAGTCTGTAAATTGGTGTTTTTTGACTTAAAAGTTGGAAAAACCGTGCAAAAACTCTACTGCTGCATACAATTCTCTCACACGGGACTAAGATTATTACTCTTGGACGAAACATAAAGAGTGCAAAGTATTTTGGGATACAATGAAGAAGGCATAGGGAAGACTATGTGGAAATGATGGAATCTATCTATCATACCTTGCCCTTCACGAATGACCAGAGGGAAGAAGGATGAGCTGTGTTTCTACATCACAAGAGCCAGCAAACTCTGCAGAAACAGGCCATTTAACCATAGTGTCCTTTAACCATTGTTAGAAGAAAATACATCATAATCATAACTGTCGCTACAGTCCGCTACAGACCCTGGCCTTCTCCAGAAATTATCTCCATCCCTCACCCTCGACCGCAAGTCTTCTCCAATTTATTAGGTCCAATTGTTTTCCTTACTTTCTCTTTGTACCTATGTGTTTTATTTTCAAGTGAATCCCCCGTGATGCAAAAGATTTCAATATTTTTGCAAATGAAATATTCCTGTAAATATTATATATCTTATCGAATATTTTTATTATTGCATATGCGCAAACATTGGATTTTTTTTCCTTGTCGGGAATCAAAGATATTTTTTAACAGATTTTTAATTATCTCAATAGAGACGAAGTTAGAATATTTACTGTAGGAGAACCGGGAAATCAAGGCACCTACAGGGCTTACGACCTGTTATCGGCTGGTTTACGTGATCACTTTATGCGCTTGCGCAACGTTCACCAATTATGCCTTTTTTATGAGATCCTATCAATTCAATTTTGAAAGTTCTATATATTGTTATACTGAAATTCTTTTAGAACTTTCAAAATTGAATTGATAGGGATCTCATTAAAAAGGCATAATTGGTGAACGTTGCGCAAGCGCATAAAGTAATCACGTAAACCAGCCGATGACAGGTCGTAAACGCTGTAGGTGCCTTGATTTCCCGGTTCTCCTACAGTAAATATTCCAACTTCGTCTCTATTGAGATAGTTAAAAAACTGTTAAAAAATTATATATCTTGTTAATTTGTGTTGCAGTGTTGTTAAACAGAATGTTAAATAAATAAATAAATAAAATTAAAATACTATTTAATTTCCTCGTATTCCTGCGGAGTGGTTCGCATTCGTCTTTTTGGGAATTTGTAATTTACGATAAATTAAGCAATGAGAAATGATGGGTGAATCCAAGGAGAAGATGGGTGTAGAGTGTAGAATGGAGAGAGAGGAGAGAAGAATGGAAGTATTATAGTGGGTGAAACAAGATATCATTGGGACTGTTCCAAGACCCTGATGAAATCAATAAACTCATTATCAAGTTTCATATTATATAACGAACCAATCTGACCGTTCAGCAATGACATTTTACATATATAGACACTTTATATGAGAACAAAATGCTCTACAAAAAATGGTAGGTACAGTTTAAGGAATTTTTACAATATCACCAAGAGAGAGCAAGAAATAGCGAAATATATTAGAAAAAATGATATAATACAACAATGAATTTACAGACACAAACTGCAGACTTATTTTCTCTTTTACTCCAATGTAATCACATAGTAATTATTATATTTTACACCAAATGACTGTGAGAGAGACGAACTTATTTTAAGTTGTAGATTTAAAAAAAATTGAATCACCTCTGCATCGCATTAGCTGCTGTCGCAAATTTAATGTGACTTATGTAACGCGTATTAACAAAATGTAAATTCTATTTCAATCAGTACCTTTATTGTTAAGAGGGTGACTGCTGCCAACGAACCTATTTTTTTTCAATTATTTGAATTTGCATCATTACTACAAAACGAATCATTTTTTATAAAATAACCTAGTTCGTTTGGATATTAATAAAAAAATATATACCTTAACTTTTTAATTATGTTCTGTATATATTCTTGTCAGAAAATAATAAGCATACCCCGATTTTTGGTATTTATCTTAAATTTCTAAAAAACTATAAGGTATAGAGCATTATATTTTTTTTTATAAATTTAAGATGATCAAAATATCTGGATAAATACGATGTAACGTTGCATTAATTCATCAGGTTAAGTTAATAAACAAATAAAACTTATTTCGCAATGGCGCTGAATGGAAAATAAATGTTTTTTAGGTTTATTTACTAAACCTGAAGCATTAATCCAACGTCACATCATATTTTTCTAGATATTTTTGTCTTCTTTAATTAAAAAAATATATATTTTGAACTACGCCTTATATTTTATTAAAAATATAATATAAACGTTGAAAATCGGGGTATGCCATTTTTTGCCGGGGTATGCAAGAATTTATACAGAACATTATCAAAAAGTGAAGATATATTTTTTTTTTATTTTTCCAAATTATCTAAATTATTTTTTTCAAAACTATTTGATAAGAAATAATGATGGTATATCAAATTGAAAAATAGGTGCTTTGGCAGCAGTCCCCCCCTTAACGCTCTCCTCTCCACATGTTAAATTTGAGCAATCATATTTTAACAAATGATATAATATTGATTGTATATAATATGTCAAGATATGTAATGTTCGGTTTTCTCTGCCTACCCCATGAGGGACCATGGCGTGATAATAATAGTAGGTATGTATGTTTGTAGTAATATCATTTTTCATATAATTCGCTTATACAATAATACGCAAATCCTTCGCAAATTGATGAATTTCATGATTTATCATGATTCCCATCATCAAACCTCTTGACTTAGTTTAGATGGAACCACCCCAGAGGTAATCGCTTTCTAATGAAAAAGGTATCATCTAATTCCGACGATGTGGTAAAGAATTATCCTTGATTGCAGACAACTGACAATATTGAAGAATTTGATATTTATTCTTCGTGAGTTCCGTCATCAGAACTCGATGGAATTCATATGTGTGATCATCTCTGAGTACTCCTTACATATTAAAAATTAAATCATTAAAATCGGACAATCTTTATCGAAGTGCAAATTGAAGAGTTTGATGAATTTCTCATGGACTACATGATCGTATCTCGACCAAATTGAAATATGACTAATCGGAAGGTATCCCCTTTGTAATGCAAAAAGAATCATCGAAATTGGTCAACGTGATTAAAAGAAATCGCTGAATATACATTCTCCATTTTTGGAAGTGGGTTAATAAGAACTTGTGGGCTTTCAATAGTTGAACCATCATTTTCTAACTCTTATTTTTAAACTGATAACCTACTTGAAATACAACTGCCTTTTTTTATTTTATTTCAAATAATTTTGGGGGTTAATGTTTATTTGTTTAATTATATCAGAAGGATTCTATTACAAATGTGCGTATTCAAAAGGATTCTATTTTATTTAAAACATATAGGTACCTCCAAGTATGATTTTGGTTGTGTCTGTTCTTTAAATAATTGATAATACATCATTTATAGTGATGAAGGGTTTCAATTAAAATAACTACTTAGATGATCAACACTGGTTTATTCGAAATAAATGAAATTACAATATAAATAATAACTTAATTAATTTGTGATGTCGTGGGTCGGAACTAATAGATAAAGATTTTACTATATTGAACGATCAACACATGAATAAAGATCTGTCGATCAGCTCGTATCAACGGCGGTGGGTTATGGTTCGTTGATCCTCATGTACTGTCGGGAGTATTCGAGAATCCTGAGGCCATACATGTTGCAGCCGACAAGGCGCTGCTACATAATGTTACAATAATTGTATTCATTTAAATAACGGTAAACATTTAAACGGTACAAAATCTTGAATTGCCCAATCCAAATGGACAAGAAAACGGGACCGTGACAGATGAAGAAGAAAAAAAAAGACTATAGTTAGTCAAAGAAGAATTATTTAGATAGCGGGTGATTAAAAATGAATTATTAGTATATTTAATATGTTATTAAGGATGCTTTTAGCCGTTGCATTCAGTAATTACACGGATTATGTGACATTTATCATGATTTACAAGATATAGTGAGTGGATACTAGGTAGACGATTCTAAGTGCAACATACCCCTGTCTTGGCACGCGGGGAGGGGGATCGTAAATCTTCAAAAGACCGAAAGCAGAAGAAGAAATGGGGATTTTAATGCGTATATCGGGATGGGAATATGCCGAAGTGTATACGCATCGAGCAGGTCCGTCGCTAGGTGAAGGTCAAGTGTGCATTGCACTAGAATACATATTTTCTATCCTCTATTTTTATTTACCTGTTGTAATTTAGGGATTTGCTAGGGATTGGAATCCGGAACCAAATTTCAATCCGGTCGGAACGACGGGATTCCAGCCGGATCCGTACTGCTTCGACCGGATTGGCTACATCAAAACTAATTTTCATTTTCAATCCAAAATCAACATTGCGAAAGATGATGGAGTGAGTGTATTACATAGGATATTTAAAAATATATTTTTTTAATAAAATAAACTTTACTGACCCTATTCAAGCAGCAATATTATTAATACTTATATTCTTAGTTCTTAGATTGACTTTGAATAAATCATGATTATCAAATGAGATCACTAAAATAAAGCAATTTACTGACGCCAAAGAATCTCATTCTAATAAATACAACAGTCATTATTTATCTGAATAATCAGTGGCACAATTATCACAATAACGAATTAATAACTAATTTGTAGTAGAAATATGTATTTAGATGTTAAAATATATATAAAAAAATGCATCTTGTTCAAAAAAATATATAAAAATTAAACGTTTTGAAACAAATAATTATACTAAGAGAATGACATAAAATTATAAAAATATCATGTAAAAATATGGAGAACATTAACAGTTTTTAACAATGTATTCAGCACCTAGCCTACGAAAGGGGACAATACATATGGTTTATTTTGTTTGTTGGTAACCTATTATACATTTTGAGAATTTATAACTATTTAAGGTTTGAGTTAGTTAAGGTTTTTGCTTACACTTTAATCTTGTTTTTGGAAGTCTAAAATCCTGACAATTGTATTTAACTTACTTGTATTCTATAAGTATTTCAAAAATTTATATGTGTCGAAAAATCATAAAATTCACTATAATTATGTTTTGAAAATGGATCCTAGGAACAAATGGTGTATATTTTTGTCATCTACCAATCAAAATATTGTACAAATGTAATCAACGGCCGACATAACCCTATTTTTTTAAAGAATGAATATATCCTTGAAACAATTATCTATAAATCCCTAAACTAAACATAAATGCTTGTACTATATGTGAACAAAATCGCTCGTGGCAGGCATTCCACCCAATTAAATTATTTTGCGATTTGAAGTTATTGCATTATAACTCGGTTTCATGTTTTTACCGGATTCGATTAGTCGGATCCGGCCAATTGATGGCGGATCTGGTTGACGTCTTATGACGTCGCATCCGCTAGATAACCGGATCCGATTGTGATCCCTAACATCGCCTTACGAAATTTGCGCCCCGTCCTCTGTCCCGGCCCCGTGGTGTATCCACTCCATAATATGTCAAAGCGGTAACATTCACGTACGAGATGTATAAATGAACAGTGTGGTGACAATATTTCATTGTCGTCTTATGAGGATATCGGAGGGAGGGGATGATAGTAATAATATGGGGGGATGCCTCACGAATAATGCTCTCTCTGTGTGACGTGTAACGATTATTGGGGGGTAATCTCAAATTCGAAGTTATTCGGGCGATATATATGATTTCAATAACACCATATATGAGAGACGTATATCGGAAGTTAATATTAGAGTATTTTTCACTTGCTATGGGTCGTATTACGAGAGTTATTTGAGAAAAAACATAAGAAAAAGTTGAGGTTTTGTAAGCAGGAGGGCTACTCATGAAGTTAATTGCAGTATAATTAAGATTTATTTTTTTTTTTTTTTTTTTTCACACCTTTATTACAAAGACAATTATGAAGATTACTGCTGCCCAACTAGGTAACCCTGTTCTAGGGCTAGCAGTTTACAATTTTACCAAGCCAAATATTTGACATTTTGGTTATACATAGTTACATAGAGCGGACACCAGACATCACAACACAGTAAATTACAATATTACGTAGTTACCAATATCTTAAACACAAAAGTATAAACTGATACAGTAAATTTTGATATGTTATTATTCTAATATTATTTCTACCATAATATGCACACCCGTTGTTGTCATTTATGTTATGTAGCAGTTTGACATTAAAATTTGCTCTGTGGTCTTCTCAACGTATATACTCAGTAACAATATTATTTGACTTGAGTCACAAATCAAATAAAATACAAAATCAAGATTTCTTCTTTGAAATAAATCTAATAAAAAAAGAGAAATGTTTTAGAGTTTATTTGTCTTAAAATAAGATGCAATGTAAAGACAATCCTCTCCTCGAACCAGCTTGTGTAGCGTGCAGTTATATTATTTAATATTATTTCTCAGAATTATTGTTGGATGTTTAATATTTGGGCAATTTATGTCCTTCCGTAATTCCCTATAGGTATATATTTTTATTCTTGTTTTAAATAATGTATGTGAAGTTATTACCTTGAGAGACATAGGTAAAGTATTATAAATTCGTGGAGCGATAAATGATGCATTTCTTTGTCCGAAAGTTGTTTTCATATGAGGGATTATGTAATTTAAAGTAATGCTTGTTCGTGTGGTTCTGGATTGTTGTGTTTTCTGGTGATGTATTATATTTTTATGAAAATAAGTTAGTATATGCTGGATATATATTTGTCTCGGGTCAAATACTTTAAAATCGTTATAATTAATCGTTAATCTTTAGAATCGTTATTAGCTTCAGACTTTAGCAATCTTTGAGACTATTTCATATTAAACGTAGATATCAACAAATTTTCATGATTAAATGTAGAAAAAGATTAATATTGGATTATGATCGAGTACTGATTTATACATTTTTAAGATTTAGGCAAACTAATATCGAATTAAGAATGTGTCATGTGTCGTGTGTGCTGTGAGGCACCGGCTTAGAATAGTGCTTCCACTCTTTTATATTATTGTTTTCGAGTGTCCCGTAAGAGCCGGGTAATCGAAAATACAACAGGCAACAATAACATCTCACATAGTTCAGCAATGAGGTTCACCACCCATTCTGAATATAGTGCCTATTTAGGTGAGACGAGACTGGTGTGTGGGTATACACAGATATGTTGTGCTCCCTTTTATAAGGCAATGCATACCCGCACACCTTTCGCTGGTTACCCCACATTGTGGGATATGCCGTGATGGTATGAATGAATGAATGAATGAGTAGCGCCCCTGTATTCTCGCAGTACGGGACCTTACCTTTTTCTTACGTTTTTCTCAAATAACTCCCGTAATACGACCCTATTATATATGTGTGGGTATTAGATGTTATTGACTGTGCAATTTTTTTTAATTCGTTCATACATACCATTACATGATAATATCCTTCTATGTGTGGTAACCAGCGACAGGTGTACGGAACAAGATACATGCATGTATTCACACACACACACACACACATCACCCACCTAAAAAGAAAAAAAAATCAAAAGCCAGGCTCTTATGTGACACCCGAAAACGAAAATAATAGAAAAGAGTGTAAGCACTATTCCAAGTCGGTGCTTTTTATAAGCAATGATTTATGATCGTATATTACATAATATAGTTACGTTAATGTTGATTTTTTACCTGGCGGGAGTTAATGATATTCTTTGATAAACTTTTTATATCAGCGGACACATACAGAACTTTACAATATGTTGTTAGCTGGTTTACGTGATCACTTTAAGCGCTTGCGCAACGTTCACCAATATTATTTTATTGAACCTTGCACTAACTACCCACCAGGTATATTGCGGAGAGTTTGGTGTTGACCAAAAGCCCTTCATTTCGTAAAAACACTGGAATAATTTATAATCATTTACTTTTTTATTCATATACGGCAAACAAACAGTTTTTTTTTATATAAATAGTAGATTCCGCCTTGTAAACTCGTCCTCATGTCAGTTATGCCATCACCCTGACCAAACTTCAGAGCACATCCTTTGGGAATGCTCTCACCCAAATGTGTCCTACAACAGAACTGAGCTCCTCGCTGCTGTCCGTGGGCCTCTTCAAGGTCCCATTGGGCATGCGAATTAAGTGGTCTCTAAGAAGAACTTTACAGCCTTCAAATTGTTTTGCCATGGCTATAGTGCCCTTCTATCTGCTGAATAAAAAAAATGAAATTCCAGAGTGTCCTTGGTCAACTCTCTGATGCCCAGTTTTACAGTCACAGGCTTGAAGTAATCTCGCGACAATCCATGTCTGTGAATATTATTTTCACCGACGTTGATTGTTATTTTTTGCACAATTGTGCCGAGATCACGAGACAAGACGAGCTTCTAAAGCTACTCTTCGTGCCATGCATTCTTTGTCATTCTCAATAGCGTTCTGCGAAGGGGCTGTTTTCAGTCCCCATATGCGGAGCGGGTGGAAGTGGGCGTAGCTAGCTACATAAATAAAAATTATACAAAGTTGCGTTATTTATATAACGAAGGTAAGACATAATTACAAAGAAAAAAAAACACACAAATACATACAGGTATATACAATACATACATATTATATATTTTATTTGTTCATATTAGGTCCAATTATAAATATTTTCTTTTTTTACTTTCAATATTTTCTGTTGTATATATAAAGGCAGATATAAATATATTTTTACTCTCCACACTATGGAATAGGGGAGAGTCATGATTTCGCAAAATTTAAGCGTATTTTTTTTACATCAATTTCTCAATGGGTATCATGTAGAGAATGCACACTATGAGTTTCGTCGTGATGTGTTTGTGTGTATGGCGTATACGCTGTACGCCGTACGCCGTACGCCGTACGCCGTAGCATTTATCTTTTTTGTGTCCTCTCTACAGCCCAAACTATAAGTCTGATCGACTTCATATTAACATCATATGTGTAAAGTGCAAAGACCTAGAGCTGATTAGTTTTCCATAGACAACTTTTGATTTCTTCTCTATGAATTCATCATTTACGTTGTTTTTTTTTTGTGTCCTCTCTGCAGCCCAAACTATAAGTCCGATTGACTTCATATTGATATCACATGTGTTAAGTCCATAAACTTAGAGCTGATTAGTTTTCCATAGACAACGGTTCATTTTTTCCCAATGTTTCTTTATGATTTCATCTATTAAAACTGAAAAAATGCTCTCACGACCTGGAAATTAGAGATATTTTAATTTGGTTTCAACTATTTATACAACACCAAGAATCTTCATAAAATTGTATTCAAAGTTGGTCAATGTTAAAAGAAAAATATTCAACGGTTTCAAAAATTATATTTTATTTAATGGATATTTGTATGAAACTTATATGTAACAAGAGAATTTTTTTATATTTGGCAATGATCAGTTCATTGATTTCATATTGATAGAAGAATATTAATAGCTTGAACTTAGAACTGATTAGCTTTTCATAGATATCATATAATTTCTTCATATGATATCACGTGTAAACATTGTCAAAATGCTCTAACGCTCTTTGAAACAAAATTTATCTGCTTTTTTTAAAATATTTCATACAACATAAGCAGTCTTCACTATACTGCATTAATAGTTTGTCTATCTTAACATAAAAATATACTATCGGAAGAAAATTTATATTCCTGGTAGTAACATTTAGTATGAATAAAAATGTAATTAGATAAATTTCTATGTATGGAAACGTTTAGTAATTTGATTTCATGTTATAATGTAAAGAGCTTGAACATAGAACTGATTAGCTTTCCATAAATAACAAAAAAAATCTTCATATGATATCACCTGTCAAAATTTGAAAAATGCTCTCGCGTTCTTTAAAACAAAATTTATCTGCTTTTTTTAAAATATTTCATACAAAATAAGCATTCTTCACTATACTGCATTAATAGTTTGTCTATCTTAACATAAAAATATACTATCGGAAGAAAATTTATATTCCTGGTAGTAACATTTAGTATGAATAAAAATGTAATTAGATAAATTTCTATGTATGGAAAAGTTCAGTAATTTGATTTCATGTTATAATGTAAAGAGCTTGAACATAGAACTGATTAGCTTTCCATAAATAACAAAAAAAATCTTCATATGATATCACCTGTCAAAATTTGGAAAATGCTCTCGTGTTCTTTAGAACAAAATTTATCTGCTTTTTTTAAAATATTTCATACAACATAAGCATTCTACACCATACTGCATTAAAAGTTTGTCTATCTTATCATAAAAATATACTATCGGAAGAAAATTTATATTCCTGATAGTAACATTTAGTATGAATAATAATGTAATTAGATAAATTTCTATGTATGGAAAAGTTCAGTAATTTGATTTCATGTTATAATGTAAAGAGCTTGAACATAGAACTGATTAGTTTTCCATAAATAACAAAAAAAATCTTCATATAATATCACGTGTCAAAATTTTGAAAATGCTCTCGCGTTCTTTAAAACAAAATTTATCTGCTTTTTTTAAAATATTTCATACAACATAAGCATTCTTCACTATACTGCATTAATAGTTTGTTTATCTTAACATAAAAATATACTATCGGAAGAAAATTTATATTCCTGATAGTAACATTTAGTATGAATAAAAATGTAATTAGATAAATTTCTATGTATGGAAACGTGTAGTAATTTGATTTCATGATATAATGTAAAGAGCTTGAACATAGAACTGATTAGCTTTCCATAAATAACAAAAAAATTCTTCATATGATATCACCTGTCAAAATTTGAAAAATGCTCTCGCGTTCTTTAAAACAAAATTTATCTGCTTTTTTTAAAATATTTCATACAACATAAGCATTCTTCACTATACTGCATTAATAGTTTGTCTATCTTAACATAAAAATATACTATCG
>OY754984.1:17938214-18250714 GCA_963576475.1 Molanna angustata | reverse complement strand
CCCCGGAAATATTTTTCAGTCGTCCCTATTCCAAGGACCCTCGATCTGTGGTTCGGAGAATCCTCAATAATGGGTCACAAAATTCCTTTTTTATCTTGTCGTTGTTTTGACAAGTACCATTATACTATCGTACCAAATCTGCGTGAGGTTTTGTGTTTATTTATTTATTTATTTAAGCATGAACAACAGACTAGAAGACAACTGGTTTCATGCATTTACGTACATATATATTGTATGGAATGATTGGACGATTGAATTATCATCCACACCCCCACACATGAACGCACGTACATAGAATTCATCCAGTCATACATTCAGCATTCTTGCACAAATATTACATATTTTAGAAATTATTTTCTGCAGTAACAACAATAAAATGAAAAAAAAAACATTAGTAAAACAAGAAATATGTTATTAAAAATGGCACGTTCTCATAGCACTCTTGAACAATGCCCGTGATTATGTACATAAATATATCAAAATTTTCATATTTATAATGTAGTTTGTTGTATAGTCTGAGTGACCCTGGTAGAGGAGCATGGAAGCCCAGGGGGGCAAGTCTGGTTCAATCGGCGAAATCAAAACCCTCGTGATTACCCATATCATGGATATAATTAATATATGGAGTTATACAATATCATATATCCACTCCATACGATACTTATAGAGCTCCATACGATAATTATATCCACGATATGGGTAATCACTGGGGTTTTGATTTCGCCGTTCGAACCAGACTTGCCCCCCAGGTTTGTATTGTACTGTGAGATGTTAAATATGTTTCGTAATCTGGAGCATGTTCTTATGGGTATATTTATCTTATTCTAGAGGTTGTCTTATGGCAAAAAACCCGCAATAGATGTTCAGTTCAGGGAAGCAAGGTTTGCTTAAAGAATTAATTTGAAATATATTTCTACCCTGCTAGAATTCCAGCTCAGGATGACTTTATAGAAATCAATCGACTTACCAATAAACAGCAGCGGTCAAATTTAATTTTGTTACATAATTTTGAATGTAGCACGAAGGTCTTCTTTTTCTCTTTCTAGCCTTGTTGGCCTATTTTATTTCTGCATCAATTTCCCTCTTGAGACGTGGATTGTCAGCTGTCTTTTCATCTCTCGCGAGGACTTTCTGGAGATCTGCTGTCCTTAGAATGTTATCCCTTGCCACTTTAACGGCTCTTGAGTCCACTGTTCCAGACGCATGTTTGTTTTGAACATTCTTCTCTGTCGACCCCCGCCTAGGTTGCGGCTCTAAGGGCCTAGGCAGTAAAGGCGGGGGTGGGCGGCCGACGCTGTTGTGCCCTCGTCAATTCTGTACTTAGAGAAGAGCAGGACGGACGCCTCTAGTCTCGCTCGGTAGTGACTCGTCAACTGTGGCGAATGTTGTTTGGTCCGGGCACACCGCCGGCGCAGACGTCGGGTCAGACATCCTGTGTTGACATCTGTGACGTCAAATCTGACAAGTGATGATTGCGTCGGATGCCCCCGGTGTTAGCCCGCCAAGCTTTCGGACGCCAACACGAGGACCGAGGGGTGCGGGGGCAAGCCCTTCCGTTCGATCGGTTGTGCTAGGGGCTTGCCCCGGCTGCCAATCTTGAGCGGTTGCCCCGCTGTTTGAGGTTGGATTCTCGGGGGCAGTGGTTGAACCCGATGGATGGTGGATATTTTGTGTTTGTCCGATGTTGCGGCTGCGTCCGGTGGCGAACAGGGCCAATGGGCTCTATAGCGTCGCCGGCGTGGAAGTGGATCGCGATCTCCCTCGATGTCGACCCCCACCATACAACGTCATCGAATTAGCACATCTTTTGGATCTGTGTTCCAAAGGATTTGGATCAAAAGGCAAAACCCTTCGTCGTTCACGAAGAGTGTTGCTAACGATGTTCTAAAGTACCTTCATTTCGCTGGTTCGAAGAAAGTGAACAAGAAATAGAGTTCTCGAACAAAGATTAAAGTAGAAGTCTAGTTAAGATACTTTGATTTCATAAAATTGTTGAATAATTTTGGAAATCCTTAATACCGTCAAATGACTCAAATTTGAATATTTTATGAAATCAAATTATTTTAACTATACTATTATCGATACTTTTGTTGAAACAACCCAGCCCTAGAAATAATTTGAGAGCCACTGTTATCAGTATGTTGGCAGTCTCCGTATCGGGGTCCTGGATATGCGCTGGTGGAATCTTAAAGAATCTGGAGTGAGCATTTCATTAAATTCTTCATTAAGTACTTCAAAAATTCCACTACCCTCCCTTCGGTGGAATTTTATTGTTTTCACTCTCAAAAGGCCGGATCGAATGTTATCGAGAGATTTTATATATAAAATATTTTACTTATGTACATATTTGTGATAATAATAATCTGTAGGTACCTATAATGTAATGGACACATACACAGCTACACCGACACAAATGTCGGGACTAGTGTCGACGCCATCTAAATGGCAAGGAATTTGTTTTGTCGACATCGCTATATACAGCTAGTTTCCTAGCTGTTATGTATTTTTTGTCGGCAATGGTTTATTCAGCTAGTTTCCCAGCTGAAATGTATTTTTTTGTCGACTTCGGTATATACAGCTATTTTTCCGGCTCAAATGTATTTTTGTCGACATTGGTTTATGCACTAGTTTCCCAACTGAAATGTATTTTTTTGTCAACATTAGTTTATGTACTAGTTTTCTTAGATGTTATGTATTTTTTTGTCGACATTGGTTTACGCACTAATTTCCCAGCTGAAATGTATTTTTTATCGACTTCGGTATGCACATAGCTACCTAGTTTCCCAACTCAATTTTTTTCGAGATTGGTTTATGCACTAGTTTTCCAGCTCAGGGGGGCAAGTCTGATCCGACCGGCGAAATCAAAACCCTAGTGATTACCCATATCATGGATATAATTATCATATAGAGTTCTATGATATCTAAAGATATTATAGAACTCCATACAATAATTATATCCATGATATGGTTAATCATGAGGGTTTTGATTTCGCCGGTTGAACCAGATTTGCCCCCCAAATGTATTTTTTGTCGACTGGTTTATGCAGCTAGTTTCCTTATGTTTTGTGTTGTAAATATCTTCTTCTTCCAGTATCTTGTCAGGTCACCCCGACGTTGAATGTCAAAAGAGTCTTCCTATCTTCGGTGGCTACAAACACCTCCTCCACGGTCCTAATCCCCGTCCACTCTCGCGTATTGCGGAGCCACAAAATTCGCTTCCTGCCGACACCCCGTTTTCGGTCGATATTTCGCTTAATGATTGGCAGTTACACATATGTTAACTTTATATGTTAACTAGAAAGTAACGTGGTTCAATAATATCGAAGTTCCACACTAAATAGACGAGAGGTAGGTGGTGGGAGAGCGGTTAGCGCGCTGGGTTCGTAATCCATTGGTCATGCGTTCGAATCCTGCCACGACTTGCACGGTCGATTTCGTTTACCTATAGCACAAGCATTACTGCTTAGTTAAGGGAATGTCTGAGGATGTATAACTAGTAGTTAAAATGATTCATTTAAAAAAAATATATATATTTATCGTTTATGCCTGCAAGCTGAAATTCCTTACGTAACATTTGAGATATGTCCATCTTGATTTTTCAATGTATTATAACTATTCAATTTATTATGATATGTTTTCTACATAATAATTTTATTTATTTTTCATTTCGCTTACTTTATTTTTAAATTAATTTGTTGTTATTTCCTCTATCGCTTAACTTTTGTTTATTATATTTTTGATACTTTTTGTACCAAGCATAAAGTATGTAATATTTCACGTGTGAATTCGTAATTGGAATCGAATTTATATTTAAGAGTTTGTGTTCAATGTTAAACAAATACGAATAAAAATATTATTTAGAGATTTACATTAAATGAATTTTTTTGTTTACGCGACAGTGGCTGTTTGGCCATACAAGTACACAAAAAAGGTTTAAGTACTTCTATAGAAATACCCCGTAATCGTGTTCATCATTCCTTCTTAAAAGGTATTACATTTTCCTTTCTTACTGTCCCCATCTTACATCGAGGATACCGAAGAAGATGCGGGTCGGACGACACGGGAGGGGCTAGGTACAAAAGTACAGCCCTCGAACAGTTAAGGAGACTGTCAAAAAGTTCCTTTACAACACCATGGAAGGGTCCATAACCACCAGACCGGATAAATTCCAATCGAATAGTCCCTGATTGGGAGCATATATTATGTAGGTAGTACTTATATGACCCACAGATAATAGAAAAAAATCTTATTTGGAATATTTTTTTCGTGTTTGAGACATTATAGCTGGCTGAAGGACGAAGCCCTTTATATAAAAATATGAAATAAAATTATTACAAAATGATTTTTATTTTAGGTTTTACGTTGCTTGTTTGAAGAGATTAATAAAACGATTTGTAATTAAACAGCTTATACACGGTGTATCAAATAAATGAAATTCACATATTTATCATCATCCATATGTTTCGGTGACAGAGCGACTAGCCCACTGAAGTAGTAATCCAGAGGACGCGGGTTTGAATATCTTTTTTCGTTCACTTATAGGTCAAGATTCATAAGTGATTTAGATAATGGAATGTTTGAGAATGTATTTAACTTATTATACTAGCGTATTCATTATAAAAAAAAAAACATTTTCTGTTTCTTGGGATCACAATCAAAATTCAATATCTGCCATTCTGGTATACCGCAAGGGTCCCATCTCAGCCCATTGCTTTTTATCTTATATGTCAAAGATATAAGCAGTTTCTTCAAACATATAAATTACAAAATATTGGCTGACGATACGAAGATTTACTATTAAAGTAGTCTAAATGCTTATCGATTACCTTTACAAGAAACAAAACACACATTAACTATACATATTCAATTGACAATAGTCCCCTAAAAAATTAGAAACAAGGGATCTTGGCATCACTCTAGACGAAAATATGTCTACTTTGTGACATTTTTTGACTTGGTAGTGAGGACTATGGCATTGGTCACAGCCCACTCGTTTTATACGTTAACGGGTAGACTAGCTGAGAAACACTAGCACAGGATAAATTGAAATAAAACAAAAATAGGTATTTGTAAAATCTAAACAATTCCTTTATTCTCTGTTAGATTTTCTTTGTACTAGTGTGGCTTTGTGTTCTACAATATCTTTATGTTGTACTCCTTTGTAGTGACGCTTAGGAATAAACAAATGAAAACTGTAACGGAATTGTTATTAAATATACAAATATATTTTTTAACAAGAGAAAAAAAATGAAATTCACCGATTTATTTCAACGCGCTTTGTACCGTAGATTATTTATTAAATTTTCAAAACGTAATTTGCTGACAAAAAATATTTTCGATGACAATAATAATATTATATCGATTGAAATAAATCCAAAAATTTATCAGAAAGATAAATAAACTTCTCGCTACCCCAAGAGAATGAATTCGCAATTTTTAAGGGTTTTTTATTGCAGATTATTGACAAGTATCATGCTGAGATTTTACTGTGAAATTTTCAACAAAATATATATCAGTCTTTTACTAGCCTCATTTAACTTCTGTTGCCCAACTTCTTATAAGGCCAATTATTGTACTTTGACGATTTTTATTATGTAGTATATGGAGACTATCTTTATCTTTCCAGAAAAAAGTTACTTTTAAAACCAATCTTATTAAGTTATTATGCGTTTATAATTTTATCACGAAAATACTTTTTACTGTCAGTTACTTATTTTCTGACTTCTGAGTAAAAGGTCCTGGGTTCGATTTCCAATGAAGACACAGTTTTCAATTGTCCTCTCAGTATCTGTGAGACGATAAAAATCTCAAGTCCCCTTGTTATTGAAAAACTTGTTATTGGGTGCGTGTTAAATTAATATTTATAATAAGTACATATAAATATATTCTTAATTTATTTTTATAAATATTATTCTTCATTATTTACTTATTTATTTATTTTTTAAAGGAAAAGCACAGAATTGTAAAATATACAAACAAAAAACATAGGTACACTTTGAAATTAACAAAAAACAGTCGATTACATTTGTCAACAGATGAAAATCATTAAACAATAACATTACAACAAAAATAAATAAAAATATTATCATAATCGTAAGAAATAAAATGGCTCTGTTAAATTTAATATTTGAACTTTTTTATTAAAATTTCATTTCTTTTGTTTCAGATGTTTGCCGGGTATTGAAAATTACATTAGCGCTGCACGTTTTCGTCATGAAAAATCAAAATGTCGGATGGTAAATAACAACATAAGGCAACGAACACCATCTTCTAAGTAGTCGTCTCAATTTCTTCCTGGAGAAAATGAACCGCTAACCGAAAAATAAAAAAATAAAATAATACGGAAGGCGCTGCCGCCGCCTCGCTCTCCCGCAGCCGACGTTTTCCGGAAACAACAAACAACCAATCAGAGAGCTCCGGATGCATTTTGAAAGTGGAACGTGACAATTTTCCCACGATAATATCTATTTGGCGGGAAAAATAATATAAAAATGGCGAAATGATACAAAGACGGGACGAATTGAATGTGCAAAAAACCCTCACGCGAGATGGCAGTGTAATGGCGCCATATATATATGATATATTTCTATGAATTTTCAATAAACAAACCACCAATAAATCTCAAGATTTTCCTCCTTTGAGACTTTCTATATGTCTATATTTTTTACATACATTTTGTTTATACGAAAGTCACCGATTTTGTGCGGATCGAGCTGCCGTTGAAAATGCTGAAACTGTCGCATCGCTCGAAAATATAATAAAATACTTGAACAGTTTTACGACAAAAACTCGTTGTGTGTATTCATTTTGCGACGCTGCAACTTTATCTCATCTGAAAGTTTGAAAACACCAGTCCTCGTTGAAGAAACGATGCGCCATTTATGAGTTGGTTAGAGACACCACGTGTCTGTATCGAGGAAAAATATAAAACATCTCGGCACGTAGATTGACGACGGTAAAACTCTGGTATCTGTTTCGTCGTTTTCCAAAGACAAAACCCCAAAAATAACCATGGAAAAGGAAGTCATAAAGATACAGTACGGCACACAGAAGAAACAGACTAAAAATCGAAACGGAGATAGCAAAAAATCCGAGAACGGAATGAGAAAGGTTAGCACGGACGCTCCTGCGACCTGCTGTTTCTGCTTCAAGACCAACAAGGCGAAGAGAAAAGGACTTCTCACAGGCCTCGTGACGAACATCGGAATATTCGCTCTGCTGCTCGCTTACACCCTGCTGGGCTCGTTCGTGTTTTTAGCCATCGAGGGCGGCGCGGCCAAGATGCACCAGAAGACATTAGCCACGACGCTGTATCAGCAGCAGATGAAGGACAAGAACAACGTTAACAGTATTGCGGGTCAGCATAGTCCGAACGGAACTGCGGCACAAGCTAGCGCCGAACTTCGGGCAAGGACCGTCGAGAACATTTGGGAGATCACGGTGTCGCTGAACATACTGTACAAGGAAAACTGGACGAGGCTGGCCGCGCAGGAGATTGGGAGGTTTCAGGAGCAATTGGCACAGAGGGTGGCGGCGGAGCTGGGGGGAGCCCAGGGAGGTCTGGGCGCCAGAGCCTTAGAGCCCGGTCAGGCGGCCATGACGCCGGCAGATGATTTTGAGTGGAATTTTGCCAAGGCGTTTCTCTACTCACTTACCGTCCTCACTACAATAGGTTTGTATATTTTTCTATTCCTTACGAATGAATGGGAGCAAACTATATGAACATTTTTTCCAACTTATCTAGTTTCATTTGTTTAAAGGTTTATAACACACTTTTATTTAACTTCACCTGTCTGTCCGTACTGGAATTTTCCAATTGACATTCAACTAACTTCTCGGCCAGTTTAAGTTCTCATGCTTTCAAAAGTTGTGTATTACCGATGACAATGCATGTTAAATTTGTTGATTATTGTTGTTGTTAACAGCCTGATTCATTTGATATTTTGATAAAATGGAACAAATTTATATTCTTTACAAGTGTAATTGTTTACATACCATAGATTTTGTATGTTCTGCATTGAAATTTGCTGTATAAAACAACTGCGTTTGAAATTATTAGCTTGGCATTGGCAGTATAAATTTAATACAACGCGAAGAAAACTTTAAAAAGTGTATCCTCATATTTTTATATGATTTACTTGATGAGATTTATTTAATTTTTTTATTTTATTTATTGAGACAAACATACAGCCAATTTAGTACATAAGACAAGCAGACATTAATACAACAAATAAGCCAAAAATGTTTGATGGGTATTACTGGTTAACAAAACATGAATTGAGAAAAAAAACAATCAGTAACATAATATTATTTGCTGTAGGAAATGGAAATTGAAAGGAATTGGGACGATATGGGAAGCGTGCGTAAGATCACTCAGAGCGATGAGGGAACGTGGCCAAAATGGATAATTTAAATCTCCTATGCGATGAGTTAAAGAGATCAATGTCATGGAAGAAAGAATCATAATTTCTGCATGCTCTGTATATAAAAGAGTGCTGTGCATAATTTGTGCCACAGATGGGAAGTCTAAATGTATATTATTTTATATTGTTTTGCTGCAAATTACTGGAGGGACACAGTGTAGGCGGATGACCTTGGACACGGAAATGAAATGAAATGAATTTTCTAGTTTGTCTCGTCGCGTCGGTATGTTGAAGGGAATTTTCGCAAGAAGTGCATCGGTGTCAATAATACTGTTCACTATTTTGTACAGGAATGTCATGTCAAAAAAAGTTCGTCTGTTCTCCAAGGACATTAACTTGTGGCGTATTCGGGAAAGAGACAGGTCATTATGATGTTGTCGGTTCCTGTAGTCAAGATGTTTTAAAAATTTGTTTTGAATGGTTTCGATTCTGTCTATGTGTGTATTTATGCAGTGATAGCCCAGCGATAATGTCATCGCCTCACATGCGTAAGGTCGACGGTTCGAATCCGGGCGGGGCACGCACCTCTGGATTTTTAAAAAAAATCTATGTGTGGATTTATATCACTAGCTATGTGTATCCATGATCCAATTTGTCTGGTTCCCCTTTCTAAGGGTTACGAAGGTCAGATGGCAGTCGCTTCAAAAAAATAACCAGACTCGCCAATTCTAGGATCATGGTCAAAACGTACCCCGATAGAAACGGGACAAAAAGCGCCAAGGGAAAACATGAGATTTATGCAGTTATGTATATTTTCAATAATACCCTCTAATTAATAAAAACACACGCTTTAGTTTTTTTTTATTTCTGCTGTTTCTTAAAGAATCGCTTCTTTTTATGCAGTATCTGCAAAGTTTGACTCCTCTAGTGTGTTTAAAGAGTTCTGCGAATTGCAGTCATTTGTCTCTATAAGCACAACAGCTAGTAATATATATTATTATGTATGATCATAAATTTACAATCCTACCAGCCTTCACCCATGCTGATATTGTTTTATATGTTGACCAAAGGCCAATCTTGCCTAAAAGATAAAAGATCTTTTTTGGTTCCATATTTTCCCGTGGACTACATTTAAGGATTTTGGAGCCCAGCGTTCGCCAACTTGTCTCGCGACATGCCCTTCTCACTGCCTTTTGGGATTCGCTTTGCGATCCATGACGTCTACTAATCGGGTCCGACCTCTTATTTCTTCATTTTGGATTTTGATTTCAGACTTATTCCGAGCATGGACCTTTCCATGGATCGCTGCAAGCATTTCAGCCTTTCAGCGCTTCTTTCGGTGAGAGTCATTGTCTGTAGTCTATATGTCATCACCGGCAGTATGCACATTTCAAAACTTTTTCTTTATAGGCATATTGGAATCTCATTATTCTCGAAGACCAACTCATACCTTTTCATCTGGGTATTTCTGTTGTCTGGTTCTCTTTACCCAGCTTAATTTTATGCCCGAAGTACTCATCCACTTTATCAATGATGCCGTCTTTCATTTTGAAGGTTTGGTATCCCTGGCTCATCATCTTTGTTTTCTTTATAGTCATTCGTAGACCAACTTTCTTTGAGGCTTCATGGAGTTCTTCGATCATTTGATTAATTCTTACATATGTCAGATTATATAAATTATAATAATCTCGTTTTGTTTGTTCTCTTCTTCTTCTGGGTCACAATCCTAAGATTGGTCTGCACCAAACACTCAATCTTTCCACTTAACTTAAGTACATAAAAATACCTAAATAAAAAAATAGTTTTTTAGTATAGTAAGTTTTTTACCTAATTTAGGTACAGGTAAGTACTAAGTTATAAAAATATATTTGAAAATAATATAATATTTTCCTCTTGTTCGACGTTAGCGATTAATTATTTCCGCCCAACGAAGTGTACCTACGCTAATTTTTCTCGATACAAGTTTTGTGGGCGTCGAAATTCCAATTTTTAATAAAATACATAAAACAGCCATTATTTATATATAACGCGTGTTTTAAAGCGAAAATTCAAATTTAATCGTTTGGAGGGAGAGGGAGAGGGAGAGGGAGAGGGAGAGGGAGAGGGAGAGGGAGAGGGAGAGGGAGAGGGAGAGGGAGAGGGAGAGGGAGAGGGAGAGGGAGAGGGAGAGGGAGAGGGAGAGGGAGAGGGAGAGGGAGAGGGAGAGGGAGAGGGAGAGGGAGAGGGTGGGAGTGATTTTTTGTGTGTTTGAGGGGGTCCCTGGATGGTTTGGATTTGTAATAGGAATCAAAAATTGTAACAGTTGAAATAAAATATGTAATAAAAAAAAAATACTCCTGGTATTATTCAAAAAGTATAACTTTAGAGATATAGAGTAAAATGTGAAACAGGAGTTTCATTATTTATTTATTTTTTACTTTCTGTACGTATAATTAGTATATTGGCGAGATTATTGTCAAATTGAAATTTCTATCCAACCAGAGTTAAATATACAAAATAAATATGTTTAAAATACAAAACATTGTGTACTATGGCAATAAGCTAATCATATTACAAAAACAAAGATAGTAGAAGAATAGTAAAAAAAAAACAAAGAAGATAGCACGTAAGAAAAATTCATAGCAATGATAGGAAAACAAAGGATAAGGAAATGAAGAGGAGAGAAAGATGTAATCAGGTATTGTCATTAATATATTTATATTTTAATATAATTCTTTTGTACGTGTGTATGTCAATGAACTCCTAAACGGCCGGACCGATTTTGATGCAATTTTTTTCTATTACTATTTCCTGGTGTTCCGCAATAGCCGATTAATCGAAAATTGTCTTGTTCTGGTGTGTGGTTTACATATTAAAACACATATGTTACTTTATACTTGGTTTATTCGTTGCAGAGCTCTTGGCCGAACAAGTACTTACACTATTATACACCTATCTGTAAAGTGCGCGGAAATGTTAAGACGCCACGAATTGCTTCTTTACCGTATTTATATCCTTTATCGGGGAAGGGGGCAATACCACGTATTCTTATACACTACAAAAATATAACAGGCAAAATAACATCTTCCATAGTTCACGACTAAATGTAGCCTATTTAGGTGACGTAAGAATGATGAGTGAATATTCACGCACGTGTCGTGCTTTCTTTAAAAATATGCTGCACACTCGCACATCTGCCGTTGGTTACTCCACATTGTGGGATATACAGTGATGGTGTGTGGTTATTTTTATGTTTGCAGAATCAGCTAATAGCAAGCTGGCCAACGTTTGGACGGGAATAAAGAACATAAGGATTTGTTGTTTGAACTCGAATTCCAGTTGGTATCGTATTATAGTCGTTGGGTAAAAAGATATCCTTTATCGTAACTTCTCTTTGTGTACGAGAGACCAATTTATATTTATTATTATTTTTTATCTTGTTGAAAATCCTTGTGGAACAACCAGACCAGTCTCGTTCTTTGAGATCGAAAACGAAAAGTTCGTTGACACTCGACTGGAAGTTGAAAGAGTTAAGATAACAATGATAAAATCACATATTGAACCTTTCGCGATTACGGAGGTCAACAAACGATGAACTATTGAATAAAAAACAGGGATACAAGAAAATAATACTATATAGGGGAGGATTTTATAAGCAGAATGAATGTTTAGAGGTTTTGTTTATTGCTAGGTTTTAAATATTAATTGATTATTTGAAGGTTTTAAAAGGCGTGTTCAATAATTGATTTATGAATCTCAACAAACAACTCCCTCTATCAATTCATCTCAAATACAAAGAAATGTTTTGGGTCAACTGAATGAATAAGATTACTTACTGAAATCCACAATTTTATTCACAAATAACAATCTTTGGTTTACTTAATTAATTTACAATAAGATTTTATAATTTCACACGGCTGATAAAATATCGATTGCCGCGTACGTTGACAGATCGAGAGAGCAATGGCGGGCGAAGGAAAAAACGACTATTTACATTTTTACTATTATTCTGGAATGTTCCATAGATGAGTGTTGCTACGTTAATAAATCACCACAAATGTGATTTCCTTAAGGCGGTTTGGAAATATCGAAACACAATTGTGATGTTATTTTTTTTAAAGAACGCCATACGGTTGTTGTTAAGTTGAATCTTTACCACGACCGCACTATCACTACGACACATTATGTCATCCCCATAAATTCCGTGCTCATTGCCGGATGGCTATTTCTTCATGCCATCAGTTTTTTTTTTAATTTTTGATTTTGACTAGTATTGGTCAGTTATTAGCTGCTAATTTTTATTATTATTACCATTATTAATTAACAGGCAGGCAGCTATTGCTGATGGGCCTGTATCATGTGCTTCTTTGTGTAATGTGCATCCAATCTGTTTTTAAATTGATTGAGTGTTCCAGCACTCACAACTTTATCCCTTAAAGCGTATGAGGCATCCATCACCCTGTTGGTTAGGAAGCGCTTCCTTGGATTCAGGGAAAAGGATGTTTTATTCAACTTCAAGTTATGGCCCCTCAGTTGTGGATTGTGATTCACTGTAAAAAAGTTATCAAAAACACTAAAGTGATAATAGCCATATACGATTTTGTACATATGTCTCCATCATATAATCACGGTTCCAGCGTTCCTGCATAGTTGGGAATTTTAAAATTTACAGCCTTTCTGAGTATTCCAGACCACCCATTCCAATTGGCAGTTTGTTGCTCGTCATTGCACTTTCTCAAGCAGTGTAATGTCATTGATAAAGTAAGGATTTTATATTTGAAACCCAAACTCTAGGATCGGCCTCACAAAAGTTTTATATATTTCTAGGAAAACTTGGACACTTAGGTGGTGAAATGATTTCTTGATAAGATAAAGATTAGAATTGGATCTCTTTACAACCATTGTGATATGTTCATACCATTTCAAATTCTACGAGATAGTTATGCCCATGTCCTTTGGTTTCTTGACTGGAGTTATTGGGCTTTCGCCATAAGGTGTGCTGGATATGTGGGTTGTTTTTTCCAATATGAACATTTTTTTAAGTGCTTCTTGTTGAAAAATAATCATTTTCTAAGAATAAAATTTAGGAGGTCACCACAGAATTTAAATGACTAACCACTATGTCAGTCTTTGTCTTTGTAAATTATTAGATTTATCTATTGGGTGAAATTCTGACACCGCACTAAAATTTAATGCAATTTCAAATTTATTCATTTTTAATATTTTTTGCTATTGAATAAAATAAAGGAAATTAAGATGACAAAAGAACATCACTAGTGTATTATAAAATGGATATAGTTTAGTGTGCATTATATTTGTTTATATTATGTACAAAAAAGTTAAATAAATAAATAAATAAATCTGGTGAACACATTTTTGTATATCAATGTTGATTTAAAATTTTATTCGACTTTGAACCCATTATTGCATTTCAAGTATTTTTCGTTGGAATCGAACAACAGACGAACATGTATAAGACGATGTATGTATGAATGTCGACGAGGCGATGAATTCGAAAAAAAATCTATAATGTTTGAATCTCCTTATATTGATATCATAGTTAGGAAGAACTTGATTAAAACTCTTGTCTGGAGTTTAATGCATTATGGCAGCGAAATGTGGACTATCAGGCGGAGAGAATCTGGAAGTCTAGCTGTCATCGAAATGTGGTGTTAACATTCCAAACGACGCGACGTGGTACTGAGCCAGAGTCGGAGAAACGAGGCAACTCATAAAGAGTGTTGCCTAACAAAGATCCAAATGGAAAGGTCATAATATTAGGCATTCGGGTCTGTTTTTTTCTATCGCCGAAGGAATGATAGAGGGCTGAAAGTATGGAGATCGCCCTTGAGACAGTTATATGAACCAGGTGTTGTGCGCAGTAGCAGCAACCAAGACAAAAAGAGGCTAGCGGATAACAGAGATATGTGGAAAGATGTAGAAGGAAAACCAAATTTCTAAGCGTAAGTTAAATTATTTATAAAAATAAATAAAAAAACATATTGTGTACATATTTCTATGGATGTTCGTACTAATAAATAAAAAAGTTAAACAGCTTAGGAGGCATAGTTGGATCCTTGTCTGAGACGATGCATAAGAGAAAGTGATGCCAATGAATGTATGTAAATAGTTAGTTTAGTTAGTTAGTTTTCGTTTGGCCTTCTTCTCTCTCCCGTGTAAATCTTCTTCGCCCGTGTTTGGGTTGCGTCACAAAAGTAGGTTTAAGCGTTGGCACCAGCCCCGCCAGACATTCCACTGCCTCTGGGGTCACCCTGTGGATGTCCTGGAGATCACTTTTGAACTTTTGTTGACAGTTCTGCACTATATGTCTTATTGTCTGCTCGGCTCCACATTCACAATCAGGGTTATCCCTTTTCCCCCACCTCCAGAGTAAGTGGTTGCAGCAACCCTGCTCCGTTCTTACTCTAATTTGCTGTAACCAAATTTTTCGCGGTAGGTCAAAGCCTGGAACTCGAGCTGTTGGGTCCACTACAAGGTGTTTGTTAATTATGGATTCTGCAACCCATTTCTCTTTCCACATTTCATCAATATTGGCGTTTATTGTATGTAAATGATGACGACTAATAGTATAATTATGTGAATGTCTTCATGTAATGTATAACTTAATTAATATTAATCCTTAATTTTACCGCATTGTGCTCCTCCTTACTTCTAAGGAAAATGTCGTGTATTTAATAAATGATAATATGATATGATCAAATTAAATAAGAATTTCCTTCCCCAAGTAACTTTCTTCACTAAGATCGGAAAGTCTCAAACTCTTAATGCTGTTTTGCTGACGCGCCCGTTGCTAATTTCACGCTGACGAAATTAAACTCGTTTAGCTACGTTCGTTTCGATAATGCCGCCAAGATTTCTTCCAATAATAATACCGATAATAATGAAAATGAATATTTGGAAGCGGTTCCATAAATTTTTATTGTTGTTGTAGAAACAATAACACCATATTTGTAATTCTATCAAGGCAAAATAAATATATATATTTATCCCAGTTTTGTTGCGGTACATTCGTAGTTATTAATATATTTATTAAAAATTAACAATAACATACCCTTAAATATAATATGCAATTCCCTGGTTTGCATTATAGGTAAAAAATAAAAAGCTGCAAAGGGAAGGAAAGTTATAGAAATTCAATAATGTTACTGTCTTTTTTTGTTTTACTATTTTTAAGTTTTAATTATATTTATTTAAGACGGCGCTGGCCGATTTACTAATGATATTTATAAGAATTTCACTTCAATTAATAACACTCAATAATTATTATTACCATTATACACTTCCTCAAAATAATTATTGAATAAAGCTCTCTTTTAAACGATCGTCAGGTGGAAAAAATCTTTGTGTCACCTAAAAAAGGAATAAGATTTTATAAAACTATGCTGGAGTTTTGGAAAATCAGTGTCTTCATTGACAAAAAAAAACACACTAGGAACTGATTTATTCATTTCTTGTGTCTAGCCATCTGCCTTTTTTCATTATATGTAATCGAAATGAACATTATTTAAAATTTCACCACTTCTTCTGAGCTTTGTCCTACTTAAGGTATGGTCGGCTCTCCTAATCTTTCGGCACCAGGATGATCTGTCCTGTTTTGTTGGGGCTGGTATTTGGGCTTTATCCATGAGCTTACTCATACTACCCCACCACTTGGATAGTGGACGTCCTTTTCGTCTCCTGTTTTCTGGAAGTGCTAGAGCAGTTTGCACCACATGATCATTTTGCCTTCTCATTACATGTCCATACCATCTGAGTCGGCTCTCTGTGGGCTGTTTCTGGTGTGGAGGATTCTCCATTGCTACCTTTTGTTAGATCTTTACGAATTTTATCAAGGTTCGTCACCCTTTTTTCTAATTATTTCATCTCACTTATTTTCAATTATTGTATGTTTTCGAAAGGAGAGCCCTTCGCCGAATATGTGGACCTGTGAAGGAAGGAGATGAATGGCGCATAAAGAATAATGAAGAATCGTACAAAATTTATGAAGCCCCAAATATCTCAATCCATATAAGACTGCTTAGGTTGAGATGGGCGGTGTGCTTAGGGGCTTGCCCCTGCGACTGATCCCGAGCGTAAGCCCCGACGTTTGAGGTTGGACTCTCGGGAGCAGTGGTTGAACCCGATGGATAGTGGATATTTGTATTGTCCGACGTTGCGGCTGCGTCGGGGATGAACAGGACCAATGGGTCCTATAGCGTCCTCCGGCGTGGAGGTGGTATCGCGATCTCCCCCCCCCCCCTCATGGCCATGAGTGGGGTAGGTGACTGCGACTTTCCTAAATGGCCATGCACAGAGAATGCCATACACGCGACTACCCAAAAAAATCATGGTTGGTCACCCGGGAGGTAAACGGAAGATGGGGAGACCAAGACTGAGATGGGAGGACGACATACGGAGAGATGCAGAAAAGCTCCTGCAGGTCCCTAACTGGAGAACGGCGGCTGAGGATAGAAGAGGTTGGAGGCGCGTGTTGAAGGAGGCCAAGGCTCGATTTGGGCTGTAGCGCCATCGATTAAGAAGAAAGATTGTATAGCATATTGTATTATGTGAAGCACCGAGATAGAATAGTGCTTCCACTCTTTTCTTTTACTATCGTTTTTGGGTGTCCCGTAAGAGCCGAGTAATCTGACGGTAAGTAAGGAAGGACAGAAGTACGTAAACAGCACGTAATTAAGTACGATAATAAAAAAAAAGTGTGTGGGGATACATGCATGCTGCTGGTTTCGCTGGTTCCCCTACATGATTTTCAATTTTTTAACCGTTCATTAACGTATAAGTAAGTAAATAATTAAAGAAACTAGTGAATAAATAAATATTTTTTCCTTGGGTTATCTCTATTGTATCCTGACCATTGATCCCAATAGCAAGATGGTACATTCTGGAGACCTACGATATTAATCGTCTCACAGATCCAGACTGAAAACACAGTTCAAAACTGTGTCTCCACCGGGAATCGAACCCGGGACCTTTAGGTCAGCACTCAGATACCCAACCAACTGAGCCACTAAGGGCGACAATACCACTAAGGGCGACAATGTGGTGTCTACCTTATACGGTAATGCTCATCCGCATATCTGTCACTGGTTACCTACCCCAAATTGTGGGATATTTCGCGATGGTATGAATAAATGAATTAATTGTTTATTTACCACCACAACACGTACTCTTGTTTTTTACTCGTTCACAATTTTCTCAGACGTTTCAATCAAGTTTTTTGTGTGTTCATCGTAGGTTGTTTGATTATACAAAGCAGACACACGCACATACACTGAAGGTATCCGAGGGTCTGGGGTTGGGTTGGGTTTGGGTTGAGTTAGGACAGGATTGGATGAGGAGACGAGTCCATTTATCCAATGTTTTGTCATGTTGCGAAACTGCTTAGTGTGCGCTGGCAACTGTACATAGATACACGGTATAATATCGAATCAGTTGGCGAAGGTATAGCAGACAGTATCCTGGACCCTGCCGCCATGTTAGACTACAGTGGTTGGACATATTGTATGATGAATCCGTCAAGAGTTGCCCGTTTCAATGCAGGGGACGACAACAAATGACACGCGAGCATGGCAAACCGGAATAATTTATAAGTATGAGTATATATTTTTCTTCGAAATAATAATCACCAATGATGATGCTACTTCTTCTTCCTCAGCTTATTCACGTCCACTCCTGGCGAGCAAGTCTGTTCAAGCGGTGAATTCAAAACCATTAAGATTACCCATATCATGTATATAATTATCTATTATATTATGGGGTAGTCATGACGGTTTTGATTCCATTTTTGATAGTACTTGCCCCCCTGGACGAAGGCCTTATTCATTTACCTCCATGTTGTCCTGTATAATGCAGTCTGCATCCAGGAAAAAAGACTGGCCTCCACTCTATGCTATCCTGACATACACGTTTTGAATAGAAAACAAAATATCTTCAATAATTAGAATTTAATTGTTTATAGTTTAGTACGTATTCTTCAACATTACAATATACTATCGCCATCGACAGTTGGATTGCTTGTGCTACATGTCGGCCTTCGTGACTCAGATGGTTGGGTATCTGACTGCTGATCCAAGGGTCCCGGGTTTGATTCCCGGTGGAGACACAGTTTTTAATTGTGTTTTCAGTCTGGATCTGTGAGACGATTAATACCGTAAGTCTCCAGAATGTGACAACTTGTTATTGGGTGCGTGTTAAATAATTATTTGACATAGTACCTGTTAGTTGCCCGAGAAGCAACATGAATAAATAAATAAATAAATAGTTACAGCCAAACTCATCAATCTTGACAAATTTAAGCTTGTGGCTCATTTTAAGTTTTATAATATATTCTATCCTTCTCGGAATACATTCGATAAAAACTTTGAACATTAGAAGGATTTAAATATTGTTCTTCAAATTTTATATTCAGATACAAATATTGATAGTTTATTCACAGTTAAAAAAAAACGATGTGAATATACTTTTCGGAGACAAGATTCCAAAAATATTTCAATAAATTACGTATTCAATACTAAAAAAACATTTTAAATCCCATAAAACAATATTTCTCTTAAAGTTATCTTCTATTCTGTATACATCCTTTCGAAGATATTGTAAAGTATTCAAAAGTAATACTAATACCTACATACATATCTTTGAGGTAGCTGGAAGTGACTTGCAGAAGCGCTCAGGTTTTTATTATTTTAACTCGCTTTTGTGGATTGAAACATTGATTTATATCTTAAAACTATAGGAAAATTTTGCTATTGATCTTCTTCATTCTTGAAGGTCGTGCCAATTTTGATAAACAATTGCTACCTCCCCAAAAATCTCCTCCAGACGCTTTTGCCCATATTTTTCTTATGGCCGAATATGCTGAGAGTCCAGTTATTTGTTCTGGCCACTCCCAAGATAAGAGGCTCGCCCCCGTAGTGGCTGTTCTTCAACAACCACCAATGTTTCAAAATTTTCAGGCTCGCTTCTAGCTTTGTGATCAATATTATTTCAGAACGTTCCGGGAGTAGCTGGTTAGAAGACTGACATCCAGAAAAGAAGACATTCCCGATTCATCGTAGTATTTGTTTTATTCTATGTAGCTTCTCGGGCAACTAACAGGTACTATGTCAAATAATTACTTAACACGAACCCAATAGCAAGTTGCCACATTCTGGAGACTTACGTTATTAATCGTCTCATAGATCCAGACTGAAAATACAATTAAAAACTGTGTCTCCACCGGGAATCAAACCCGGGATCCTTGGATCAGCAACTCCTTAAGGGTGTTGAACAGAGTCAAAAAAGCGGCTCACTATGACCGATGCTTTGGTCTGAGTGGTCCAATTAAGTGGAATGCCCGCAGATGTCCGCAGTGCTCAAAACAAGAGCACTTCCACAAAAGGACTGAAAACGCCCTTGGAATTATCTTGAATCATTAAACGGCGTTTTATAAAATCCCCTACTTTTATTATTTATTTAATTAAAGGAGAAACATACTATAATTTGCAAATGACAAAATACAACAGTGAATGTGAAATAGTTCTCTCATCATCATCCATTAAATAGTAGAGTATATTTGAAATTAAGATAAAATAAATTAAACAAAATATATACATACATACAAAAAAAATAATAAAGAAGACCATACAAGATAAGTAATTAAAAATTAAAAACATATAAATGATATTACAGAGAGCAAGATTTGGGATGCTCAAGGGGCTTTTGTGGGCGGCAGAGGATGTATAGACCAAATTTTTTCTTTACGTATGGTCACAGAAAAGGTTTTGGGTAAAAATCAGAAACTTTTCTGCGCCTTTATAGACCTAGAAAAGGCCTATGATAAAATTGTTAGAGAAAAACTATGGAATATACTATCGATGTACGGAGTGAAGAGTAAGCTGATACGTGCAATCGCTTCATATGAAGATACAAGGAAAGAATGTAAGATGAAGAAAGATGTAATTAACAGAATGAAAGTTAACACATTGAGATGGTTTGGCCACTTGGAGAGAATGAATGAAGAACGCCTGACGAAGAAAATATACAAAGCTGACAGGAATGGAATAAGAGGTCGGGGGCGCCCAAGAAAAGGATGGCACGACCATGTCAACGATATTCTGAAAGATGGAAATGTAAGAAGCGTGAACAACAGACGAACGTGTATAAGACGATGTATGAATGTTCATGAGGCGATGAATGTGTGTCAAAAAAATGTGGCGTTCTTTTCTCTCTGCCTACCCCGTGAGGGACATGGTATGTATGTATGTATGATATTATGTAGGAATTGGGGGTAGTGGGGAGGGATAAAGGAGTTGGGTATTCTATGCCTCATGTCACTGCGTCATTGCCGATATACTCCTGCGATATTGCAATATTCTATTATTATAATAGAAAATTATCAAGGAGATTTTTTTTGGGATTGATTTTTTAGAACGTTTAACTGATCATTGTATTTATTATATATATTTTTTTTTATATTATAGTATATGGATGTGTTGTCAAGACAAGTTGTGCAAAATAAATTGATAATTCCCAGATTGATAAATTAATACGGTGAAAGGACACTGAAAGTAAGCAAACTGAAAATATTTAACACCCTTGCAAGGTATATGGATAAACACGAAAAAATATCCTCAGTTAAAAATTTATAAAAAAAATCTTGTAGAAAGTTATTATAAAACATTTGACTTAGTAGTAATTAAATAAAAAACATGTATCTCATGTTATAATTTTAATACTGTAACTTAAGTAATGTAATATGTACTTGACCTTTTTGTAAGGGAAACTCACTGATAGCCTTTAGGCTAGTGAGATCCCAATTATTATGATGTAAAACTTTAATGAAAAAAACATAAAAGAAAACTCACTCCAGTTCTCGTCTTAGGGTCAATTTATTACAGGTTTATGCAATAACAAATGAATAAATAAGTTGGAAACTAGAAAAGGGACGGCTAAATCGCCGGATATTTTTCCATAAAATTTCTATTAGGAAAATTTAAGGTCTAGGATAATGTATCCGTCACAACAAATCGAAGTGGCACACACAAGGTTGCGCTTCCCTGTCGTTGTTTGAGAGGGTTGCGTGTTTCAGGGATTGACTATGCTAGAGGAGTGTTCCTGTTTCGGGGTGTTATTTCACCGTGCGGATGGTGGGAAGTGAATGATTAATTTGTGAAACAATTCCGTTGACTGACTGATATAACTAACTGGGCACGCCAGGGTTCGGAGGACGATGAACACTCCGAATTCGGTTGGCTAATTTCATTTTGTCATATACAATATTGACATGGAGGAACGTTCCTAAAATTATCAATTCGCTTTGTATAGAAATGTGTAGAGTACAGCGGTTAATTTATGGCCTAATAATACGTTTACCTACTAATTTAATCCCAAATATAAAACACAATAATATACTTATATTTTTTTATATCTTTGAAAAATAATAAAAAATGAGCACACACTTACATAGTAGAAGGCTTGAATTTATAAAATTGTGTCAATGACCCAAAACTACGGGTCACCCAAAGAGCCACGCTGGAATTAAGTCTGAGACAGCGTGCAAAATGACGTCATCAGGCAAAGAACAAAAATGGTTGATGTTCACTGCGTTTTTACTCTGAAATGAAGATGGGCTAGGTACACCGAAGACAGATGGCTGAGGATGTTAGTTTGGAGACCGCGAACGACAACCAGTGTTGCCAACGAGATGGAGAGATGACATCAGCCGTCATTCTGGTGTCATTTGGATGCTTAGAACCAAAGATGGAGCGGCTTAAAAGGAGATGAAGGAGACCTTCGTCCAGGAGTGGACAGGATTAGGCAGAGAAGAAGAAGAGAAGATGGTACTAAGAATTTTCTCAATGCTTAGCACGACAGATTCCATACATTTCGGTGTGCTAAGTACTGAGAATGGTTTATTAATACGGCTGTGTTTCTCGAACAAAAATAAATGTAAAAGTATAGTTAAAATACTTTGATTTTATAAAATTGTTCAATACTTTTGGTTGATTCATTGAACTCTAATGTCGTCAAATGACTTAATATTGAAAATTTTTACGACATTTAAGTATTTTTACTTAACCTTTACCGATAGTTTTGTTGAAACAACCCAGCCTTAGGCTGTGTTTCTTGTACAAAGATTAAGTAAATTATCGAAGGTGGTCTGCCATACTTTGATTGCATCAAATTGTTGAACACTTTTGGTTATTTCTTTGAACGAAGTTTTTTTGAATAATATTATGAAATCAAAGTATTTTGACTATACTATCACTACTAGTGTTAGTATATAATCATTTTATTTATTTCTAATTTTTGATGGAATCCATTATCGATTATATAAAATTACTAAAAAATAAGTTTAAAACACAAATTTTTACTTATTTTTAAGTAATTTGATATAAGAAATCATTTTATTGATGTACACAACTGAACAAAATCAGTCCACGATCTAGCAAAGTTAATTTTCCAATAAAAAACTCTTTTATAAAAAAAGTTCGAGAGGAATTCCTCGGTGTTGATTAAAATAGTGAAGTTTATTCGGAATTTCCCAGAAAACAGAATCGTTCAGAGGAAAATCTTCTTTAATGACACTTTAACGGGTTAAATTTGTGGCCGTGTACGGGCTGCGGGCGAGTTGTCCGTCAGTCATGCACGTGTGCGCATTGGCGTAGCGTGACTGACGCGAGGGGTCCCCACAATATTATTCTTCAAGCCGAACGGTTTCACTCGAATCTTTAACATTATTTTTATTATTTACGTTTTTTTTCTCTTTCTTGTCCGTATCCCTACCTAATTCTATTCGCTGGAAATGTAAACATTAACGAGGGATAATATACTAAATAAACAACCTCTGATTTCCTTTCTGAGAAAAATAAAAAAACGTACACGTGGAAGGATAAGATCTTAACAAAGACGGAATAAAAGCGTTAGAAAACTGTTTGTTTTATATAATTTAATCGTATTTGTTCAAAACTAATAAAGCGTGAGTTATTAAATAACTAAGCAAAAGATTTTATCGATGTGAATTAAGTTAATTAATGAATAATAATAATAATATTTATTTATTTTCCATAACAAAATACATACAGGAACTAAGGTTTTTTGAACATGCAATTTATGATTTACTGTGTATAAAATAAAATAAAAATAATATAAAATAAAATAGTTGTTGGGAAGTACCATGTTTTTTAGTTCCTCCAATAAATCTTTGTCTATCTAACTAGGAGTAATTCCTGTTTTAAGTAAGGACAATTTTATCACAATTTTAATAACAAGTCCACTTCTAGCTACATGATTGAAATATTGAAATTAAAAAAGAAGAATTATACTTATAGTAAGAAATGAAAAATATCCCAATTTGAAAGCAATTAATAAACAAATAAATAAGTTAACACTTCATAGCAACGAAAGAAATATATAAAGCAACCAATAACAAATCATAGGTCAACAAACAAATCAGTATGCAATAGTATAATACAAGTAATAAGTAAACACATTATAGCAGTAAAAAAAAATTAAGCAATCAATAAACCTTCATTGGTCAACAAAACAATTCAGTATGCAATAATTATAATACAAATAAAAAGCAAACAATTTAAACAATGAGATAACAATATGATAAATTAGTATATGTAAGTAACAGTCAAATTAGTAAGTAAATTAGTATGAGAAAAATATCAGTCCCCTACAAACATAATTTGATCTTTAGTTATATGAAGTTATCTTGTAATAAATACCGTTAAATCTTATTTCGTGTGACTTATCATCCAAATGTATTCTCGATGTTCCTGTATGGTGTGGAAACATGGACACTTAGGGAGTCAGAGCAAAAGAGGGTCGATGCTTTTGAAATGTGGTGCTGGAAGCGTATGTTGCGAATCCCATGGACAGCCAGACGAACGAATGTGTCAATTATGGACGAGCTGAAGATTGAGGATCGTCTGTAGACGATATGATATGTGTATACGTATCGAAGGGAATATACATATAGAAGGGAACCGGACTGTCTCGAGAAGCTTGTTGTGATGGGCAGCGTGGAGGGACGGAGATCTCGTGGTCGCTCACCGATCAGATGGAGCGATTTGTCCACAATGGGGTTTTCGGTGAATGGTGCTCTGTGTTCAGCCCAAAACAGATTGGCATGGAGGCGGGTCATACGTGTGGCGATGGACTGCAGCCGTTTTACTCATTCATGAGGAAAAGGACGAATATATATTATCCAAATAAAGAAGGCGATCGGTCGGTGGCAGAGTTGTTTGTACGTTGAAATAGCATTTCGATTGACCCGGATTTTAAACTTCCATAACAGATCCTAGATTTGATTATATGAATAGAAATAATGATAATTATAGTAAAATTCTTTTATTATGCAATTTATTTTTTTCCTAATTGAACTTATTGCCGGTACACAATTTCTACCAGTCAACCACACTAGTCAATACATCAGTAGCAAGTAAAAAAAAAATAAGATAACAAATAAAAACTTATACACATTACAATGAAAAAAAAATACAAAAATTAATATAAATAACACAATTTAAAAATAATAATGATAATTTACAAAAATAGGAAAAGGATGGGATGTAAAGGGGTGAAGAATAAAGGAATTATAGGTATGAGGATAAGAGGTGTGACTTGAGAAGGTTTTTGAAAACCATTGAGCTAGGAGCTTCTCTTATACTTTTGAATAATTGGTTCCACAGCCGGGCTGCGTGAATTGTGAACGAGTAAGTATAGGGGGTTGTGTGGTATAATGATATTGAGGCGAATTTTTCGTTGAGGTATTTTGGTGTGGTTATGAAGTGTTTGATAAAGTAATGAAAGAATACGGGAATTTCTTCGTTCTCGGATTTTGAGCAACTGTTTCCTGCTTTCAGACACATGATCAAACTTTTTGAATCCTAACACAAATCGTATGTAGACATTTTGCAGTCTACATTCGAATTAGTGTAAATTTAGTTTTGTAATATTCAATATCCACTAGATCTATGACATTTCTCCGAACCATATCTTATTATGATATTGTGTCTGCCATATTTACGAATAAAATATTCTACGATATCATTCTATATTATGTATCTATTAGTTGTTACGTTACATACCAAATACCCAATAAAATCAGACGAAGGGGTTTCTGCGTGAAGAGATTTTCCGTCAATAAACATCCGTACAAGGAAAATGATAATAATTTTATTTATTCTCCGGCTAACGAGGCCAATTCGTTCACTGGTCGTGCCGTGTACGTATTAGTGACGAGTTCGTTCAAAGTAACGAATCGTTCAGTCTAATTAAACTTATTTAAATTGAATCGTTATTTTGATAAATTTGAAATTGTGACAGTTGAAATCCTTAATCTCGAAACCCGATTACAATAATATAGGAACTTACCTACCTGGCGCCTTATTTTCCATTATAAGTTTTAGTTTTGTTTAAAACAATAATAGCAATACACTATATCACAGCAATAGCAACAATAATAGTGATAAACCCAAACAAAAACCATGATCTACAGTGTACAGCCTAGGTACATGTAGCCATTATAATAAATGACGATATGAGATAGAGCCGTCGACATCAATACATTTTGTTACTAAGTATAAAAGCATTTTGCTATAAAGGTAGGTAAGCATTTTGTTATATAGGTAGGTAGTTTTTTATAGTAGATTCGAAATCTCTCTCTAGGCCAATCAATCTTAAAAAATCTTCAACATGTTCCTTTTAATACTTCATGTTTGCAATTAACTTACACTCTATTCTTCACAGACCGGGCGCGTACCACTACAGGGCAGAACGCATTCATTGCGCGGGCTTGCAATAGTTACAACAATAACTTTGCAGGCCTGGACATGTTTGATAGAAGCCTACTGCGATACAGAATTGAATTATATAAAAGGTTGCATTTGCCTACAATGATAGTTAAATAAATATGTTTATTTCATTCCTTATAACCCATCCTAATCATCCACATCCTTCCCACAGACATACATACTTATTACAATATATGAAATGCATTTTTTACTCTATTTTTTGTAACTGTCATTTTTCTGTACTTTCTGGGATTGGTATGTTATTGGTCTCATTTCTGTAAATCGTTTGTGTATTGTAATTGTTAACATGGCATGTTTACTAATCCAAATAAATAAATAAAAGAAATAAACTTCTTTCGTGACAAGAATCGCATGAAATAAAAAGCACAATTGTTGAACGAATATTTGTAAGCATTGATCCGAGGAATTTTTAAAGTAGCACCAATAGCGGAAAAACTAAAATAAACAAGGCTGCGTTGGTATTATCATGTTATGCGTAGGGAAGAAAATCACTTCGTTAGAAAGAGCCTTGACTTGAAATTTGGTGGTCTAGCATTCAAAAGGAACTTAAGGGGGACAGTATAATCGATACCTTGACGAGCCAGGACAGAGTGTCCTGGCGATTACGTACCAGGAGAGCCGACCCCGACTAAGACAGGAAAAGCACAAAGAAGAAGAAGAAGAAGAAGTTGAACGAATATTTGTTGGAGTCAACGCTTTGAATCGCTCATTTTGATCAAATCGTTGAAATCTGCATCATTAGTACACGTACATACTTCATTTATCTAAAGTAATAAAGCAATCAAAATGTTAGTGTTTGTGTGTGTGTATGTGTGTGTGTGTGTGTTTGTCTCACGCCTTCTGAAAAACCAAGAGCATCTAAAAATCTAATTTATGTGCGAACGTGTACCTGTATACCTGATGCAGTGTCACGCTAAAAATAATGCGATAAAAATGCTGAATTTTAAAAATATTTCAATAATTATTTTTTTCATACAAAATTTTCCAAGTCGTATCTGTCAAAAAAGTGTACATTTTGCACGCAAATATCTGTTAGTTTAAAAGTTAGAAGTACGTATTTACACGAAAAAAATATATTTTCAAGTATAACTTAGCGTTTGAGTGAAAAACATGGTGAATATTTTGTATAATTATAATGTTTAACTTATTTTTAATGTAAGCGTTTTGTACATGAACGCCGCCATTTTAATATCTTTTCATACAATATTTCATTTTCCTACCGAATGAATATGTTCTTGAAAATAATAAACCTTTGAATTAAATGTAATTATGAAATAATTAAATGAAACACAAGACATTACAGCAAGTTTTAAGACATATATTGTAAAAATGTGTTTATTATTAGTAAAGATATAGGCATAATAAAATTGCATAATTTGTAAATAATATTTGATTTTTCTGACAATTTTCATTTTTATGGCATCGAACAAACCAATGTATGTAGGTACCTACATATTCAAAAAATGTCTCAAACCATTTGATATTTTTTACGTATTGGAATGGTTCCTATGGTAACGGAAAGATTCTGATATTCAAATAAAATTTGTTATGAATCGAATTTATTTAGAACATTGTTGTAGGTAGGTACCTACCTATTATTATTTACTTACAAATCAACAATATACTGATTTCCTATCGGAAAATTATTTTATTTATTTATTTATGAATGTATGAATGTATGCAAGCGATGTGCTCCTAAACCGTATGTCCGATTACAATGAAACTTTGGCGAATTGTCGAGCGTGTGCCCGAGGTGGTTTCTGGATTTAAACTTTTTTCTTATTCTTCTTCTTCTTCGTGTATTTGGTCATTTTACCAATGAAAGCGGAATATCCGGGAAAAGAAGGTCCGACTGTCCCTCCATCTCTTCGCAGGTCTTCCAGGACGGTTTCTGGATTTAAACTTTTTTCTTCTTCTTCTTCATCGTGTATTTGGTCATTTTACCTATAAAGGTGGAGTATCCTGGGAAAAGAAGACGGTGCTTAGATCTCTTCGCGGTTCTTCCAGGATGGTTTCTGGATTTAAACTTTTCTTACCCGAATGAAGGGACGGGATGTAATTGAAGGGAAGGGAGGCACTAAAGGGCCTGAAGGGACGGGAGGTATTAAAGGGCCTGAAGGGACGGGAGGTACTGAAGGGCCTGATTGGAAGGGACGTGATGAGGGATTGAAGGGACGGGATGTACTGAAGGGCCTGATGGGACGGGAGGTACTGAAGGGTCTGAAGCGACGGCTCCTGGAGTCTAATTATTTTTCTTCTTAATTTTATGTAGACCTTTAAGGACAGTTTTAATACAAACTATTTCCTATAGATTAATCTTCTTCTTCTTTTATGAAGACCTTTTGCTCAGTTTTTATACAATCTATTTCCAATAGTCTAATTCTTCTATTTTATGTATTTTTTCTTATTTTATGTAGACCATTGGGATTTTTTAAACAAACTATGTCTTATAGTCTTATACTTATTCTTCTCTTTTTTATTTAGACTTTTGGGTTAGTTTTAAGTCTAATAGTCTATTGTGCAGAAATATTATTAACGATATGCACACTTGATGAAAATACATATGTAAAAACGAATGGGATGTGGGATGTGAAGATGTAACCTGCACTAGAATCTTTTCAATACTTTTGTTTAATCAAATTTAAACCATTTATATCATCCTATTTTAAATAATTTTTAACACCTACATAATATATTTGATTTCGTTGACAATATTTAAAGAAAGGGAGCTGTGGCCATTACTGAATTCTTCACAACGTTTATATTCAAATTATTTACCATAGTTTAAGTCTTCTTCTTCTTCGTTAATGTAGACTTTTGTGTCAATTTTAAGTTCATCAGTCTAATTGTGCAAAAATATAATGCACACTTGATGAAAAAATATAAAACGAATGGGATGTGACCAACACTGGATCTTTTCAGTACATTTGTTTAATCAAATTTTAACCACATCCCAACATCCAAAATTACTAAATATTCAATAGGTAAGTACATATTACAATTTGTTTTCGATGATAATATTTAAAAATGGGGGTTGTGGCCAAACCAATCTCTTTACAATGTTGATAAACAGTCATATTTAAAACCATTTCGAATAGTGAAGAAATTGTATATTATACTTCATTCACACTTTATAGCAATATATAAAAAATAATGGGTTGTGGCCATCACTTGAACATTTTACAATCAAATTCAATCATATTTCAAACCACTTTTCATAGTCCGATTTTGCAAAATAATTGGGTGACAATATTATAAAAACGATTGCTTTTTCCTTCACAATTTTACATTCTTGGCCAACGGCGGGACATAAAAGCTAGTGTACAATAAAACATTCAGTCCGCGTCTTGCTTGCAAAACGGGACTCTATTTCCGAACACAATAAAAATAAAATGGCCCATTATCATGCAGGCGGGTACTATAAAACATCTAAGGCGATAAATTCTTGTGAACTGATCCCTCCTTCCCGGGACCCGCTGCCCGCTCTCCGCCGGGGGACCCCGTCCCGTTTCAAAGGCGAGAGGTTGTTGCGCCCGTGACGGCTGGACGGAATCTCACCGATGATTGTTTTCTCCGAAATTAATTTATCGAAAAATCAACTTGTTATCTAGATTTGATTTATTATTAGAAACATCATAAAACAACCAATCCTAATGCTCCAGTTTATTTACGAAATCAATTTCACTTCTTCTCAGAACACGGGTTGCTTCTTCGTTCAAATACTGAAAGAAAGTTCAGTATTCCAGTTCACAATAGGTACTTCCTTTTTCATCACATCTTTCTCCGTACAAGCAGCACGTCTTTGATATCACTTCCTATCGCAACTTCGAGTTTCATAACACTTCTCGCTTTCAAAAGAAATTTGAGGAATCATTTCCTTACACATAACACTTAAATTTGTCTCCTTATCATATATTTGTCTCCCCTCTCATATTGTTTTTGTTTTATGTGTATTTATATTTATATTTTCATTTTATTCATATAAATTGTTGGTATTATCAAAACAATTTGTTTCACCAAACGAATATGGTTCGTTGGAAGATATTTCCATTTGGCAATAAGCCCGCCATTGTGCACATGTGATAAATAAATGAAATAATCAGCTTAGGTGGGCATTCGCGATGAAATGATCGAAAAATTTGAAAACAAGCTAACGAGAGAAAGCTTTAGATAACTTCTGTATCGAAAAAACTCGCTTTTATAAGAAGAGTCTGATAAGTGTTTTCGCACGGCATACATGAGAGAACTGGAACCTTAGGAGGAAGAACTCCCAAGGACATGACGCAGAATTCCGTTATCAGAGGAACCTGTCAAATGGACAACATTGTGCGATGGTGCAGGTAGAGATGGCGATACTGAATAGAATGGACCAAATTTCCCACGTGGTTAACAATAATATACCAGTGATACATCGTCTCCCAGGAAGACCTGATAAACGGTGAATGTATTGCTGGTGTTACACTTCCCAAGAAGACGATTATTATTCAATAGTAAATCTCTCAAATACGGTAGATTTTCAGAGTACGGCAAACCTTCTGTCATCTTATTTGGGGCTAGGTTGCGGCCATAGGGATCTAGCCAGTAAAGTTGAGGGTGGCTGCAGCCCCACCCTAGGATTCTGGGTAACAGGTCAGTACCCTCTTCAATTCTTACCTATGGAAGAGCAGGGCAGACGCCTTAATGCCTCGCTCGGCGGTGACTCATCAAACGTGGCGATGAGTAAGGATGCATCATCGGGCGATGGAAATCGAAGCACTGAAAGTACTGTCCGGTGGTGTACCTGAAATTCGCCAACATGAGTACTAAGGGGTGGAGGAGCCCCCCGTGATGATTGGTCGGCACGACCCACTCGGCGGTACCCGAGCTGATGACGAGACAGGTGCAGCTGACGCTGCGCCTGGTGTGGAAATCGAAGAACTGAAAGTACTACGGGCGTGGTTGAGGCTCCGTGTTGCAGTCTGTTGTTCGTGGAGCTGCTGGGAGGGTAACCCTTGCTATGATTCACGGGCCTTCACGAGTGTGGTTGGACTCTTAGTGGCAGTGGTATGAAATATGCATGGTGGTAGTTCTTGTTTCGTCCGACGAGCAGCCGCTCCGGGGATGAACAGAACACTTTAGTTCTATAACGTTCCCTATGGAGTGGGGTAGGTGACTGCGACTTTTCCATAAATGTCATCTTATTCTCAAAATTATACTGTATTATTTTATTTAACACAATAATTATGGCATTACACTTAGTGTGGACTTATTGCCTGGGGCAATTTCTTCCATTCAAGCATCAGAGAAAAAAGTAACATGGACAAATACTTGGCATAATATAACATTTTTTTATTATTATTAACCAAATCAATACAAATTTACATATAAATTACAATAAAAAAGGTTTACAAGTTCCATGATATGTTTCATAATAACCCTCTTTAATTGAGATAAAATCTCGTGTTAAAAGAGGGGAGTATCTATTTTGTATTGCTACACTCACAAAACATTGCACATTTACTAAATAATACACAAAACATTTAATCACTAAGTTTTATCACTAAGGCTTACATTTATATAGAGACAAATCAATAATTTACATGCAAGGATTGTGGTCAAACAAAATTTTCAAAACAAATAAGAATTTATATTATATAGACATATCAGAAGAAGAAGAAGACAAAGTTTTTATAATATAAATACGCTTATACAAATATGAGTTGAGCTGTGGAAGGAACGGTTAGTAAGTGAAAACTTCTATGAACTAACAGAGGTACTTCCAAAGGGTCACCTACTAAGCATATACAACTTGGAAATTCCTGAACAGACTTAGGACGGGTGTAGGAAGGTGCAAGGTAAACCTGGATAGATGAAGAATGCTAGAGGCTGATCAGGACATGGCATGAGAGTGTAGGAAAACGTAGAACATGACATGTGTCACACCTGCTGAATTGATGCGTATGGAGGGAGAGTGCTCTGAAGAGGATCTATGGCGTGCAAATGAAGATGCAATTATGACTGCAAATTACTGGAGGGACACAATATCGGTTGACGATCTTGGACACGGAAAGTTTTTATAGAGATAAAACTACACTATAACAAAAATAACATAACGAAAGGAAAATGAGAGGATAATGAGCAATCAAAAGGCATGACGTGCGGGGTGGGATTTACGTTAGTTGGGGAATAGAGAGTAATGATATGTAATAGGGAATAAGAGTGAGCGTTTATGACGAGATTTGAGATTTGTATTTTACTTGTTTCTATATGTTTCATTAATGGTTCTTAAATTTGAAAACAAGTTTTCCAGTAGCCATTGCAATTAGATCTTAAAGATTGGCACGTGTAAGTGCAGTGTCTGCTAGATTTTAAAATAATCCAGACACTTCATGTATGATATATTTTTTGAATGGGGCTATTTAAGGTTAGCTTGACTACGTGGCTGTTATTCCGTCTATTCATGAAAATAAATAAACACTTCGCAACCCCGATGAGCCCCGAGAACCAATATTTGAGTGAGAAATGAATTTAAATCAATTTCTCCTATGCTGGGAATCGAACCCAGGACGCCTGCACGCGTATTTACCTTTCCGCGTTGATTAGGAGGCAAAAACTGCCTCGAATTAGGCACTTGTTTGTTGTGCTAATCCAACTGTCGATTCGTTCATGAGAAAACAATTCTCTGAATGAATCAAATACAAGTAAATCTCAACATAAAATCTCATATTGTACAAGGAAATCTCAAACTTTTTTTAACAATTTTTATAAAAATTGAATTAAGTGACGATATCGCTTCATACAATTTGTATAGCAGTCGCCTATACACAATATGTAAGAAGACTTAATAGTTAGATACTTAAATCTCCAAACATACATACATACCGTCATGCTGTTTTCATATTCTGGGTAGAAAAAAGGACTGACCTCCATACTATCCTATCTTGACATACATACCTAGGTACATGTGTTGTATAGAAAATCAAATATCTTAAAATATTAAATAATTTGTATTTATGGGTTTATAGTTTGGTACTTATTCTTCAACTATACGTACTATCGCTATCGACAGTTGGATCTCATGTGTTACATGCAACTAGTGCACATAAAATATCCTGTTGAATTCAAGGCACGTGTCCTCCAAACGCGCACGGTTTAGCAACGCAAACTGTTCCTGCTTATACGTGTTTAATTGAAAGCACGCGTTTTACAATCTTACACAGGTTTATAAATTTTACCATGCGTGTTGATTGGGCGTTACAAGGCTGTGTTAGAGGCATTATTTTGTATAATTGATTTTGTTTTATTAGATTAATCTACACAAATCTGCATTATATCATAAAAATTCGTTAAGACAATTTTTTAGGATGAGATTGGTACTCATGAATTTTTTAATGCCATAATCACACTTTGCGTCGTAATAACCTTCACAAGATATAGAGCGTCGAATTTGACATTGGTAATTATTCTAGTCTCCTTCGTAATTATAATTTTGAAATTGTCCAAAGTAACAATTTTAATTTCCACATTACTTAAAGACAAACAAAATTACATATTACTACCATATAATCTGTGAACAAAATACAAACAAATGTGACAGTGACAGACGAAATGCGAGCGAAATGAAATAGCGCACGAACTTCATGGCTATATATGTCCCATATTCAATTAAGGCGTTGTGGCCACTATAGCTATCACCACTATAGCGGGTGTGCGCTTATTACCAATTTGGCAGGTGACCAGTGTAGGTCAATTAAATTAGTTAATAGTAACAAGAAGGGTTTACTATATAACGATAGATTCCTCAGTTAGGTTCTATGTTTTAGACTCCAGAAGGGAATTTTATCCTGAATGGACTCCTTGTTGTGACGTGTTGGAAGAGAGGTCATCAGAACAGAAAACTGTTCACTAAATAGAGTGCGAACTCTATCTAGTAAATATTAAAGTTCCAACAAGTCACAATCAATTGGCAAGTGTATTTCGCGGAGGGCGAAATATCTACAGTTGCGCTAAAAGTAATTTAGACAGGGTAAAGATAGTGAAGAGATAAGAAATAACAAACTGAAATGACAACTTACAAATTTGTATATTATCACGAACACAGAGTTTTTATAAATTAATAATAATAACAATTTCACACGCGAGTAGTACTTTAGCAGGTCGATGTTTTCACTAAGAAGTTTGACAGGTAAAGAGATCCTGTGTCATCTGTTTTGTTTATATACCCTATTGTTTTGATAAATAGGGGTCGTTGTACTGTCGCCTAGTAAACAGCCTTTAGGGGTATGTCAGTATGAAGACTTATTTATTGTTGCATACAAAAGTGAAAGTGTCACCTTTGAAGTCATTATCTTTTCTAATTGTTTTGACTGATTTTTACTTGTGATAGAAATACCATATATTTGATGTAGGTATTCTGCCACACAATAATTGATTGCCTTGAATTGAACACGAGTTTTTAAGTGCATTAGCGCAACATACTAGTGCCTAATTCGAAGCAGTACTTGCCTCCTAATCAACACGGAAAGGTAAATACGCCGCCCGCACAGAAGCCGAATGGTATACCAACTGTGCCACGGCGCGGCGGTTGGCCCATAACATAACGTTGATTTACTTAATTTTCTTTGGAATAGGAATATTCATCGCCGACGATAAAATGTCGGCTGCGAATCTCCCGAGGTCAACATCCCTCGAAAGTTTATTATCGACGATGAATCGTTAGCTATGAATTTTCCTAGTTCCGCCCCCACCTCCACCGCGACCTGCCCCCGTCCTAAGGGCCATTTAACTTATTTAAAAGAACCCTTCTCACTTTCTCTGCATATTTGGACGAGGCGGACGACGAGGTCTTCCATTCTATCCTATTCAATTTGTTTATCTTTCGAGATGAATCAGTTCCAGACGCTGATTTTCAATTAGAAATTACTTTATTTTTCTTTTGTGACCCTTAAACGTTTTCCTCGATGGTGGACGACAAAGGGAAAGGAACGGAAATACACAATACTGCCGAAGCTGAAAAATACACAATGATTTACTTCCCAATAAATATAAGAGACATTGCGTTCTGTTTAATTGGGAATGTCATTTAGGTATTTATTTATTTTATGAGACACTCACAGAGACATCTATATATATAAAAATGGATGTACGTATATTTGTTTGTTTGTTTGTATGTTCGCGATGAACTCTTAAACCAACCATCCGATTCCGATGAAACTTTGGGAATTTGTTCAGCTCGTTCGGGAGAAGGTTTATGAATTATAATTTATTTATTCGATATCTCACAAAAAAATGAAAAAAAAAGTTGGTATTGAATTGATAAGTACTTAGTGGGTTTGTTCAGCAAAATTCTATATACCCATACATAAAATGCTATATTACATAAAACTGGAATAATGCTAAAAGTTCTAGTATCTATATTTGTTTGAATAATTAAATAAAATTTTTATGAATTAATGAATAGGGACGGAAGGTGCTGTGGGGATGGAAGGTAAAAAAATACAGAATTAAAATTATCGAATCTAGATAAGAATGTTAAGTGATAAAAAGGAAACACCGATAAACCATTTTTATATATTTGGAGGTAAATAATTAAACAGGCAGGAAAACGTCTGCCGGGTTTTACTAATCATGATTATACATTTTGAACAACGTAGCATACGATATTCTTCAACAAAAAAAACAGTAATTTATAATCAAATATAAAGAACATTAGTGATGCAAAATAATTTAAAAAAAAACAAACAAAAACATGGGTTTAAGAAATAGATAAAAAATCGTGAAAAATAATTCAAACAAATAAAATTTAAATGTACTAATAACGAAAACTTAACGACAAAAAGACGCTTATTTATGAATACGTATGTATGTATATGTATTTATTTGGTTGCGCAGGGGGAGTATTAGTCGGAGATTGGTGGGTGAGTGGTGAGCGTGACTTGAGTCATAAAGGGGCCCCTTAATCCCGCATATATACATGGTCGCAAGCCCATGTGGCTAGCCTGTTCTGGCTGGTACTCTGGTCGCCTGTGTTCGTGGGCCTGGATTCATGAATCCAGTGAAACCACGATTGCCTTTCTCTTTTGTATCTTATATATTTTTATTTTATTTTATATTACTTCTCGGGCAACTAACTGGTACTGTGTCAAATATTAATTAAACACGCACCCAATAACAAGTTGACACATTCTGGAGACTTACAATAATAATTGTCTCACAGATCGAGACCTACATAAAAATATTGTATAGATAAAAATATATTTTGAAATTGTACATGCCAGGTAGACGTGTTTATCAAATGCCTGTGATTGTGCATATATAAAGAAAATTAGTGTTATGTTCACATACAGACGTGTTTAGGTTTCCTTATTGTAACAATTAACTATACCTCTTTTGGTTACATAATTATATATCTACCAAACTAGGCATAGCCTGTACTGTACTATATATGTACTTAATTCATCCTCCCATTTTAGTTAAATAATGAAAATTATTGATAATTTTTAAATTTAATCAAACATATAGATACATCACTACAGCCAAAATTTCAATAAGAAAGATTATATCTATTTTTTAATAATAATTATAAAAATAAATAAATAAATTTAATATCAATACACACCACCAGAAGTGACAGAAAAAGACAACTAAAAATTATTTATTTTATTTTATTTATTTATTTTAATTAATTTTATTTAATTAAGCACAGACACAGGCATGAATGCCCAAATATTTCTGCGCATAGCTTATATATGGGAAGTACATGTCACAATAAGAATTGTTTGTAGGTATATAAATTTCCTACCTACACTACACTGTAAAAGAGACATTATCAAACCTACACAACCGACCTGACATTAGGTACTCTAATTCACAAAATAGACACACAATCTTGTAAAAATATCAATACCAAACACATCAAATCTACCAAAAAAAAAAACATCTCGAAAAAATCGACAAATACATACCGTTAGCAGAACAAATAAAATTACAATGGAAAAAACAATAGTCCCGATAATATTATCATCTATAGGCACCATACTAAAAACACTTCAAAAAATATAGACATACGAAATCTACCTTCATACGTCATCAGCAACATACAAAAAACCGTAATAATCAACATAATATGTATAATAGTCAGGACATTCTTACAAATACCAGTTTACACAATTACACAAATTCAATTTTTATTATCATCATAAATAAATTACATACATAATTACTAAATAACTTGATAATTCCTCCGATGTTTGGTTTATTTTTACCGGTTACTCCCCGAAAAGACTGAATAACAATAATAAAATATTTATTGACACGAAAAGTGAAGTTTACATACAAACACAAAGTAATATATCAACAAATGAAAAAAAAACATTTCCAAACAAGAAGTCTACATAAAAACACAAAGAAATATATCAACAAATGAAAAAAAACAACTTTTCCGACTCAAAAGGACTATGCTCATAATATATACACATTGTGCATCTTGGGCATACGGATGTTCACAAATATGTACACCTTCTAATGTATAAAATAGGTACGAAAAAAAATTCACTAATCTGTGATACATGTACAATAATATTTTCTCGCAAAGAAAAGGAAAAATTTAGAGTTTTTTTTAATAGCAAAAATATTAATTAAATTTGAAAATAGTTCAACCAGTTGATTTTCGTATTCTCTTTCGATTGAAGTAAAAATCTACTTCATTGGTAGTTTTTTTTAGTTACTTACAATAAATTAAATTTAATTTAATTTATTAAACGACAATATTTGATGGAATTCTCCTAGTCCTACTACTTGAAAATGTGCGTTGCACGAAACCGGTTGTAGGTGGTAGTCAATTTAATAACAGTAAATTATTAAAAAGTTCTTTATATTTTTAATATTTTTTTTTTAATTTCTAAATCTTACAAAACAATTATAGCTTATTTTTTTATTATTTTTTCAAAAGGTGAGTATCTATACTCACTACATTGTAATAGAAAAATGAAACATATTTTTTTTAAAAGTGAGAGTACCCAACTCGACTCACCTTTGAATATCATGATGTAAAACATGTCCTTATTTCAATTGCAACAACAATTTAAGAAAATAAAAGGGAGAGCCAGTAAAAAACGAGGAACAAGGGAAACAGGGAGCAGGACTCTATGTGTGCATATGTATATGCTTGTGTGTGGTGTGTGCGCGATAGTGAGTATATGTAAGAAGCATGAAAGTATAGTGTCCCTATACACTACTATTGTTGGGGTGAAACTCTTAGTACTTTGCAAGTAAAAGATGAATGTTCTTTTACACTTTTATTTACAATACTTCAAATATACAATATACAAATCAAGGTCAAATACTATAACAATTCACGGAGGTAGCTATCAACGGCGTAACGATGAATGACGCGCCGCGTGCCTATTCACACACTATATACACACACAGACATGCTATCTCTTTCATTCACATATCTCACAGAAAGAGTAGCACAAGTAAAAAAAAAAAAGATATAAGAATAAAAATAAAATTACAAAAAAAATAAGAAAAACATTGTCACGAAAGATTTAAAGAAAATGCGATAAAAAACTATCTCTACCTTATCATGAGTATCTTTTTTCTAAATTTTGATCTTGATGGGTGAAAGATGCCTAGGTCATCGGGTTTTACTAAAACTAATTTTACCGGAAAAGTATTTGACAAATTCATATTTCAAAAAACTCACGCAGTAGAAAAAATATGTAAAATAAACTGTTTTCAAAGACGTATCTTTTGAGGGTATTGAGAAAAGATTTTTATAATTTAGTATTTAGTCTACTATATCGATAATTTTTAAAATAAATTAAACACTTGTTTTTCTTTCTACATTTATTTTTACTCTCCAGAACGACCGTTTCGCCTGGTGAAGGCCTTTTCAACTGGTGAAGTACATGGTGTGGTTTTTTCTTATATACTATTACATTAGATGGAATTTATACAAAGCAAAAAAGGTGGGTGGTTGTTACAGTTTAAGAATTATATCCATTTCTAATCTCTTATTCTTACCTGAGAATTTGTACCTAATTGCAGCTGTGGGGAATTGTCATCTTTGGGATATACCCACATTTATTGCCTAGGTATCTACTTACTAAATATGAGAAAAAATACACGTTGAAATAATATCTTATATTATGCATTAATTGCTTTGGGGTGGGTGGTTGTTACAGTTAAAATATTATATCTAGTCCTAAACAATTAGGTCTAAACAACTAGATATAATATTTTAACTGTAACAACGACCCACCCCAAAGCAATTAATGCATAATATAAGATATTATTTCAACGTGTATTTTTTCTCATATTTAGTAAGTAGATACCTAGGCAATAAATGTGGGTATATCCCAAAGATGACAATTCCCCACAGCTGCAATTAGGTAAAAATTCTCAGGTAAGAATAAGATATTAGAAATGGATATAATTCTTAAACTGTAACAACCACCCACCTTTTTTGCTTTGTATAAATTCCATCTAATGTAATAGTATATAAGAAAAAACCACACCATGTACTTCACCAGTTGAAAAGGCCTTCACCAGGCGAAACGGTCGTTCTGGAGAGTAAAAATAAATGTAGAAAGAAAAACAAGTGTTTAATTTATTTTAAAAATGGAATTCTACATAGTAAACGCTGTCAGTGTAAACAAAATTAAAAGTGTATATCGATAATGATTATGTTTGTTTATGAGAGTTCAGTTATTATAATCATAAAATAGTTAAATAATGTTTGGGTAAGGGTTAAAAGTGTGGGGGTGAACAAGATGACGAGAGGGAGCCGTAAGCTCAGCGTTGCGGAACGCACAAGCTGAAAAAATATAATACAACGCTCCATATTCGCATCTACTCATTTAGGTATGTATTCAATTTGGGGCCTGTGTTGTGTATGGGCCATCGCCAGGCAATGGGCGGCGCTGTCGGCCCATCTGTCAACGGAGACAAAAGGGGCCAGCCGTGCTAATGGCGCGCCCACGGTCCTTAAATGCCTCAAAATTATAATTGCCCGTTTTGGAATACAAGAAAACCGTCTTTTTTTGCGCGAACGTGTGCGCTTCCGGCTTTAGTGCCAATTTGAAGTGGAAACGAGACGTTAATAGCTCCTTGGTTATTTTCGCTCTGTAGACACTAGTTTCTAAACTGTGGGATGCGGATAAAAGCGTTATGATACGTAATCAGTCTTACTTACTATTCGTGTCTTGACTATAATCCGAGTTTCGTCAATGGCAAAGAGCCGACCATGTAAGACCGAGTTTTATGAATTGCGCGTTTTTCTTTTGAAATCAATCATGTAGACAAATTAATGAATAATACTGGTAGCTTTTGGCATCTACCTAACTTTAGAAATGTGTACATTTTGATTATCATTTAAATAAATATTTGAAAAAAAATAATTAAATAAATAAACCTACAATAATACAGATATTGAAAATATTTGGAAAATAATTTTTTTTGACCCGTAATCATTGCTAAATTCTTTGATAAATCTTCAAAACTTTTATTCAATTTTTAAGTATTTTGTTTTAGGCAATTATTTATTTATTTACCTATTTGTTTATAATATAAACAAATTCATTGGATAATGGTGGGCTTATTGCCACAAGGTAATGTAATATAACCAACCAGATTGCAAAGTATGATAAAATTGTAAATCTACATATGTACATCAACAAAATAATGAAAGCGAAAAAACAAAAACACGTGGAATAGAGGACATCATTCGGTGGAGTAGATCCAGAGGGGCAAGTCTGGTTCAATCGGCGAAATCAAAACCCTCGTGATAACCCATATCATGGATATAATTATTATATGGAGTTCTACAAAATCTTCAGATATCATAGAACTCCACACGATAATTATATCCATGATATGGGTAATCACTAGGGTTTTGATTTCACCGGTCGCAGCAAATGAAATCCCATCTGGTCGCCGCGCCGTCTACCCGGAAGACCACCTAAGAGATGGAAGGATAGTTGAATAACAGACCAACTAGGCCTACTAAACGAAGAAATAGAAGAAAAAGAAACAAAAATCAACCAGAGTGCATAGAAAACTTCTGCAAGAGTGTACTATGGGAAGTGATTTTGAAATTCGATTAAAGATTCAAAATTCGAGAAGAACTTGTAAAAGACAATTGAATCAATTTTGTTTCTTTTCAAACAGTGCAACATCTAAATAGTTTATCAATTTAATTAATGTTATTAAATTGTAGGTTACACATATTAATATCACGCTATTTCACATACATGACTCACATCGTAAACGTAAAACTGACGTATGCGCAAATACTATAGTTGAAGATATGGGAATAATCTAGTCATTATCAGAAAATAAGAGGATTTTGCTTCTGAAATCTTGGATTGCGTCGAAGAGAAGTTATATATAAGTAATAGTTTGCATAGCTATTACATTTTTATTTGTTTAAAATATGTTACACATACATATTAAGCAGAAAAAATCAATGAAATAAAATTAACAACAAGAAAAATAAAATAAAAATTGTAACAATAAAAATAAAATAAAAATCACAGTAAAAAACCCACCAAAAACACATATAGAGAAAGATATTAGTTACATTATTATTGCCGAAACATTTATTTCATTTTGATGTCTACCTACTTCAAGTAGCCACTTTGTACCTGACACTTTGATTTTTTTAACTCTTTACATAAGTGTCGATGGCAGTTTGTTATACATTCCTGGTGTAATTAATGAAAACGAGTGGGTTGTGGCCAACGCTAAACTCCTCACTAACAATTCATTCTATAAAGTATTCAAATTTTGTAGGGAACATATTCAGGGTTTTCATGAAATGAGTTTGTTAAATTATTTTTTTATTTAAATATTTTATTACGAAAAGTTGATAATTCTTCATTGCCATTTTATGAAAGTGATATGCCCTTTTACTAATTTGAAAATAAAAATTTCAAATTTAAAGTTTCCTTAGCTTGAGGTCACTTTGAAATATTTGATAGTTGAAAAAAAATGAGAAGCACTTTTCAGATATCCTTCAAAATCTAATGGGGTCTAAAGTGCACTTTACACGAACACTATTTTCAACGGGTTTCAGGTTTTCGACGGGTTTTTCAACGCGATGAGCAAAAAAATAGAACGTGTTCTATTTTAAACGCGATTTTCATCCTTTTTGGTAAAACAGAAATCTGTAAAATTATTCGCTGTCGTCGTTACCGACGAGTCAAAATGGCTGCCGTTTGCGTTGACTTTTACGTGTGACATTCGCTCGCGATGTGTTTTGTTTATTTGAAAAGTGTCGAAAATTTCGATATACTATATTATAATTATTACATAATTTTTCGATATACATTTATTTATATTTTATTAAAAATTTGCACATATAATTGTGTAAACTGTATAAAGAAATGTAAAGCAATGCTCGGAGTAACCTATATTTTGGATGCTGTTTTAAGCGTTGCGTGTAAAGCGATGTTAGGAGTAACCTGTATTTTGGATACTATTTTAAGCGTTGGAAACCGGGTCGCGTTGAAAGTAGTGTCCGTGTAAAGTGCACTTAAGTGAGTATCAAAGAATCGAAAGAGTACTTTAGTCTATAATCGATAAAGTAAGATAAACACGCCGTACATAGCACACAGCACACACACAGATACATTGTGATGAAACATTCAGAATACAATCGCAGCATGATACTGGTTGATCTGCAATAAAAAAAATAGCCTTAAAAATTGCGAAATCATAACTCCCCACTATATCCCCTTGAGTTAGTGAGGAGAAAAAATCTTTACTCGCGGTGTGAATGGTGATTCAAGTACAATATTTATATCGGAAAAAGTATTCGGAGGGGCAATAGCTTTAGAAACCGTGTAAAATGGAACGTCGCTTTGTGCCATTGGTGTTCTATGTACACACAATAATCATATTTTATTTTTCTGCCTACTTAGCACACCATTGTGTTTCTTCCTGTTCTGTTCTCAGTGGCTCAGACGAAGAAATAATATCTTTAGAGACTTTTTTATACGCCGAGGTGGTGATTTATTACACTTGATGTCTTTTATTTATGGATTTTTTGGCCAAACCGACTTGTGCGCCTACATTTCTCTCAAAATGGAAAACCATGCAAATACACGTAATGCTAATTACTTTTTAACAGATTTGAAAGCTTTGTCAAATGAATGTCTGAGAGATTTCATCTGGAAGGAAAAAATATGAACATCCTTAGCAAGGTTCGAATCTACAATACACGTGTTTGTCCTGTAATGACTTACGAAATATAATCCAGAGCAGACACTCCAATTTTCAAAAACCTCCTTCAAACGAGGGAAATAAATGTACATCGCTGGAAAATAACCCTTCGTGGTAGAGTACGAAACGTAGAGATCCGAGGGCTGTGCTAAGTTGATGATGTGGAATCGACAGAGAAGAAGTTTCTGGAAGGAACCAAAAAATATCTAGTTGAAATTGAATTAGGGATCTTAATAATAAAAATAGACAATTTTAAGGGAAAAGTGGGCGTTTTAATTTTAGTACGGAGACTATAAATTCTGTCCTGGCTCTGTACTTAAGGAACGGGTAAGGTACTTATGTATGTAGGTACGTATCAACAATAAGAATTAAATTCCTAAAGAGAGGGAAGTACTAAGAAGAAGTTCGGCCCGAAGTTTGTTCCACATTCCGCGAAATACTGTCGTCTTATTAAATTCATTTCAAAGCTAAGATTTCCGTCCACACCGAATCTTACTAACAAATAATAATGCTGATTAATTATTTCTAGTTATATATAAAACATGAGATCCAACTGTCGATGGCGATATTATGTATATTTGAAGAATACGTACCAAATTATAAACACTTAAATACAAATTAAGATATTTAGTTTTTTATACAAAACATGTAGGTATGTATGTCAGGATATGAATGCACAGTCCTGGGTACCTAAATATTAATTCCTAACCTCACTGGAGTATTTAGTATTCTTAAGTTAGCAATTTCGTTGCAGAGACATCCCTAACTAAATACTAAATACTACGCCAAACTTAAGGTCGATGGCGTAGTATTTCACATTATTGTGTATGAAGAAAAGAGATAGAGCTTTCTATGGGTTTATACTGACGTATATAATATTTTTTTTGTCATAACAACACAAACACATGTAACCATGCTCGCACTGACAGCTCTATATCACAATTCTTCTGAAGTTTCAGAGACTTTTCGGCTTCTCCTACAGATCGCAGAATATTCTGGGTGGGATTTGATTTGACAAAATTACCTTATTTGAGGAAATTGCTGAAATCTTTATCCATCAAAAACATATCGTATTTTAGTATTAAACCACTTGTAAGGTTCCTCGTGATCAAAATTACTTTTTGACAGTTCGCAAGTGCTAGTTTACGCCAACACGCATGCGTTAAGTATTTAGATATTATGTCTCTGCAATGCAATTCCCTTGCAAAAAAATCGTAGCACACTCCAATTACCAATTGTGTGGAAGGAGTTTAATAATTTTAGAATTCTTAATAACTATATTTAATCCTTAAATATGTGATGATGTGTTAACATATAAAACAAAAGTGTCACATTTCCTGTAACAATAAATTGCCATGATAACATTTCGTTTAAACCACATCAATTTTCCTGTAGGAGCTGAGAAACGCTTAGGTTAGCCATTTGCGGGTTATGGCAACATCGGATCTATCTATCCCTTTAGTTATGACAGATATACTTTGTTTTGTTTCAAACAATAAAGTAAATAATTACTTCAAGTTTACATTTATCAAATTTTAATTTGTGTTAAAGATCTTCAATTTGGTCACTTTTATTGATGTCTTAAGACCGATCAAATATTTTTCTTAGTCGTGCTCTGCGTCTCTAAAGGCCATCTTGGTAAGTCATTGTTGCCACCCTTACAAAAGTCTTCCAGACGCTCCTCCCTTCTGCTTTTCTTAGGTCTGAAGCTGCTGGGAGACCAGTTATTCTTTTTATGTAGTTACTCCACAGAGGCGAAGATCGCTCCAGAAGTCGCTGTATTATTTTTAAGATTTTGGTGTAGTGTAATCTTCTTTCCCTCCGCAATCGCTCCACATGATGGTGGGATCTGCTCCCCGAGACTTGCGCTTCCATTGTCCTCGGTTCTACACTCCCGGGGTAATTCCGTTACTAAGCATATCCTGCCTCACCATTTCATCCGTTTTGGTCTCTCTCTGGTTCTTCTATCCGTCACATTTAAGTTGGGGACTATGTTCCCTTTATATTCCGTGGTCTTCGACTAATGTGTTCGTACCATTTTGACAGGGCCGGATAAACGTGTTTTTGCGCCCGTATCAATATATTTGAGTCCGCCCCCCCCATATTTTTTGATTTTTTAAATGTAGAACAATTTAAAATTATGTAAAATTACATCGGGTCTAAAATGATGAATCAGTTTGTTAATATTACCTAATCCTACATATATAGTTAGTTGTTTATTATTATTTATACAAAATAGCCACAATTGGAGATTCATAATAATATTACACATATTTTCAATGTGGTATTAAATTATTTTAGTCAATTTTGTTTTGTTTGACATGAAATAATTGGCACATAGCACTCTTTAAAGGGTGAATTGCCTTAAACAAAAAAAACACACCAGATATAATGCCCTAAGCGGGATAATATAAGCACTAAGCGGGATTTTTTTTAACATACACACCATCATGCCGAGCATCTATCCGGGTACGCAAAGAAAACCGAGTGCCATACCTGCGGTTTTTGATTTATATGATTAACATTTTAGAATTTTAAGCGCCCTTTTTAAGACAACCGCCCTGACTTCTTGTTCCTGATTGTTCTATGATTTATCCGCCCCTGCATTTTGATCGGTTATCTAGAAGTTTTTGAGATACTCCTAGGCTTTCTTGTGTAGAAAACTTGAACGGTCGATGATTTTGCAACGGGCTACAGAGCACACAAAAAAAAGTTTTTGCACTTAATACTGAACCATTGAGTCTTGGCTATCCATGTTTATTCCTATGCTCTGCATAATTTTTTTCTCTTTGGTCTTTTTTCTGATCTCTTTTTATCGAACCTTGTTTTATTTTGAATTGCTTTGGCACAACTAACAGGCACTATGTCAAAAAAAATAAATTATATGCACCCAATCACATGTTGCCATATTCTGGAGACTTACGATATTTATCGTCTCACAGATTCAGACTGAAAATACTATTAAAAACTGTGTCTCCACCGGTAATTGAACCCGAGACCTTTGGTTCAATAGTCAGATATGTATCTATCCAACTGAGCCACGATGGCCGACTTTTATCATTGTAGCGTTACTGCATAAATTACTTGCATAAAAAAAATTGTTTTGAGCCCGTACCAACTTGTTTTTACATTTTTTTTGTAATGGCTCTCGTGTGTGTTACATGTATAATAATAACAATCCAACTGTCTATTTGTAAATGAGTTTCTGGTAGTACTAAAAAAAGAGTCCAGTTGTATTTCATTTAAATTATTGAAAAAAAAATATAATTAAAATTCATAAGCAATACATTGATCCCAATAATGAACATTAAATTGATAAACCCATACGTAAAAATTCACCTAGTTTTACCCAGCCCAGACACCCCGCATGTCTGGCGTAGTGTAGTATGATTTCTTTTAAGATTAATTATCGACGAAGTTTTTCTTTTAAGATATTTTCAATATCTTTGATTGAACAGAGTATAGTTTACCTATACAACCGACGCTCGGGACTCTCACACATTGTGGTTTATCGAGCATTTGCAAGGTGCAGGGAGTATGATATAAGGGACATTAAATCACGCCGCCATCGCTCCAAGCAATAAATTGACACGTAATTGGAGCGACCTATTTATAGTACCGCGCTAGTTATCCCCTCCACACACTGCACAAGACAGGGACGTAATCAGATTATTATTATTATTATTACTAAACGAATTACCATTGTTGTTGTATTATTTTATTTACTAGCGTGTCGGTTGATTGATTCAATGTTTGATTCAGGTGATTGTTTTTCGCGTCAAATATTATTTTGTGACAGGGAAAGAAATATGTAAGAAAAATGTCCCATCCAAACTCATTTAACGCAACATGGCTTGGTAGGGGACACCAGCTATTTTGATTCGTGTCATTTTTTTTTCATTTTTTGTTACTTTTGTTGCTTTATGAAAAATAGCTTTAAGGAAACTCTTTCAAAGTTTCAAACATCAAACGAATCCAGCTGTGTTTAACATACATTTTTGTGGTATCTTTTAATAAAGAATAGATTGCTGTTAATTTTATACCACTTTAATTATAATTATTTATACGATACAAATCATGGATACAATTTTTTGAACAATGGATATTGACATAAAAAGAAATATATTTTAAGTGTCATTAACATTTCAATGCAAATAACAAAAATAAAAAAAAAACTCCTTAAAAAACATCGACTGGGAAACTATGTCCAATTGTCGGAATCGCTCCACCCCACACCCTCTATATCACCACCAACCAACAGCCTCACGTCTGAGGTCCAGAAATAGCTTCATTAAAAGCACCTCCACGATTGAAAACTCATAAAAAAGGAGAGAGGATCTGTAGAAACAGGAACTTGGAGCGGGGCTGTGGATGCATCCACGTGAGGGTATCCCAGTAGGAGAAGACCTGCCCTACTGTATATGGACTACCCTCAACAGATTAAGGATTGGTGTCACACGATGTAGAGTGAACCTCGCAAGGTGGGGATACCTCTCTGAAGATGACACTCTCTGAAGATGCGGCGTAACCCAGGATGAGAGTCACCTTCTGATATGTCCATTTATGGGGAATGATGCACCCCTGGAGACATAATTATGGCAGACGACAAGGCGATAGTAGTCGCCGCATATTGGAGTGGCAGGGTTTGAACCAGCCGGACACGTAAAGTAAGTAATAATTAGTATAAAAAGGTTTTAATATTTCAGTTGAATAAAGGCTGAATTTATCCTAAATATGTAAACGTACACAGTGGATCGTGATTCACTGTGTACCTTGACCGTGTGAGCCACTGTGTACCTGTCTGCCATTTTGAATTTAAAATATCAAATAAAAACATTTGTTTTATATTGAATAGCCAGTGTAAGTTTAAAATAATCTAAGCATAATGGGGCTATTCATACCACAAGAACAATACTCCCATTGATTACATATACCAAAATAATAAAAAAATATATTACCTTGAAAAAAATTGTTGTTGGGTCACTAAATCACTTAAACACACACAATAGGTCTTATTACAATGACTGGTGCCAATTAACTAGTGTAAACCACTTCATGTCTAATAAGGATCATTGGGAGAAAATTACAACATGATAATTTTATTCTTACTACCTTAAAATGACCTGATTCACTGTGTACCCATGATTCACTGTTGCCACAATGACCCTATATATATTTGAAATTATAAAAATACACATATTAATAAATTAACTAGACTTAATTATTACGGTGTATATAACAGAACGGTTTTTCACAGAATGACCCAAACGATCGAATCTTTTGTTTTTCCGAACACCGCTGACAATTGCCGACGATCTCCGAGGATATCACAAAATGTGAATATGGTATGAAAATACTATAAACCACAATTTTCATCGGGAATATACAAATTCGGAAGGTTTCAAAGCTTTAACTAGTCGGTAAGATAAATATTGAAAGAGGATACAATAAATAAAAATCCGAACGTGTTAATTGTAATTTCGACCCTGTTTTGCATCATACAATAACATTTCTGCAATCTTTCCAGTTTCAATTTTAAATTATAATCTATCTGTAATATATTCTGTGTCATTTTGAAATATTATTATATCGTGCAGATATTAAATATGAATTCTAAGTTATGGCACGACACCACGTGTGGAGTGCTAAGTGTGATATGGTTAGGTACATATATGGTGAGACGGCTATGCACGTCCATGGAGAAAATCTGATCTATTGCATTTGATACATCTTCATTTTAGTTTTATGATATCTAAGTTTGTATTATTTAAACACAAGACGTGAGAAGCTCAAAGTGTGATATGGTGAAACGGCTATCGTCCATGACGGTCCATGTAGAAAACCATATAGTTTGATTCTGTCTATGTTTGTATTATTTTTATACACGACGTGTGAGAGGCTAAGTGTGATGTAGTTGTATGGCAAGACGGCTATACACGTCCACAGAGAAAATCTGATTCATTAAATGTAAAGCTGATTGGTAACCAAAGGGGTTACCAATCGAAAGTAGTTAGTAACCAGAGTGGTTACTATTAAATATAAGTGGTAACCAGAGGGGTTACCAGTAAAGAGAGTTTACTATATCCCAAGTGGATATGATTTGAAATAAGAACACAAGGACAGTGGTTTAGAGAGAAGAAGAAAGAATGGTCAAAAGAAACAATGAGTATATTGATCACAATTAATAGTTGGCTTAAAGGTAAATTTACAATTGATGAAATAACTTACAAAGGAACTTTCTCACGATGAGTAGGTATAACGAGCGAGTTAGCGGGTGTGTTCGAAGTGTCCGAATCTTCGCATGGTGAAGTACCATCGTGCTCGCGAGGTCGAGAGATGACCGGTGGTCGAGAGACGAAGTGTCGGCGAGACGGCGTGGTCGAGAACGGCGGCGTGATGTGACGAATCGAAGTGACGGAAATACGGTAATGAAGTGACGACGTGTAGAGGTGTAGACTCCCTTAAATAGTGCTGCGCTGGGGGTAGCAAGTTCAATGTCCTCGAACTTTCTAGACTTATTGATTTGAAGTGTCATACCCAGTTGAGGAGTATTGTCACTTATTTGACGTTGCGGGCGATGAACTCGGCCTAGCGATAAACAAATGTACTTGCCGTCGCTAGGCGCGCGCTCGAAAGAAATTTCGAGATGTGGTCTGCCACATTCCTCCCCTCCAAGTGGTATCGAAGATGGCACGATACCTTGGTAGAACGTCATGGTGTGGCTGAGCTGAGGCAGTCGTTGCTGAAGATTGTTGTAGTCATTACAATTTTGGAGAGATGGTTAGACTTGTGTTAGTTGGACTGTTGCCTAGTTGCTGATGATGATTGCGATGGATCAAGATGTGATTGCTTTGGAAACAGTGTTCCCGTTCAGCCCGTTGACACTTGCAGTGTGTCGGTGAGGCTTGTTCGTACACAAAGCTGTGGAGTCCGTGGAGTCAGTGTAGTCCGTGGAGTCCGATAAGCTGTGTAGTGTAATTGTCATCTAAACATTCTTGTCGAATTTGCAGAACTGTACAGTTGGCTTGCGTTGGCGTTTTCGAAGTTTTCGTTGACTGTCGTCGTGTTGACAGCGTGTGTTGACAGTGACGTGTTGACAGCGTCGTGTTGACCGTGTCGTGTAGACGTCGTGTTGTCGTGGTTGAGCAGCTCCTTGGGTATGCGAGACAGAGTGCGAGTCGTAAGCATAACACGAAGGATGGGACAGCGTCCCAACAAAATCATTCCTCGTTCAAAGACGTGCGTAGCAATGAGACGAGGTGAGTTTTTGTGTGCTCGAGATGTGTGCGTGCGTTCATATTTGGGTGTCCGACAGCTCTGGAGTAGTTCTCCAGCGTTGAAGTTGCGGCGTGTCTGTTGCGTTAGACAGCTTTGGAGTATGTAGTTCTCCAGTGGGGCCTGTGTGTGCATTCTTTGCTGCGCATCAAGTGAGTCTGATGTCTTTGGGAATACGTGCCAGTATAGCGAGTGCTTGTGCATTCTTTGCCGCGCATCAAGTGAGTCTGATGTCTTTGGAAATACGTGCCAGTATAGCGAGTTGTAGCGTGTCGGTGTTGCTCTTGGTTGCTGATGAAAACCATTTGTTGCTGAAGTTGTCCATTTTGATTTGGTGCCGTTGCCAATGTTGTTCATCTTGATTTGGTGCCGTTGACAATGTTTGCCATCTTGATTTATCGATGTTGATAATGTCGCTTTCCATCTTGGTTTGATGCTGATGATGATGATAACGTTGATCATCTTGCTTCTATAGTTGTACATAGTAACAGCAGTTGACAGTTGTAAATTTTAAATTTTCATAATATAAACATTTACAATTGTAGCAAGCGAATAAATAAAATATTGTTGGTTGCATGTTGCAAAAATATAATATGTACAATGATAAGTATTTGTCAATAATAATTAAGTTGATTACAATATATTTTAGAAGTGAAAATAAATTCAAGTATCTAATTAGGTATACAATGCAACAAAAAAATAATATGAATTTCAGCAAAGTCCAAAAATGTTTAAAATATTCTATTTGTAATAGGTAAATATTGAAATGTGTCTAAGTACAAAAATGCTTTGCAAGTTTCAAAGTATAAAAGGTATTTAAAGCAAAATTACAAAGTATGAAATAGGTAAGTTAAGTATTTCACGAAATTAGTACATATTTGATATATTAAATAGTGATAATTTAATTAATTATTTGCGAGCTCCTTTGATATAAAAACATATTTCTGATTGCAATGAATTTAAATAACGTACGTAAATATCTTGTTAGCAAAAACTTAGATTGTCGCTCGGTAGATGGTGTTTATTGAAAACTTAATTTTTCTACCGCTAGTTGAAATTTTGAAAGATTAGTCACGAGCCGTAATCGCGTTGTTTACTTATTAAAAATAACAAAATTGAAGTTTTATCGTTTAAAACCGAAAACTTTCGATGGATATTTGTTTAAACAGTGAAATTACTATATCAAGATTACTTAAATGTTCTGTACCACGCGTAAAACTGTATGCAAAATATAAAATTAATAATTTTTGTCACTTCAGTATTATTGTTGTGCATGAGAATTTTTTGTCGCGATGTATGTGAAAAATATTTTTAGTTCCGTGAATTATGTGAAAAGAATATAACTAAATTCGGAAGTGCGGTTTTGTTTATGTATATCGCGATTGTCGGAGTATTTTTTTACTAAAGCAGTGCCGTACAGAAAATTTTTTAACAGTGTTTGTTTATGTGAAATTATAAAGTGGGTACCAATATATACCTTTGTTTACAATCTCAGAATAAAATGAATGTGTACTATGCATGTGTTATTTGAATGCAACATTTATGACAAAGAATAACTAAAAACCGAGAAGCGCGGGTGATTTTTAAACGCGATTGCATAGAATTAAGCGCGATTGTTTCGCGGGTGTAGTGTAGTGTACCCATCGTGAGAGATTCAAAAACCAATTCGTTCTTTTTCTAAGCTAGGAAAAGAAAAGGAGTGATCTGAGGAAAATCGGTAAGTGTTGTTTAATGTTATTGTAATGAAAAAAAATACCACTGTTGTGAATGCATATTTATCGTTTTTCGGCCACGGGCCGGTACTAGATAAATACCGATGTTTTGTAAATACCAGTAGCTGTGTAGCTTAGCTGTTTAGCTGTTTGGTAACGATTGTGTTCATATTCACGTTTTCAGGGTCACCAATAAAGCTGATTGGTAACCAGAGGGGTTACCAATAAATAGTTGTTAATAACCAGAGTGGTTACTATTAAATATAAGTGGTAACCAGAGGGGTTACCAGTAAAGAGAGTTTACTATATCCCAAGTGGATATGATTTGAAATAAGAACACAAGGACAGTGGTTTAGAGAGAAGAAGAAAGAATGGTCAAAAGAAACAATGAGTATATTGATCACAATTAATAGTTGGCTTAAAGGTAAATTTACAATTGATGAAATAACTTACAAAGGAACTTTCTCACGATGAGTAGGTATAACGAGCGAGTTAGCGGGTGTGTTCGAAGTGTCCGAATCTTCGCATGGTGAAGTACCATCGTGCTCGCGAGGTCGAGAGATGACCGGTGGTCGAGAGACGAAGTGTCGGCGAGACGGCGTGGTCGAGAACGGCGGCGTGATGTGACGAATCGAAGTGACGGAAATACGGTAATGAAGTGACGACGTGTAGAGGTGTAGACTCCCTTAAATAGTGCTGCGCTGGGGGTAGCAAGTTCAATGTCCTCGAACTTTCTAGACTTATTGATTTGAAGTGTCATACCCAGTTGAGGAGTATTGTCACTTATTTGACGTTGCGGGCGATGAACTCGGCCTAGCGATAAACAAATGTACTTGCCGTCGCTAGGCGCGCGCTCGAAAGAAATTTCGAGATGTGGTCTGCCACAAATGTTTAATTATTTTATCTTCAAATACGTTTACGTTTTTTAAAATAATATATAAATATAATAAAAATATAAAATTAACTGTCTGCAGTATTTTTATCCGTTAGTGTTTTTATTTATGTAATCTTGCAGTCTGGAAAAAATCTGAATTTTATCTTCACTAACAACGAATATTCAAGTCAATCATTGTGGTATATCACGTCTCGGTTTGGCGTCAAAACAATTAAATAATGAAAAAAAAAATGAGGATTTCACATACTAAATTTGTAATTGATTTTTCACAAGGATATTTCAATTACTCAATAAATTTTGCTAACTTAAAAATTAGTTATTAGTTAAATAATGTTAAGATATGTATATTACTTTGACTTTAAATGTTTGTACATTGAAAACATGTAAAAAGGATAAAATATTATTGTTGCATCCAAACGAATGAAATTCAAATTTTATTAACGTTCAGCCGGAATCTCATGGCTTTGTTTACTTTGTATGAAATACAAAATTGTTCAATTTTATCAAAATATCATGCATTGTCATCTGGAATACATAAATTCTTGTCGGCTCTGTTGGTTGTATATCTGATTGCTGATCCAAAGGTCAAGGGTTTAATTCCCGGTGTGGGGACACAGCTTTTGATTATGTTTTCAGTCTGGATCTGTCAAGTTTCGAGAATGTGGCAACTTGTTATTGGGTGCTTGTTAAATCAATGTTTGACATAGTACCTGTTAGTACCCGAGAAGCAATTCTCTACTTCCACCACCACCCGCTCTGCATATGAGGACTGTAAACGGCCCCTTCACAGAACGCTAAGTGAACGATAAGAAAAAAATTGCATAGCACGAAAAGTAGCTCATGGAGCCGTCTAGATTAGGAATCTCGGCACCATAGTGCAAAAGAACAATCGACGAATGTGAATGAATGATTCACACTCGTGGACTTCAGATCTTTAAAAATGAGAAATATCAGGGGAATTACCAAGATCTCTGTAAAAAAATAACCTACTGGGAATCTAACAATAGTAAGGCACCATAACTATGACAAAACTTTTTAAAGGCTTAGTAAGGCACCATAACTATGACAAAACTTTTTAAAGGCTTAGTAAGACACCATTACTATGACAAAACTATGACGTGAAGGAATATTAATTAAATATATTAATACGATGGGCAGATCGATTGCAGAGCGGTTATTGCGCTGGGCTAGTGGTCATGAGTTCGAATCTTGCCTCGACCGATCGTTCGTATGCTTAATTTAGGGAATGTAGTAAAATGTATATTATGTACTTGTTTAACAAGAAAATGTTTCAGAGGTCTCACTGGTCAATAAGTTAGTTAAAAATCGATTGCTAAATTCCTGTAGGTATAGCCAAAAATACAGACAGGTTATGTTAAAGAAAATAGTGTATAATGGCTAACATCCCCTACAAAACTATCACATTTTTCTCCACAAACTTTAAAATTTACCTTTCAATATTGGGGAGGCAATATTGTAAGAAGATCTTTGGTGGAAACTGCACTTTGTCAAGATTTTAGTACCCCAAATTACACGATTGTTTTTATAATCGTCATCATTGTAAATGATATCACAGGATACGCAATAGACCCTCACAGAAAACATAATTTACAAGAATAATGTATGGATCGTTTTCTTAGTGTTTCAATATTATTCCTAGGTTCATTTATTTAATAGATTCGTAATAAAGTCGGAATAAATCGTAAAAATCGGCCAAATAAATCACAAAGTCACAGTAATTTATATGATTTTGGTTTACGACCGATGATACTATCAAATCAGTTATATGAAAATAATAATATTAATGGCATTTTTATAGATTTAAAAGTTCCAATATCGGAAAACAATGTTCAGAAAACGACGTCGAATTACAAAGAGATAATATGTTGCTATCGGGGCCGGACTAAGAGTTGTCAGCGCCGGGAGTACTGAATTTGAAGACGCGCCCACCGGACCCTTGAAAATCATGCACTCGTCGTAAAATATTTATAATAATAAATTAACTGTGTTTATTTATACTTCTTCGTTCTTTGTATCACTACTTGTATCAAGAACTGGCGTTCTTCAAGTGAGTCAAAACTTTTGTTTTTTAGATGAAAACAAAACAAAACAAAATAATTATAAATAATTTAAAAATAAATTTGTTTGCTATAAATTTAATGTAGGTACCTACCACTATACTATCTATGGCCTCACGTTTTTTTGGTTGGTTGGAAGAAATTGTTTTGCGGCAATAAACTCGCCACTGTACATAGTATTGTACATGAAGCTTAATAAATAAATAAATAAATAAAACTCCTGAAGAAGAGAACGGTGACTAGTAGTGATAAAAATTAAGAAAAACATAGTAGATTTAAACGATTATTTTCAACGATTAAAAGTCGTTGTCGTGGAAGAATCTGTTCCCAATTGTCGTGTGTCGTGACACGATTTTTTATCGTGTGTCGTGGCTCTGTTCCCACTTGTCGTATGTTGGGACCCTATTTTTTTATGAGCACATAGGTGGAGCCAATATTCGGCACTCGAAAAAGAGTATAAAGTATCTTCTTCTTCTTCTTCAGCCAGTTTTCATCCATTCTTGGACATAGTATAAAGTATAACGCGAGGAAATGAGTCGGCCTTAGTGGCTCATTTGGTTGAGTATCTGACTGATGATCCAAAGGGTCCCAGGTTCGATTCCCGGTGAAGGCACAGTTTTTAATTGTGCTTTCAGTCTGGATCTGTGAGACGATTAATATTGTAAGTCTCCAGAATGTAGGAACTTGTTATTGGGTGCGTGTTAAATTAATATTTGACATAGTACCTGTTAGTTGCCCGAGAAGCAATATTTAATAAATAAATAACTTTCATATTTTATTTGTATAATTTTATAAGTTCATTTTTTTTCTTATATTTGGCGCCCAAATTTTTTTTCGCTTGACTGAATTGCACTATTTGAATCATTGTTTATCCGACTCTGGTTGAGATGATGCCTATCGATCCCATTTCATTTATTTTTCTTACATCTTAAAGCAAGCTCTCGTTCTCATACAAACTCTCTGTTTTGACAATATTATTTTTGTGCTGTTTTCTATTTTGGATCAACGGACCATTAATTTTAATGAAGAGTTTTTCAAACATGCTATCAAGATAAAACAAATTAATTCCTTATTCCTTCATAGGAAACTAACAGGTACTATGCCAAAAAATAATTTAACATGTTACCAACCTCTCATTTGGCTCAGATGTATTAATTTAGCCACGAAGGCCTTATATCTGCAAAATTATTTTAATTTTATTAGGTTTATACACAGATGAACAGGTTATATTCATAATATACATATATACAAAATGTGGAACAATATATTGTTAAGCCTGTCTTCCACTTATGTTTATCCACTGTAAGTAATATTTAACAAGAGAATAGAAAGAATGCAAAGTGTTAGTGAGTAGGAAATGGGATAGGAAAGTGATGAGGAATGGCAGAGGATAAGGAGATAGAACAAAGTAATTTGTTTTTTAACAGATTTTTAATTATCTCAATAGAGAAGAAGTTGGAATATTTATTGTAGGAGAACCGGGAAATCAAGGCACCTGCAGGGCTTACGACCTGTCATCGGCTGGTTTACGTGATCACTTTATGCGCTTGCGCAACGTTCACCAATTATGCCTTTTTAATGAGATCCCTATCAATTCAATTTTGAATGTTCTATATATTGTTATACTGTAATACTGACCTTATTTTCAAGCGAAAAGAATTTCAGGATTACAATACCTATATAGAACATTCAAAATTGAATTGATAGGGATCTCATTAAAAAGGCATAATTGGTGAACGTTGCGCAAGCGCATAAAGTGATCACGTAGACCAGCCGATGACAGGTCGTAAGCCCTGTAGGTGCCTTGATTTCCCGGTTCTCCTGCAATAAATATTCCAACTTCGTCTCTATTGATATAATTAAAAATCTGTTAAAAAATATCTTTGACTCCCGACAGGGAAAAAAATCCAATGTTTGCGCATATGCAATAATAAAAATATTCAACAGTAATTTGTACTGTACATTAGAGTCTACAATCCGCATTTATTTGTTTCAGGTTTAGTAAGTCAAAGTTTCCGGCTGGCTCTCTGATTCGTTGATTTCTCGTATATCTCGTTCTGTAAAGGGTCCGTTTACAGTCCCCATATGCAGAGCGGGGGGTGGTGGGAGTAGCGAAAATTTAATTTATAATTCAATTAATTAACCAACTCGCTCACGCGAGTCGCTATTATTATAATAAACAAACCTAAACCTTAGAATGCAGAAAAGAAAAGCTGAAATTAGACGCTACTGTACTGTACTCATACGAGGAAAAAACAAAACATCTATCCACCGTTATCTCTGATCATATTGGTTAATTCCTTCATGTACCTACCATACGGAGTATGAAATAAGTGTGAACTATTGAATTGTTATAATGTTTCGCAGATACGATTAGTATTGTTATTTTGAATAATGAAAATATCAGTTTGACGGATTGTCCTAGAGGGAAGTAATAAGATTATTTAATTTTGGTGAATCGAATTTAACATATACAATTTTCGTAAGCTTTAAAATTATTTTTGTTGGTAGAAGTAAAATATTTAAATAAAAAAATAAAAAAACGTTAACAGAAAAATTAGAATCATTCAAGATTAATCAATTAGTATGGTGATATAAATATAAATACTCGACAAATAAGGGATACGGGTGAAAATTTTACAAAACATTCTTGCATTATGATGTATGTATGGTTGCAAAGGTCAGAGTAAAAATGAGACGCGATACGCTCGCTGTCCATCAAATAACAACTGATCTTACTGGTTGAAACAAATCACATTGTTTTTCGGCACTCAATTTCGACACCAGCATTCTTTGGCAAGGAAAATTTAACAAGGACATAGTTGAATCTCTTCATTGAATCTACTAATCCAATTTTACTCGGCCCAAAATCGAAAGGAGTATTATATTTTTCATATATATTTATGAAGAAGATTTAGTATTCTATTTTTGACAGATTTACTCCCTAGTTTATAAAGGTGATCCTTTATTCCGTGAAATATTCATCGTTTGAATGGCAACCCAAAATAAACGATGACAAAAGATCCACGAAAAAGATTTTTGAAATAATTTCTTGGGAACGTGATTATTTTGGGGATTAAAAGCACAAGAAATTTACAAAATACGTTCTATAAATAGAACGAGTTAAATTTGTTGACTCATAATAATTATTTTTGAAAAACCTCCATCTTATTTTTCTTCTTCGTTGACGCTACAGTCCTAATCGAGCTATGGCCTTCTTCAACTTGGGATGCAACTTTGTCTGTTCATGTTACTTCTTTCTTTTTCGTAGTCACAATCCTAGGATTGGTTTGCACCAAACACTCCATTTCTCCACATTACATATATCTCCGTTGTTCGCCAGCCTCTTCATCTCTTTGTAGCTGCTACAGCGTACATCACTGATCACTCGGTTCATATAACTGTCTATATGGTTTCTGCCCTCTGTCATTCCTTTGGCGATAGTAACGAGCAGACCCGGATGCCTGATGTTATGGCCTATCCATTTGGATCGTTCGCAATCCTCTTTATACTGAATTCCTGCTAAGAATGACTAAATAAGAACCGTTTTTAGACCCCCTTTGCGCAGGTACCGCCCACCGCAATTAACGGTCGACTAGTCACAGGTATCAGTTGAGTCGGACGACATCCCCAGTGTAGTTATTAACAGTGTAATAGCAACATGGAAAATACTACCCCAAATTCGTCACTTTCGCCAGAGTTAAGAGAGATAAAAATGGACAGGAAAAATATTCAACTTTTTGATTATTTTTTTTGTATTTTTTGCTTTCAGATAATATTTACAAAGCATTAAAAAGAAATCAAGTTCTTTTCTTTATTTCTTGTTATTAGGTATTTAATGACATTCAAAATAAATTGAAATATTTTCCATATATATGTGATTATTAGTTTTTTTATACATAATATTTATATACATAAATTAGAATGAAATCAAGTTATTGTTTTTGTTAAAAATCTTTCACAAAATTGTCTTTGTACCCCATTTATTTACGCCGTTGCTTGAAGGTTGAATAGAAATGGTTGTAAAGTGGGGATAAGTACGCCTAATAGGCGGAGACATGCGCAAATTCCTGGTCATTCTTAGTAGAAATAGAGAGTGGAGACCACTTCATTATTCGGCTCACTACGTTTCGCTTACCTGCTCGCTCGCTCACTTCGAGGGCGATGAACTCGGCCTAGCGATAAACAAATATCCACGCTGTCATTAAGCGATCGCGCGAAAGAAATTTCTCGAAGTGGTCTGCCTTAAGTTATTTATTTTTTTTTTGTCACCCAGATCAAATTAAGTATCAAGTTTTTAAATCGTATTAAAAAGTCAATAATTATCATATATTTAGAAAGAAGATGATATGAATTTAGATGTTGTTTATTTATTTTGTGCATTTTTTATAAACTTTCATTTTTCTGTTAATTTAAATCATAAATTAACAGTTTTCTGATGAAAAAAATAACTTGAATTTTAATCACATTCTATTTAATTTAAATCGAATATTTTTTTAATTGCATATACGCAAACATTGAATTTTTCTCCCTTTTGGGAGTCAAATGATATTTTTATTGACAAACATTTTTTTTGTCGAAACCAGCCGATGACAGGTCGTATGCCCTGTAGGTGCCTCGAGTTCCTAGTTCTTCTACAATATCCCAACTTCGTCTCTATTGAGATGTTGAAAAAAATGTTAGTCAATAAAAATACTATTTTATTTAAGATTTATATTTTTCATTTAAATAAGAGTAGTAGGTACACTTTTATTTAATTCTCCACCCAGTACCTTTGTCAGAGCAGATTTATTCTTATCCAAAAAAAATTCCTTATATTTTTGTTAATATATAAACATTTTTTTTCTTTTGACTGGAGCCATGTGATAGAAAACCCTGATATGAGGATATCAGTGGTGAATGGCTCGTACGCGACGTCTGACGTAGGCGATTTGAACGCGAATGCGAAGCGGCGCGGCGCGGCGGGAAAATAACAAACAGTCGGCAACTATGAAAGTATCCTACGTTACCAAACGCGCGTAGGGTACTCGCGTGAAACCGCATCGGATCGCTTCGCAATCGCGTTCGCTTTGAATCGCCTACGTAAGACGTCGCGTTAGTATCAGGTAGACACTGTGCAGAGGAGATTATCCACGCATAGCTTTCGACCTAATATTTTGTTTTGCTCTTAGTATATTATTGAATTTTTTTATTTTATGTTTTTCGTAAATGTTTTATTTTATTTTCATTGTTATTTGTAATATATCACTTTTGTATGTACGATTGATGTTGGTATCAACTAAAACAGTGTCACTATCTCGAGATATATTGTCTTCGGCAAAGGTTTTTTCACATAGTGGGGCATCGCAGAGTCAATAATCAGTGTAGGTATGTATAAATAAATAAATAAATAAATTGTGAAACATACTTCAAAACGATTGTTGGTTCCCTGATTACTTTTATATTGTAAAATAATATGGTTAAGATATGTACGTATAACAGTCTAATAAATTTGGCAAGTATCTAATACAGTTAATCCCCGTATGTTTTTGTGGTTCCGAGATGGAGATAATTCCTTACAAAAATGGGCATTCAGAGGTAAAACTGTCCGATATTACATTTCGGTAGCCTTCCGCATAAAAAGGCACCGGGACAGTAGTTATGGCAAATCCCAAAAAGACCCAAAGCCCCCATACGTCCAGAGAGGTATCATTTTTCATAGCGGCCTTTATAGGTCCTGCTGGAATATCTCTAGATCATAATATACAAGGGTTTATTCCTAAACAATTGAAGAATAAATACGAGTTCTGTTTATGGATGGGATTTTTGGACAGTCAATGCCCAACAGTTCGGTTGGGCCACGTTCATCGCCTGTTAGAAGAAGAACCGGCCGCGGCCAAGAGAGCGATTAAACGGAGGGAAGAAAGTGTGCAGAACTAGGCATAAATAATTTAATATGGTTTAATGTTAATAATCAATGATATTCGTTTATTATGCGATTGTAATTTTCACATAATAATATGATAATGTGATTTTTACCAGTCAAAGTTGTGGATTGTGAATAAGAAATAATCAGAGGAGGGGAGATGTGGATTCAGATGAATCAACACAAAAAAAATATGTTATACTTGAATTTAAATAGATGTCGGTTGAAATGAGGTCTAAGACGAATGTGTGGTAAAACGATGTATGATAGAATAATAAATGATGATGTTTGACGAGAATGAACATATGTATAATTGAAAGAGATATCATAAGTAAGAGGAAAAATAAATGCTCTAAGGTGGTTTGGTGATATAGAAAGAACGAGTGATGACCGTCTGACAAAAAAAGTATATCAGGCTGATGAAAGAGGAACGAAAAGTAGAGGTCATCCAAGGAAAAGTTGGCATGATCACGTAAATGGAATTTTTAAAGATGGAGACGTTAAAAGTAAGAGTAATATAAGAGCGTGTATGAGACGCATCATGGATGTGAATGGAGCGAGAAAAAGTATATTAAGAGAGAGGAGTCTGTCGTTCGGTTTTCACTACCTACCTCGAAAAGGGAAACGGCGTGATGGTATGTATTAAATTTCACCAATTGTGATGTTTCCACTGACAAAAATATAGATAACAAGTGTGAAATAATGATATCTACTTAGATATAAATAATAAAACATTGTTTTAATATAGTAAATAATTCCTGTACTATATTTTGCGTTCTTAATTCCCTCCTTCCACGCCTCAGATTTGTAATAACTCTATTTTCTGTCTTTTTGAAATCCTGAGCTGAATTTACATTGCTGGGTCTTCTTCATTCATTATGTGCGAAAGCATTGTCAACCTCATGTATAAGGACTGTAGCTTTCATTGTTTACAGACCAATTTCTCAATAGATGGCGTTACAAAAAGGTTATATCGTCACTTTATAGATGACATTTGTGTTGTTTTACTGAAGTCTGGTAAGCATTGAGAAAACCAAAGAAAGTACTTATTAATTCATTTTTAAAATGGATGACTTTTGCTAAAATAAGCGTTGATTGGACGAAGAAATAATAAATACCTACCCATATTAATGGGTTTTTAATGACTTATGCATATTTAAAGTGAATACTACATAAGTCGAAACAAGTGTAGGTGATTAACAAAATACATTACTTAATTTTATTTATTTAAGGTTACAGACAGTTTTTTTAAATAAACATATAAATTCAAATTTATTTATTAAACATAAAAACCAAAATAGTAACACCAATTACTAAATTACGATTTTACGAAAGAAAAACAACAACAAAAAAGACAAAGAAAGATAAATTAAAATGAGATCAGTCATAATTAATTAAACAATGGACAAGCTAGGAAATAAGGACAGGACTATGAATAGGAATGGGAAAAATTTGGAAAGGAAAATCGCCGTTACGAATGCCTCAACATCTTCCTAAAAATGGCCGGTGGGCCAAACATGTCAAAATCCGCGAACTTTGAAACTAACTGATTACATGATGTATAGATAAATACATTCCCTGCGTAGTTTGTTCGTACAACAGGCATACTGAATAAATGGTCACTCCTTGTCAAACGTGCAGGAACTCTGAGATTATTTTTTTCTAATAATTTAGGAGTATCGATGCGATTATTCAGTATTTTCTATAAAAACATCATGTCTCTTATTGTGCGTCTCTTCTGTAGTGTAGGTGGGTAGAGAATACTTAACACAGCGAGATGAGTAGTCCGGGGAGTAAGTGTGTGATCTGTAGTCGAGGTGTTTCACAAACTTCTTTTGAATACGCTCTATTTGATCGACATATACATTATATTGAGGATTCCACACTGTGCTCGCGTACTCAACTCGACTTCTAATATATGATAAATAAACTGTTCTAAGCGTTTCAATCGAGTGAAATGGCTAATAATCATATACAAAAATGCTATAAATCAATATAAGTTAACAAAAAAGCATTAAATTTATTGGAAAACACATCAATCAATATCCAGTCATTAATAAATAAAGGTTTTTTATAATGGTTTTTCAAAAAACCCAAGATAAATTTAAATTACCATTGAAAATTACATTTGGTCAAAAAGTGTCCACACTTAATGTCACTTGTGTAGCTTATTTTCAAACGAACAGATTTTCATGATGAAAATATAGGTATAAAACTTTCAACTCAATAGGAAGGTAAAATTGGTGAACGTTGCGCGAACGTAATAAAATGATCACGTAAACCAGCCGATGACAGATCCTTGTGATGAAATGATCACGTAAACTAGCCGATGACAGATCCTTGTGATGAAATGATCACGTAAACCAGCCGATGACAGATCCTTGTGATGAAATGATCACGTAAACTAGCCGATGACAGATCCTTGTGATGAAATGATCACGTAAACCAGCCGATGACAGATCCTTGTGATGAAATTATCACGTAAACCAGCCGATGAGAGATCCTTGTGATGAAATGATCACGTAATCCAGCCGATGACAGATCCTTGTGATGAAATGATCACGTAAACCAGCCGATGACAGATCCTTGTGATGAAATTATCACGTAAACCAGCCGATGACAGATCCTTGTGATGAAATTATCACGTAAACCAGTCGATGAGAGATCCTTGTGATGAAATGATCACGTAAACCAGCAGATGACAGATCCTTGTGATGAAATGATCACGTAAACAAGCCGATGACAAATCATTGTGAGTTGCCTTGAGTTCCTGGTTCACCTATAATATTTTATGTGTATTTTTTTTATTTTGTATAAGCTATAGACTAATCTCGTTTTTCCTTATATTTATTTTTGCTTTTAGGTATGTTTGGGTATGTTTGTTTTTTGTATATATGGATTTTCACACATTATTATGTACTGTATTTTGTATCTTTTGTGAAAACTTTATGTAAATGGCAAACGCCGAAAATAAAATAAATAAATAATATTCCATTTTCGACTCAATTGAAATGTTGAAAAATTGCCATAAATTATCATTAGGTAGTAATAGTTTTGCGTTTCACAAAAATATGCAAAAGCATTTTTTTAGCTATGCTATGAATCGTTTGGTGGGTGAATTGTGTCCGGAGAACTGTCCCTTGTCCATTGCAAACATCTGATTTTATTTACCATTTTGAATTTTACTTCCGATTTGTGGGCGTATTTTATGTTAGCTTTTTGATGTACACCGTATTAAACGACCAAATTCAAAAACGATTCATATACGATATGGACCCCGTCCTATGTATATAAACTATTATTATATTTTGATACTTCCATAAAGTAAAGTAATAAAAAAATATTGCCCACGATACAAACACTCAATAAATCTTGATTTATATACTTTTTCATTTTTATTACGGAAATAAGATTAATTTATTGACTATTCATACTTGTTTGACTTTAAAACACATATGCATTTTTTAAATTTTTCGACACACATTTCAATTTTAATACTCAAAAAGATTTTTTTCGCCAATAGTCAATCACTTCCTACCAAGAAAAAGAAAACACAAGTAAATTGATGTATTGTATTCACATGGATGTGTCCACTCTACTAGCCCATGGGCATGTGCTAGAGTGTACATTATTATGTAATTATAAATAGATTTTGAAAGATAATGTGTTTGATTTAACTTTTCTTTAACCATTCCAAATTTATTTATTATGTGTTTGATTTAGTTTATATTTAATTATTGTATAGATTAGTTACCTATTGTAGTGCGACGAACACAATTTTCGCTGTCTTTGCGTTTTTTAGTACTAGGCATGCCTTTTAAGTTCTGTCGTTTACATATTTACCGGCAGCTTTGAATTTGGAACTGTTTGATATTCAAATTTGTTTGAATTAAAAATCTCAAAACAATTGAAAGTATTAGGATAAATCCTATTGTTTAGTCATTGCGTCGTTTTGAATCCGTCAGGTCACGTACGAAAATGAATCTTAGTAAGGAAAATGTCCGTGCTATAATTTTTTACAACTTTAAAAGAGGGCTAACATGGCTTCAGTGTTTTGAAGAGATAAAATCTGTGTTCCAAGATGAAGCTCCATCTCTACGGACTGTCAGACGCTGGTACTTAGAATTTCAGCGTGGACATACCAGTCTTAGTGACAAATCTCGCGAAGGACGTCCAAAATCCGCCTTCACTGAAGAAAACATAATTGCTGTGAGACAACTATTTCTCAAAGATCGTCATGTGATATATCGAGAGATAGAGGCGTTATTAGGCATCTCAGGGACAACCATTAAGAAGATATTACATATGGCACTTGGTGTGAGAAAGCTAGTTTGCCGTTGGATCCCGCATATGCTTTCCGACGATAATAAGGAGGCCCGCGTCAGATGGTGTAAGAAAACTCTTCAAAGGTTCAACCGAGGAGAGTTAAATCACGTCTACGACATCATCAGTGATGTCGAATCTTGGATCTATGCCTACAATCCTGATTTCAAACAACATTCTACAGTCTGGGTCTTCCAAGATGAGCCAAAGCCGACTAAAGTTGTTCGCTCTCGAAGCACTTCAAAGAAGATGGTGGCCACGTTCGTTGCGAAAACCGGTCATGTTGCGACAATTGCACTTGAAGATCATATAACGGTTAATGCTGAGTGGTAAACGACAGTTTGTTTACCACAAGTCATCGCCGAACTTCGGAAATCTAACCCAAAGCGACGCATCATCCTACACCATGATAACGCAAGCTCACACAGTGCTCGTCAAACTATTCAGTATTTGAAGCAGGAAAACGTAGAAATTTTTGACCATCCTCCATACCTAAGCCCTAACGATTTCTTTACATTTCCTAAAATTAAGAAAAATCTTCGTGGTCAAAGGTTCCAGTCCAGTGAAGAAGCAGTCGACGCTTTCAAGGCAGCCATATTGAACACCCCTACTTTGGAGTGGAATAAATGTTTTAATAATTGGTTCGAGCGAATGGAAAAGTGTATTAAACTACGTGGTGAATACTTTGAAAAACAATAAAAGATACTATAAGATTATAGTAGTGTTATTTTCTTCAAACGTCAAAACTTAAAAGGCATGCCTCGTAAGAAGCCAGTGTGAAATCAGTTTTTTTTTGGGTTTAGCTGCAGAAGTTTTTTTTTGAATTTTTGGTCTCCTTGATGAAGATGTTATATATTTCAGGTGCCAAGAAAGTATAATGTCTATGTCCATAGGTTGTATTGGTTCTAGGTACCTGAATTAGTTTACTAATGTTGATTCTAGTTTGGTGTACCTGTTGTCCTAGAGTTTGTCTTTCCGATTTCGACTTGAAATGTTTTAAGATTGTGTATATCTACGAGTATAGTTGTCTTATGTCCAATACTTGAAATACTTTGTCATGATATAGTCTGTATCCTTTTTATACTTTCGTTTTAATAAATTTACTTAACTTTACAATTCGATTGAATAAAAATTCCTCAACATTAATTTACAATAATAAATAAAAAAAATACTCAGTAAATAATAAAGATATGGATTGTCCTATTAAAAAATCAGACATTTTTAATAAGTGTAACGATTACCCACCTTTTTATATAAGAAAAAATAATAGAATCATAGAAATGAGAGTGAAGGAGCATTTGAGATAATAACAACATTATCTCAAATGTTCCAGAATGTACCAACAATTTGATCGAAAATAACTACACTTTTACTAATAATTTAGGCTGAAAACTAATCCAGTAGTCACGAGTTCGAATCCTGCTTCGACCGATTTCGTTCACCTATAGCACAAGCATTTATTTGCTTATTTTAGGGAACGTAGGAAGATGTATATGTACTTGTTTAACAAGGACATATTCATTAAAAAAATAGTTAAAAATCAAACACAGTTCCCTAATAGTCCTATATTAAATATTTTTCCAATACAAAACTTACTTAACCAATAACTTCATTGCAGTTCCCACCCTACAAAATAATGTTACCAGGCCTGCACTCCACCCATTATGTTTACTTTAAGTCTATATATTGTATATTTAGTTTTGTATCCTCCTGAGGAAGGGAATTTTGTTCCCGTAACATGCAGATAAACTTTTATTCAATCCAATAAAACAATTTTAGTGGTGTAAACTAATTTGTTTTTTGTTTAGTTTAATTAATTGTAAAATTATACCAAAAAGTAAAAAAAAAAATAATCGTTTATCGATGATGTGTATGAGATTTTAGGGTATAATTATTATTTCATAAACTATTGCTCTTTTGTTTTAAATGTATTTAGTTTTCGATACACATTAAAATTGACTCTGAACCCTGGCAAAACAAATATACTTATATTCCAATTGAAAAAGGTATAAGCAAAAATGAAAGTGGTATCTCATATTCGGCATTCTTACCTTAAAATTTCTTGGAGTTTTTTTGAAACAACTCAGATTTAGAGTAATGCGATAGGATTATTTGCACTAAAGGTACTGCATATTTAGTATCGATAATGAGTAGGAGACGCGTTGACATGATTCTGTAAATTAAAAGATATTGTAGAGATTCCCGAGAATTGAAGATAATATGGATGAATTTATGTGAAAGTGAAATGAGAGCGAGTAAGGGAGTGTTTGGAGAGGGTCATATGAAGTGACGGAGGAAAAGATTTATGAAAGAATAATGAGAAGGCGAAATGGAGTGTTACATTCTTGGATATAACTCGCTTTTCTGAGACTTGACTACGTAGCAGGGGCCAAAAACGGTTGGTTTTAAATAAAATAAAGGAAAAGACTTACGACCATAGTGGTATCAATATGAACTTATGTACGATTGGGGTAGTAAAACTAATCCGTATTAGGGATGGGACAGCAACAGAGTTATTGTTGATGTCCCATCCTTAATGCGGATTAGTGTCATTGAATAATAAAACTAAACCGTATTACAGATACAATAGAAAGTTGCATATTATCGATCAACAACAGAGTTACATACTGTCGATATCCCATACCTAATGCGGATTAGTGTCATTGAGTAATAATATTAATCCGTATTAGGGATAGGACAACAACAGAGCTATTGTCGACGTCCCATGTATAGTGCAGATTAGTGTAATTTAATAATAAAACTAATCCATATTAAGGATGAGACAACAACAGAAAAAATGTTGATGTCCTGTTGATGTAATAAAACTATTCCGTTTTCTGCATGTATAAAATGGCACATTTCTTGTTGTAGTCCAATCGCTTATGCGGATTAGTTTTATTACCACAGTCGTCAGTTCATATTGATATCACTATAACGAAATTCATACATACATGTCATTTCGCAGTTTCCCTATTTTGGGGTAGACAAAGAGGACCTAACGCCACATATTATTCTATTAGATATTCTATTTTTAATACAATTTTTTTGTTTGAATCATGGGAAATGTACGTGTTCTGCTATTATATTATTCTGACTTTGTAGACTATGTACATTATTTCACAATCCAGTTTATACTCGTAATTGCGGCAGATTACTACATCTCATTACATTCATATCAGTTTTGTATGCTTGCTTTGTCAATTTTCATTTCTTATATTTTCTATATGACCAAACTTACAAAGGCATTAATTTTTATGTAGCCACAATATGTCTTATAATTTAATATCATTCTTTTAATAAAAATTTAATAATTTTATAAAAGTTTTCAATTATTGAGTCCGACAGGGAAAAAAATGTTTGCGTATATGCAACAGAGTCGTTTTAGAGTCATTGCTCCTAGAACTTTCAACAAACTCGATAAAGGAATCAAAGAGGCAAAAAATAGTCATTCCTTTAAAACTAAAATAAAGGAATGGCTATTAGTAAAAGGCAGACACTATGCAGAGGATAGTATTCACCCATAGCCTCCGACCCCTAATATATCTTACTAAATTTATTATATTTGGTTGTTTTTTTTTGTGAGTTCATAATGTGAATCTATTGATGTTTTTAAATAATTATGTTGCTTTTAAAATTATGTTGTACTTTTAAATTTTGTTATACATTTGAATAAATGATGTTTTCTTTGTTTTGTGTTTATATTTATGATATGTAAATTATATTGCTGTATATATTCAAATTGACGATAATGTAGTATACCGAACAGCAGCCCCAGAACAGATAATACCTAGTGGGGCGTTGTTGATCAATTTACATATATGCATGTATTGTGAGAAAGAATAAATAAATAAAATAAAATAAAAATATTCGATTTACATACACATTAGTACAAGCAGGTAAGCATGCCAAATATGAAATAATTCTGGTGTAGTTCAGGGTTGACATATACGCGTAAGCATTATCATTTGACTGTTGCTTTCATTGTTTACAAACCAATTTCTCAATAGATGTCGTTACAAAAAAGTTTCTTCGTCACTTCATAGATGGCGATGGTGTTTTTCAGCTTTTTCTCAAGTAAAAATTTTAATTTAAAACATATGTTTATTACATCAGAGATAGATCGCAAGCTGTTGTTGCCAATAATTATATTTCTAGCTGGGTTGATATTCCTAGTGGAGTTCCACAAGGCTCTCTCCTAGGACCTCTGTTATTTTTACTCTTTGTTTCTGACGTTGATACTTGTTTCGTTTCCTCGTCGGTATTAATCTTTGCTGATGATATGAAAATATTTAAATCCATCTGTACTATAGACGATATTGTCGCTTTACAGGAAGACTTCATACGACTTGACGAATATTGTCTAAAAAATAAATTGGACTTGAATCCTATAAAATGTTCTTGCATCACATTCACACGCAAAGCCAATCCAATTCCATCCTTATATAAATTAAAAGGTCATGAATTACAAAAGATATCAGAAATAAGGGATTTGGACTACTACTTGATTCTAAATTATTATTCGACTCTTATATTAATTCAATTGTTAACAAAGCATCCAAGTCATAAGGATTCATTATGCGAACCTCGAAGGACTTTAAAAACATCTCAAAACCCTGACAATTTTTTACTGTACCTTTGTCAGAAGCAAACTCAAATATGCATCCCAAGTATGGAATCCAATGTATGATTTCTATATCTCTCGTATTGAAGGAGTACAGAAACGATTTATCAGATTTCTTAATTTCAAAGCCCGAACTTATCAAACTGACTATTTAAAATTATGTAAACAGCACCACCTTTTGCCTCTTTACAAACGTCGTGACACTGCTGACATGGTCTATCTACTAAAAATCTTGAAAAGTCAAATCGACTGCCCTGATCTACTTAACAAAATAAATCTTAAGGTGCCTACTCAATCGCGACGCCATAATCCCATATTCTCTTCAAACAAGTATCCACTAATTATCAAAAAAAATCATTTCTTTGGCGTGTTTGTAACAATATAAATAATTCAATACTTAACTTACCAGAATTTGACGTATTCCAGTGTCGTATTACAGGGGCGAGAAATGTTCTTAGTGCTAAGTTCTTTAATGATATGTGATTTGTTAGTGAATATGAACTTTTTTATTGGATTTTAATATTTTCATTTTTATTGTAATTTTAACAATTATTGTAAGTAATATTATGTTTACCTCGGCTGCAGGATGAAACTTTATCTATTACAGAAACCGAATACATTGTGTTGTTATATTTTTCATCCTGCAACTGATGGTATGGCCTATCAGCGGAGACCTATAATTGGCTGTTTGGTTGTTATCCTTATTGAAAAACTGTAATGGATAGCTGTTGGTGTCCCAAAGAATTGAAAAAAAAAATAAGAAAAAAAAATGAGGTACATATATTTAAGATAAGTGCACTAGAAAGAGTCTTTATATTTATATAGAACTTTCAAAAATTGGATTGGCAGGGATCTCAATTTACTTATTTACTTTACGGGTCCGGACCTTACCACTCCAATAGGCAGCGACGGATATCGCCTTGTCGTGTGGGCGTTCCAGTACCAGTCTCATGCCTTCTATATTCGGTCTGTGATTCGTGGGTCGTCTGTGCGTCTCCTGTATCATCAGTATATGTATGTCTTTGCAGATATCCGGGAGGATGGTCTCTTTGTCTTGACTAAATCCCTCTATGTTAATTGAGAACGTCGTGAGTGGCTCTGATAAGGGCCTTTTTGTCGGACTTTTTGAGTGGTTGTCCGGTGTTAAAAGGATTGGCCGACTAATATAAAGCCATAGGTATAATTGATGAACGTAATATTGACGAACCTTAAAAAACTCAATATAATTGATGAACGTTGCGCAATCACAAAAGGTGGCCACGTCAACCGGACGATGCACGGTCGTAGGCCCTGTAGGTGCCTATTCCAATTTCGTCTCGATTGCGATATTAAAAAAAATGTCATAAAAAATCAGTTTGCTTTAAAGTATGAATGAGTTACTTGACACAACCGTTTTCGATTGACTCTTTCTCAGGATGGACGAAAACAATAAAAAAACTCATTTGTGGTTTAAACCAAAATGAAAGGTAGTAAAATTGTATAAAACGAGCCACGAAGCTATCTCTGAAAATAAATTATTAAAAGCGACACCATAAAACTAAATCAAATATGTAGAATTCGTAAAGTTTATTTAAAATACAATATAAGTTGGAGAGCACTCAAAACCAAAGGTTGTACAGAGCTGTATCTTAAAGATTTGAATTTACGCCAACTCGTTTTCTGTTCGTGTGCCGAGGGAGAGACCGTCTTGGCGGAACGCAATTTCGTCAGTTAGTCGTACGAATAAATAATTTTTATGCTCGCATCAACTTAATTAAAGTTTGGGATTATTGTCACCCAACACACTTACCGTTTGCAAATACTACGTGGGTAGGTATTATTAACACAAAACTCCAGAGCGTGGCTCTTTCCACGACTGAACTCAACTCGACAAAATTTTACAGAATACCGTTGGATATACGATATATCTGAACAACTTAAAACACAGGATCTTTCAATTAATGTTTTTGAAGATGTTTGCACAAAGGAAATTTGAACCTACCCAATATTAGCAACGAAACAAGAATCACTTATATTTATATGTATCAAATTAATTTTATACATTTAGATTTGGGGAAAGCAAATGTAAACATTCACGAGTTAAACTTTTGTAAGAATCGTACCTAATTATATTCTGAATCGTAATATGATCTTCGAAATTTGCAATTTTCAAACCTACAAATTACTTGAAATTCAAATATTGTCTATCACTGTAAATAATGATCCTTATTTAGATTCTTATATAACAGGAAATAAAAATAAGGAGGAGAGGGCCAGGGCATTGACGATTTTTTTGCTTCGTAATCTGAGGTATAGTTGTCGCCAAATATCTTGAACCAGGCTTCCGGGTGCACAGAGCGCAAACTTGTGCCTTTTGCTTCCTTGGTAAACATGCAAATCGACAACTAATAATAATGAAATTTCATAATTACGCAAAAAAATTTTTTTTAAATAATGTAGCGGACTTATTGTCCGTTAACAAATTCTACCAGTCAACTATGTTAGTAAATACATCAGCGGCATAAAAAAAATATTACAAATAAAAACTAATATACTTACATTGCAATGAAGAAAAAAAAATATAAAATTAAATATAAAAAACACAATTTAAAAATAATAATTATGTCCAAAAATAGGAAAAGGATGGGATGTGAAGGGACGAAGGACAAAGGAATTGTAGGTATGAGGATAAGAAGTGTGACTTGAGAAGCTTCTTGAAGTACATTAAGCTAGTAGCTTCTCTTATACCATTGGGTAATTGGTTCCACAGCCGGGCTGCGTGTATTGTGTACTAGTAAGTGTAGGAGGATGTGTGGTATATTGGTATTGAGAGTGTATTTTGATTTTGAGACCGTAAATTTATGCCATGAGCTTCAGGGCTTCAGTAAACAAGATGGAGTTAGACCTGATGATCGGAGTCGGTACTTGAAAAAGAAGATACCTAAGTTTTCATAATTGGATTTGTCATTTTGAATTTGAATATTGATAGAAATATTAAGTACCTACAAATTGATTTTTAGCTGGCTATTTTGTGCATGATATGGGTAATTACTAGGGTTTTGATTTCGCCGATCGGACCAGACTTGTTCCCCCTGGTTTACGTTTTCATGGTTAATCAGAATTCGGAGTAGAACAAATTAGTGCGTCTGTATGTGTGTGTGTGTCCCTTATAAATTTTGATCCAATTGATTCACAGAGCCTAAAATTTCAAAAAGTATAGGAAGTGTTAAGTCTACAAAACTTTTATACTCTGAATTTTGAAATTTCGTTCCCGTCAGGGGTTATGAACACTTGATTTTTTATTTTATTTTACACATACCTCTTAAAGCTAGAATTACTATTTTTTTTTATAATAAATATATTATGTTTAACTGCCTATATTCCATTTTTTTAAATATCGGAAAAACGCCGAAACATCTCAACTAGATAATTTATTTTAGTGACCACATATATCTTCGGGACTGTCAAAAATTTGATACTTAATATCCATAAATACACACATACATACCATCAAGCTGTTTACATATTCGGGGTAGGCAATTTTGAATTAAAATCTTAAAATATTGAATACTTTCTATTTATGAGTGTTTGGTAGGTAGGTATTCGTCAACTATACATACTATCGGCATCGATGGTAGGATCTCATGTGTTACATACAATTTGTTCTAATAGGTTTTGTTTATACTAACATAGTATTTATGATTTTTTTATTTTATTGTCCTCAGGTTATGGAAGCATTGCCCCTCGGACTGCCTTGGGTAAGGCCGTCACCATGGGATACGCTGTCCTCGGGATCCCTCTCACTCTTCTTTATCTGAGCGTGGTGGGGACCCTCCTGTCCCGTCTCGCCAGAAGCGTCTTTTCGAGGGCTCTCTGCTGTTGTCTCTGCACCAAGTGCGGGTACTGCTGTTACGACGAGCGAAGGATGGCCGATAAGGAGAGGAAGAAGAAGATGCACCGCCAGCACACGGACAACACCCACCAGCTGATGCAGGAGCCGTACTACGTCAGGTCTCCGTCCGGGACGATACTGTCGGCCTCGCAAGCCAACAGGAACGCCAGCTCACCCGTCAAAGAAAAACACTCTGGATTCCTCAAGGACTGTGATTCCCTCAGCTGCGGCGACTCGGACTCAAAGACGTCCTTCAGAGGTCTCTCGATCCTGGCCCCGGTCCTCCTCTGTCTGATCATGATCGCCTCATACATCATCATGGGCGGCTTCATCCTCTACAAACTGGAAAACTGGAAGCTGTTGGACGGGATATACTTCTGCTTTATGAGTCTCAGCACGATTGGCTTCGGAGACCTGGTCCCCGGGTCCAGTCCGCACTACAAGAAGAAGGAGTCCAACGGCACCGTGTGGTTCTGCTCGATCTACATCATCTCCGGCCTCGCCCTGACCGCCATGTGCTTCAACGTCCTCCACGACGAGATAGTCCACCGGCTGAAACATCAGGAGCGGCAGCTGAGGGCGAGCGTCCAGAGGGCCCTGAAGCGCGAGGCCGGCCGGCAGATGTCTTGACAATTCAACGAGGACTCGGCAAAGGACAGGATCTACCAGAGGAATCTGACCGAGGAGACGCTGCTGGGCTCTGTAAACTCCAACTTCAACACGCCCGACTCTGACTTGGACGCGATGGGCAAGGAGGTTATCAGCAGGGAGCCGAAGCCGACTCCTTTGCCTGAGATGCTGAACCACGTGACCGGCACTCTCTCCAGGTCGGGAGTGTACACGCTGAAGGAAGAACCTGAAGTAGAAGACGTTACCGAAATGTAGATTAAGTGAAAAATCCCGCCGTGTTTGATATGTGCAGAATTGATGCTTTTATTGACTGACTGGAGTTGTGGGAAATGTGGGACTGTAATTGAAAAAAGTAAAAGTATTTTGAATAATATATTATTATATTTAAATAAAAATTTACATTAATAGTAACACGATCAATTCAAATGGGTAATTTTAGAAATACTCATAAATAATAAAGTTGATTGTGACTGAGTTTGTTGGCATAAAATAATGTTCTATTATTGTTTTTTTTTTCTACAATATTGATAAACAAAAGAAATCTTACAAACCTTTTTCATCATAAAATATCAAATGATTACAGTGAAAAAATAAATTTAATAATATAAAGTATTATTAGAAAATTAAGGTTTTTTGCCATTTACTTTACTGTATGGGTAATAAAAAATATAATAGATAATTATATGTAGGTAAATAAAATAATCATATATAAATTTTCCATTAGATACTTATTTAGCTATTAATATATCATTTTGTATATGGTGTGAAACTGAAAGAAATATTTATTATTTTTATAACTTCATTATTTTAGACTAAATCAATATGGGCATTACGAGTAATTGGTAAGTAGGTACATCTATAGTTTCTATAAAACATAATTGAATTTGACAAAAATCCGAGTTTTTAAAAAATTTAAAAATAAGTATCGTACCACTTCAAATTGCTTTAAAACCTTGCAGACACTGCACTCAAAAGTGTAGTGTCAATAATGGAGTATTGCAAAGGGAATATACTCCCAGTATCGGAATATTTGTCAATTGTTGGACAAGTAAAATTAATATGTACCTGCAATCGAATTGTAAAAACAATTATCAATATATAGTATGTCCTATTCTAATTCGTCTAAATTGATTCGTCTGAATTTAAGTATATTATGAGAAATGTCAAGTGCATTTATATGGGGACTCATTACGTAACACCGCGCGGATAAAATCCTTTTATCCACTGTCGCCCGTTGGTTATAGACGTTTTCGTACTCTGAAACGAATCAGAATACGACATATTATTATGTTTTAAGGACAATCTTAATCCTGGTAATGCCGCAACAAGGCGAAATTCCAAACGAGTGAATTATGTAATTATCTTGCGTTACAAATCTTCCTCAAGCTTTTAATTGGTAAATTTAGACAAACTTCATTTGATGTTTTATTTTTAATTTATATTACTTTCATGATTTTTTATTATTCTATTGTGGTTTAAATTACATGTAGGTTATGAAGTTCAATTCAAAATAAAAAAAAACACATTTACAAGAAATATACTTTTTGAAAAATGGCCAAAATATACGCTGAAAACACTTTTTTTATAAATGAATTTTACAAGTTTGTACAAAAAATACTCATTTGACAATATTTTTTCGTCAACTGTGCCAATATTTATAAAATTTTTGATAATTTTATATCTACATACTCGTGTAAGCCAATGTTTAATTTTAATTATGACTAAATTGTATTTATTTATCATTTTGTACATAATATAAACACATATATTTCACACTGGCGGACTTATTGCCATTAGCCAATTTCTTCCAACCATCCGTTCGAATGTACATAGATTTTCAAATACCAACAACACCCTTTTCACTCTTTTTGTGTAGATTTTGTATATACCTATATACATTAAATAAAACTTGATGTATTTTATTTTTTTAAAAATAAATAAATGAGTTTTTAAATATTTACTATCGTGAAGTATAATAAATCAAAACAGTACTTCACAGTTTCACTAAATTTTATAAGTAAGTCAACATTTTATAGTAAATCACGAAACTATAGCAACTAAAGTTATTATATTATATAAAGAATTTGAATTTGAAGACTTTCAAAAACTATGTTAGTAATGTAAATAGTGTATATACTATATAAACAATAAATATTATATAAAAACTGAAGTATAAAAACTGAGTGTATTTCCAGAATATAAAAAAAAATTAAAATCGGGGATTTAATGTTATTTTCATTAATATAATTGATGTGAATATGAGATATGAGTTATTTATTATTAAAAATAAACATATTGTAGTTATCTTTTAATAATATCCTTGAATCGTAATAACAAATGTAGAACTAGACTCGGAAATGTTATTTAGATTTTGGCAACTTATCAAATTAAATATTGATATGAAAACGCTTATATGCACCCTGTGCAAGTGGTAAGTCTGCGGCCAAATGATAATCACTTCCAAATAATACCAATTCATAGATATTATATTTTCGTTGGATGTTTTTCAAATTTCTAGTATATTATATATTTTCTTCTGTATTTTACCGAATTCGACGTGATTTTTTTATGTATGTTCAGTAAGTCGACGAATATGATGTATTCTTGGGAAGCATATTTCAATGGAATGGACGGATTGATAAAGAGATCGAAAGAAGAGTTATGGCAGGAAACAGAGTGAATGGAGCACTTAGACCAATCTGCTCTGTTTCTCTGCTTCCTCTGTTTCATAATTATTATGAATGATCGCAACATATCAAAGGATGCCAAAGTTGCTATTCATAACGCCATTGTAGTGCCAACTTTGACATATGCAAGTTAAACCTGGACATGGCAGAATAAATGCAGTTGAAATGAGATCGTTAAGAAAAAATTGTAACAGAACGATGTATAAATGGGTAAAAAATGAGGACATAAGGAAAGAATGCATGGTGAAGAAAGATGTCATTACTAGAATGAAAGTGAACACATTGAGATGGTTTGGTCACATGGGGAGAATGAATTAGGAACGTCTGACGAAGAAAATATATACATTGCGGACAGGAATAGAATGAGAGGTCGGGGACGCCCAAGAAAGGGATGGCACGACCATGTGAACGAAATTTTGAAAGACGGAAATGTTAGAAGTGTGAGCAATTGACGAACATGTATGAGACGATGCATGCATGTGTACGAGGCGAGGAATGTGTGCCAGGCTAGAAAAATGTTGCGTTCAGTTCTCTCTCCCTACCCCGGGAGGGACATGGCGTGATGGTATGTATGTATTCTTTATTCATTAGAAAGAGGATACCTTCCGATTGGTTCCATTTTAATTATATCAAGATTTGATGATGTGATCCATGACGAAATCATCAAAAATTGAAATTTATAAAATCAGCGATAATTTATTATTACTTAACACGTCAACCGTATACAATGATTCCTCTTTCATTAGAAAGGGTTTATTTCTGTGGTGGTTCCATCTGAATTATGTAAGCCAAGAGATTTGATGATGGGAATCATGAGAAATCATGAAACTCGTAAATTTTCGTATTGTTGTATAGGCGAATTGTATGAAAGATATATTACTACATACATACATACCATTCACGCCATGTCCCTCATGGGGGCAGAGAGAACTGAACGCTAGATTTTTTTTCTATCATGACTCACATTCATTTTGAAGTCGGTTTTTTTTCAGCAATATTTTCATAATGATTTCGTTTCTATATGTATTAGTTTTTAACAAGTATTCAGCGTATTATTTTAGTATAGAATTAACTATGTAGGTAATTTTTTGATAAAATACTTATTTTGTATCCCCGAAGAAACTGTCCTTATTGTACTTAATTAAGAAATATATTTATAAATTCTACATAGACATAATATGAATCGAAAAATTATATAACATTAAGATACCGTACATAATATTGTATAATATATTAATTTTAATTATTAATAAAATGATTTTACTACTATACATTTTTTTTATTCAAACAAATAATAATTATCCTTTTTTTTCTGCAATGGATGATATGAATAAAATATCACGAGCAGCTCATCGTCAGAATAATTAACACAACAAAACCTAGAATTGTATTACGAGTACAGAAACTGACCATTTTATTAGATCAAAAATAAAAATTATATAAAAATTAGGGCATCCTTTTCAAAGTTTTCTTCGCATATTAAATTTGAAATCGATTTTTCACTAGCATATTAAATTAATCAATAAATTTTATGCTCAAAATAAATATTTTATTTAATTTATAGATTTTTTCTTATATTCAATTTAGTTGAAAATCAAATCATGTTTTGAAATATATCGTTTTATGATTTTAACTTATTTACATTGAAATCAAGTATAAAGAGTTAAGTATTATTGTTCCATCTAACCGACTAAATACAAATTTTATTAACCCTCAGCCGGAAACGCATAGCATTGTTTACTTTGTTTATAATACAAAATTGATCTATTTTATTAAAATATCAAATTAATCAAGTTGGAAATACATAGATTCTGAAAAGTTTAAAGCTTTAGCTGGTCGAAAAGTTAGTTAAAAATCGATTTCAAAAATCGAGTACAGACAGGCAGACAGGAGAAGTTAAAGAAAAGGGTGTAATAATTATTGCAAATATTTGAAAAACATATTCGTAGGGTATCCTTCCTCTCAAGTCCCTCTTCACAATCAAACCCACTTTACAAATTTACACAAGACCCGCCCTTAATTACCTCTTCTCCACCTCCAACTTCATAGTCTTCTTTGAAGCACCCCGATACGTTCTGTCTATGAAGAAAATCAGCCCGATGAAGGAATGGTTGGTTCCGAAACAAATCACATAGTTTCAAAAAATATGCACCACAAGGTTAATAATTCGATATTTGAAAAAAATAATTATCATTTGACAGCTGATCCAAAGGTCCCAGGTTCGATTTCCGGTGGAGACACAGTTTTTAATTGTGTTTTCAGTCTGGATCTGTGAGACAATTACCTAATATCGTAAGACTCCAGAATATGGCAACTTGTTATTGGGTGCGTGTTAAATTAATATTGTACATAGTGCCTGTTAGTTGCCCGAGAAGCAAAAATAAATAAATGAATAAATTTCATTTCATTTTATTTGATTTAATTTTTTTTCCTTTTATTTTGTTTCGTTAAATCACACTGAATTTATCAAATAATTTCCAAATACCATAAAGTCATACAATAGAACGAAAATGAGTGATGATATTTTATAAATAGGTATACTACGTTCGTTACTCACCATCATCAATCTAATAATCATACAGCATCGGTACTTAATATAGGTATATAAACTTGTAAAAGTCACTGAGCTGTTGAACGTGCTTAAAACCACTATCCACATTCAAAAAGTTCATATACCAAACTGCAGTATTTAATTATCAACAGTTGCACAGCAGTCTGTTCACGACGGATGAAATTCTTCAAGAACTTGGGAAAATAGTACTTAAAAATAGTTATCCACAAATGCATTACGAGCTTAGCGACATAAACAATGGGAGAAAGGTAAGAGACCGAGGCCAGGAGACCGTAGTCGCTAAGAAGACGAAGCAGTTTGGTAAGCAGTAATAAGTAAAAAGCATGAATTTCATATAAAGCGTTTACTTTTGCAAGATATTATAATATTTTTGAATGATACACCCGTGTTATTCACGGTAACAGTGAGCTATCATTATACAAACTATCATTATATATGTTTCTGACATTTTTATCCTGGAAAGTATTCGTTTCTCAGCGACTCCATGTATAATATCCAATATTATTTCAACACGTATATACTCAAAAACAAATTGGCACAATTTGATGACTTATGATATCTGTAGTCAGACATGATATCTTATGATATCTTACGGTGGAGAACAGGTCGACCTGTCGGAAAGTTTGGGACGAGGACACCAACTACCCTACCTGACATGGAAGACACTTAATCGATTGACGCGTCGGTGTCACCAGATGCAAAGAAAACATGCTAAGGTGGGGTATAAGGGTGGAGGAGGATGTCTCCTGTATTTGCGGCGAGATACAAACTGACGAACACCTTTTCATCTATCGAGATATGCCAGTGAGGTGCGATACACAAGACCTGGTGATGGTTAATGACAATGCCGTTGCGGCTGCTGTATTCTGGAGTGGGGGGCCTATTGGTGAAGTGCTCGGACTCGCAGAGTAAGTAAGTAATCTCACAAATCCAGACTAAAAACGTGTGTATGAGGGTCAAATTTTATATGGAAAATTTTCATCATTTTCATAAAATCGGTTTGTTTAAAATATTTTTCATTTTATTATGACAACTTTATAATTCTTCGATGTCATTTAATGAAAGTGAAGTGCTTTTTTAGCTATTTGAATATTAAAATATCACATTTTATGTTTCGTGATTTTGGGGTCACTTTGAAGTATTTGAAAGTTATAAAAATTGAGAAAAACTTTTTGAAAATAATTGAATGAGTTCTTAGTCTTTAATCGATACAATAGAATAAACACGCTTTATATAGTACATATTAGCACATACACACAGATATATTGTGATGAAATTTTCAGAATTCAATCTCAGCATGATACTTGTTGATAATTTGCAATAAAATAACCTTAAAAATTGCGAACTCATAATTCCCCACTATATTTCCTTGGGGTAGTGAGGAGTAAAAACAGGTTTTCGTTTCGCCGTGTATTTAAAAATGGTTTTTCAAAAATCAGAGTCATTTATAAATAAATGGTAAAATGGTCTTCCAACGGAGTTTCACAAGAAAAGTTAACCATAAAATATCCTTTTCGTCTAAGAACGCAAAACATTTTGAGATACGAGTTTTAAATTATAAGTTGAGATCATTCTGAAGAGATGTGGACGTTTATTAAAGCGAATCGAAGAAAATGGTTCGAATTCCGCCAACTTTTCTAATTCAATTCAAAGTATGAGATATTTAAGACATTATATGCCTTGGAGAGAGAGAGAGAAACTGGTAGGTGCCTTCGCCAGAAGCAAATTTCCACAATCTTATTATTTGTCACATTTGAAGAACGTAGTTCGCGAGAACGTATTTGGTCGGGTAGCGAATGTGATGAAAAATTAAATGAAGGTTTTTATTTCAGAGAATTGGCGAAAACACCCGCGTATTTCGCCTTCGGTATCTCATGAGGTGATTTGGCAAAAATGGATTTGTCCCCGAAAAGGCACAGAATCTGTCATCTCTGCTGTGCGCCATAAGACGTTGCCAAATTATGATTACATATGATAAATTTCAATCTTAAAAATCATAGAGTCTGAGTTTTTTTATTAAATCTTCAAGGGTTACTGATCTCAGATATTGAAGAATTCTCAAGAGGGTGTCAGTTGGGGGTTTCCATCAACCAATGTGTATGTAAATATTCAACTTTTTAAAGAATTATGTAGTACTGGGCATACGAAAATTTTATATTAAGACAATTATTAAAATAATGCATAACGATCCATCAAAATACTTACCACAATACACACTGACGTTAAACACAAGAAGCAGAACTTTGCTACATCCAATAACTGTACATACTACTTTTGCATAGAGACATTACATTTACTTAGCGCCGTGGATATATAATAAAATAATACCTGACTTACTTCAATTACTTCTAACCAAACAATACCAATATAAATAAATTAGTATCAAAGTGGCAGTAACAATGGACAGGGGCAGAGTGGACAGGGGCAGAGAAGAGTGTGAGAGGGATCTTACTCATGTTTTGAAATGACGGATCTCACTCATGTCTTAACACATGTACATACATACCATACGCACGAACTAAATTTTGACTGACGAAATACTTGCACAGCTACTCATTTTATTTTTTATATTATTTTATTTTATTCATTAAGGAATACAAACAGTTATAGGATATAAATGTGTATAACTAATAAAAATATGTTAAGTCGTTTATCTGCAACCTTACAGTATTCACAATGTAGTTTGCAGAGTAACACAATAAATATATAAAATAAACAAGTAAAGAAGTAATAAAAAAATAACATTAAGGAAATGAAATAGTTAAGAAATTGATTATACAAAAAACATAAGGGGGCAAAAAAAAAATTAATAGGTATTGCCTCGGAACAGGCTTTTGCCTAGTGAGGCAATATATCCAAGTACCTAATATTGATATATATTTTTTATTTGTATTGTAGGTATTTTGTTTAAATACTGCTATGTAATAATGGTTTATGTAATTCTTTTTTAATTGGAAATAAAAAAAAATGGAAGGCGAAATTTCTAATATACATATATGTATATATACCATCACGCCATGTCCCTCGCGGGGTAGGCAGAGAGAACCAAACGCCACATTTTTATGCATCGTATCGTACATTTTCTTCTGTTGATCACGCTTCTTACATTTCCGTTTTTCAAAATATCGTTGACATGGTCGTGCCATCCCTTTCTTGGGCGGCCCCAACCTCTCATTTCATTCCTGTCTGAATTTATATTTTCTTCGTCAGGCGTTTCCAATTCATTCTCCCCATGTGGCCAAACCATCACAATGTATTCACTTTCATTCTAGTAATGACACCTTTTTCATCTTTCATCTGTCATACATCATTCTATTACAAATTCTTCCTAACGATCTCATTTCAAATGTATAATTTATTTTGCTTTCGTGCGCCTTTTGCCATGTCCAGGTTTCACTTGCAAACGTCAAGGTTGGCACTACGATAGCGTTATGAATGGCAACTTTTGCTTCCTTTGATATGTGCTGCATTCACTCTGTTTCCTGCCACAACTCTTCTTTCGATTTCCTCATCAAACCATTAATTCCGTTGGTGTCTTCCGTAGTAAATGTATCAAAAATCTCCTTTTATGCTATAAATCTTCATACGACGTAAGACGTGTAAAATAGAAAATTTCAATAAATACTTGTTGGCTATAATCTCCGATAGCCACCAGTACTCAGGGTTCAAAATATCCAATCATTGTTACCAACTGTGGTATCCTTACATAAAAAAAAAATCAGCCTATCTACTATAACGTTAGTCTGGCAGTCGATAGCTTTTGATTTATTTGTACAAAACACTGCTAATTATTTGGGTATTCACCTTTTATTTATAAAAACGAGTGGGTTGTGGCCAACGCTTTACTCCTCACTAACAATTCACTCTACAAAGTATTCAAATTTTGCATGGATTTATTTTAGCAAATGAGTTTGCTAAAAAAATTTAGTATTTAGTATTTTTGATTAATTATGAAACTTTATAATTCTTCAATGCCATTTCATGGGAATGATATGCCTTTTTGTGATTTGAAAATAAAAATATCAAATTTTAAATTAACTGAGCTTGGGGTCACTCTGAAAAAATGACAGTTAAAAATACTGAGAAACATTGATCAGACATCCTTCAAAAATCTAATGGGGTCTAAGCGTGTGTAATGTCTTGGTCTTTTAATATTTGTAAATAATACACGCTTTATTTATCTCACAATTAGCACTATATTTTTTGTTAATTATTCACAAGTTCCTCGTATTCGATGTGTATACAACGGTTGTCCAAAGTACAAGAGACCCATCAAACAGTCATACAATTAATATATAATTAACAAGATAATACAATACTCATTGCTATCTTTCAGACGCAACGCCAATATACCACAGCGTGAAATAGATAGGTATACAATTTTAGCAAATTTGAAAAAAATCGAATGAGTCAATAATCGATATAGTGGGTTAAACACGCAGTACATAGCACATAGTACACAGCTACATTGTGTAACTTTAAGAACGATCTCAGCATGATACTAGTTAAAATCAAGAAATTACCTTAAAAATTACGAATTCATAACTCCCCACTATATCCCCTTGGGAGATATGAAGAGTAAAAATTAATACTTCATTATTTTTAATTTGGAGAATTCAATGATAACTAAACATGAATTATATATTTTTATTTATTTCGTTGAAAAAGCTATCGCAGAAGTTGAAAAATGTAAAAACACAAATATAGACATAATAGAAAACATTCAAAACAAATTTCTAAAGCATCTTGACTGCAGGAACCGACAACATCATAATGACCTGTCTCTTTCCCGAATACACCAGAAGTTAATGTCCTTGGAAAACAGACGAACTGTATTTGACATGACATTCCTGCACAAAATAGTGAACAGTATTATTGACACCGAAGCACTTCTTGCGAAAATTCCCTTCAACATACCGACGAGACAAACTAGAAAAAATATGCATTCAGACTTCCCATCTGTGGCACAAATTATGCACAGCACTCTTTCATATACAGAGCATGCAGAAATTATGATTCTTTCTTTCATGACATTGATCTCTTCAACTCATCGCATAGAAGATTTAAACTATCCATTTTGGCCACGTTCCTTCATCGCTCTGAGTGATCTTACGCACGCTTCCCACAATACCCCATTTCCTTTCAATTTCCTTTTCCTACACCAAAAAATATAATGGTAGTGTTTCTTTTTCAATACATGTTTTTAACCAGTAATATTCATCAAACGTTTTGGCTAATTTGTTGTATTACTGTCTGCTTGTCCTATGTACTTAATTAGCTGTATGTTTGTTTTCAATAAATTAAATAAAATAATAAAAATGCACAAATAAAATATGTTTTTATTTATAAAAATTACCTACTTATTAAAATGATTGGACTAACACATTAGTATGAACATCGTCCGACAATTGTAGGATAATATTAGCTATGACATTTTACAAATGCAACGTAGTCTTTTTGTGCTTTGTAAACTGGAGTTTTAATACAACTCTTAGTAAGAATAAATTGAAATGTCTCCCAAGATAGGATCTAAGGTTAACTCTTTGTTGGATAATTTACTTGGGACCGGTGACTTCATTTATTTTCAAGAAACAAGAAAAATCGAGAAGTCAACTTCTTTATTATTAGACAAAGAAATATCTCATTAGAGAAATATAACTTTGTAACAACCATTATGTTCATCTCAACTGAACTTCTCGCTGTGTTTTTTGGACGCAAAACTACCACCCATTAAAATGGTTGTACATCGTACATAGTTGAAACATTTTTTGCTTTCAAATACTTATTTCAAATTTCATAATTGTAATAGTTAATATGTTTAATTTATAATCCAACTGTCGATTCGTTCAAGAGAACTAATTTGTCTTTATGAATCGACAGTATAAATCTTAGTCCCATGTCAGAGAATCGTATGCAGTAGTAGAGTTTTTTCACGATTTACCAGATTTGAAGTCGAAAAACACCAACTAAGAGACTTCGCAGCATATATTTTTTTATTTTATTTTGTAAACATACAGTCTTAATAACAAATTATACATGAATAACATAACACTCCATTAGTGGACCAATTAAGTTTACAGAAACAATCAATATTGTGTAAATTGTAATATATGTTATAATATAGGGAAAGGAATGGAAAGAATATCTGGAAATGGACGGAAAGAGCTTGCAAAACATTACTCACCAGAAGCCATAGAGGCATTCAGGAACTTAATTACTGATGATTTGAATCTAAAAAATGACGTATTACAGAGGTATTATTATTATTCTTAAAGAACACATTGAAATTGTTACATGTTCTGTGAATAAATGTATTCTGTAAATAATTTGTTATACATGTTGGTAAATTGTAGTGGGTTCCTGGTGTGACGTAATGGGCAGTTAAATGATATCAAATTTAGTAAGTCGGTGGAGTATATTTTATTGTTTATCAATTTATGTAGATACAACATATCAGTGTCCTTCAATTTTCTAGTCATTAATTTATGACGTTGTGCAGAGAGGCGATAGTTATGGAATGATAATTTACATCTATGTATAGTTTAAGTGCTTCAAAAATATTTGTTTTGCACATTCTCTATCCTATCTATATACATAAGTACATAATTGTGTGTGACAGGAAAAAATGCAATGTTTGCGTATTATGCATCTTTTAAAAAATATTCAATGTTTGAGATAAGCTACCAAATAAAAATGGCGACAGGAAAATTATTAGAAAAACAATTATTCGAATGCTCAATTTTACGAAAAACAATTTTACGAATGACAATTATTCGAATCACATTTTTTCGAAAAACAATTTTCCGAACACACAATTATCAGAAATTACAATTGTTCGAATTCTTATGACGTCATGTTGGTAGTATTGTGAGAGGAATAAACCATAGATTTTTATTATAATATACTAGGTGTCGTAGTTAGCAAATTTTGTATGAATCGAAGTGAGTCATTTTTCCGGAGGATTTTTTACGTTTTTGTACATCGTTTTTCCATAGAGAATTACGACAAACGTGCTTGTTTTCGGATTTATTTGTCGTAAAAAACACTATGTTTATTTAGATTTAGAGAAAAGTTATTTAGGATGTGTTGAAATGTAAGGAAAACTGAAATATGTTGCCAACCAAAACGTAAAACGCGCGATAGTCCATGACTCACTTTTTGCACGGAGTAGGTACTACATCTACATAGTATATTATTTATAGTAAAAATCTATGGAATCAACATGGCGACGCACCGCGCTGTCATACATCAGTTATTAAAAATGTGCAAACATACGTACCCAACAATAGTACAACAAGTATTAATAGGCTTCATCGAATATATTTTACTGGCAACAAATATGTCAAAGGAGGCAACATAATGACACAAAAATATATTAAATTCGGTCAATTGGTTTTCCAACAAATTAATGTTAGTTCTAATAATTTGCTTTCGGACAGTTGTCATTCTGATAACTGATTTTCGAAAAATTGTTATTCGTAGAATTGCGCATTCAAACAATTGTGTTTCGAAGAATTTTCATGTAATCATAAAAATAAACATCGTTACTATACTTTTCCGTGTCCAATATCATCAACCTATATTGTGTCCCTCCAGTGATTTGCAGCCATAATAGCATTCTGATTCGCTTGCCACAGATCCTCCTCAGAGCAGCCTCCTTCCATAAGTGGGCAATTAATCAGGTGTGACATGTTCTGCGTCTCTCCACATTCGCATGCCATGTCCTGGTCATCCTCTAGCATACTCCATCTGTCCAGGTTTACCTTGCACCTTCCTACACCCATCCTTAGTCTATTTAGGGATTTCCAGGTTGCATATGGTAGTTGGTGACCCGTTGGAAGTACCTCTGTTGGTTCATGGAAGTTTTCAATTACTAACCCTTCCTTCCACAGCTCGACTCTAAAATAAACATCGTTTCAATGACGAGTATGCAAGAATTTCCAAATTAAAGTGTTTGATATTACCTACAATTACAGATCGGATAAAAGTTTTTGCAAAGAGCGTTAATTTCAAAATTACCGGCAATAAATTTTCAAAATTGTCATTTATTACAGATAAGCAAGACAGAGATACATCGATGATTATTATTGTTGAGTTTATTGGCGATTTCAATTATCGGAAATTATAAAATAACCATGTTCGGTCAATTGAATCTTCCAAGAGACCTGATCCCTTATTAATGTTTGTATCGAAAGGAAGGATTTCCTGAAGCAATTAAGGATTTTAGGGCGATTACAGACGCCACTGAATGGTGGCCGAGGAAATTTTCCAAGTCACCATTCAAATTGATGGGTGATGGCAGAGCGGTTAGCGCGCTGGGTTAATAATCCAGTGGTCGCGAGTTCGAATCCTGCCTCGACCGATCTCGTTCACCTATAGGACAAGCATTTATGCTTAGTTTAGGGAGCGTAGGAAGATGTATATGTACTTGTTTAACAAGGACATATTCATTTAAAAAAAAAAAATAAAAAAAAAAAAAAAAATTAATTACCAGTGATGATAAAATTATTGTTATAAAACCTTCCCATTGGTTACATCTTAACTAATTTAAAAATCGGACGCCTCGTAGAATTTTGGAGCACTTTGAATCTTCAATGTAAAAGAAGTTCAGTACAAATAGTTCAACTCTCAATTTGTTCAAGATAATTCATATCTCTTAACATATCGACATAATTTCAAACCAAGATACGCGAGATTTGTATGCCAGGTCTATATTTTTCACGGCTTTTTCTACAAAGATTGATTAAAGTGATTTGCAAAGATCGTTTTGGGTGATTTTTTTAACAAATTTTATTAGCCGAAGCGATTGTCTCGTGAAAAAACTAAATATCCTGAATTCTTATCCACAAATTCCTTACTTGGAGTTCCACTGGAGTTCCACTTAACTCCTTTATTAATACAGCAGCCCGACTGTGGAATGATCTTCCGAATTCTGTGTTTCCATCTTCGTACAACCGGGGTCTTTTTAAAATCCGAATTAATAAACTCTTTTCTAGGTTGCAAACCCCTCCCAACGCTACGTAGTGCGCTTCTACGGAAGAGTAAAATAGACCCAAATCCTAATAGCTGGTGTCCCCTACGTGGACATGTTAAAAAAAAATAGACAATATTATAAAAACACCATCGAAAATATCGGTAGATAGTGTAATCGCCTTAAACAGTTGGTCGTTAGATTTAAATTAATACTTAATACAAATGTTGATTTGTATTTTGTATCTATTTCCCATTAAAAACTGTGAAAATTAATATACAGAACCCTGCAATATTTTACCAAGTTATTAAAATAAGAGAAATACATTTACTACAAAAGTAAAATGAATCCTTTTTTGTATGAAAAATATCTCATTTCAATGAGATAGTGGAGCAATTGTGAAGCTCATATTTTTAATAACTTACTTTAAATGCATTTCATGTATTTGTAGACCTCGTAGTCGGATTCGATGATAACCACTATACCTGACGCCATTCTCCATTATGATCTATTACTATGATTATTACTATGATGCGCATTACTAAGGTTAGAATATACCTATCTGCCGCCTTATTCTATCATAAGGTAGGTTGAAATCGCGATTGGCTTCGATTGTCTATAAAAGTACAGCCGCTGATTAAAAGTTTTGATAGGTGAAATTATAAAAAAAACGAATGGGTTGTGGCCAACGCTAAACTCTCCACTACACAATGAAGCTTCCCTTCTAATATTACACTCTACGTTATATTCACAAGTACCTACACTATAGATTAAATATTTGTTTACTCTTAATCAATCATGATGAAATCATTTATTTATTCATTTATTTATTTATACATCTTCTTGTACATAATATAAACAAATATAATTGTACACTGGCGGGCTTATTGCCACTAGGCAATTTCTTCCAACCAACCAGATTACGAAGTATTACAACATTGTGTATGTACAACAGCAAATAAATATGAGTAAAAGAAATCAATGAAAATACGTATAACACTTACATAAATACTATTAAAACAAAAAAAATAATAATAATTCATAGCAAGAAAAAAGGATATGGTAAGGACAGGAAAGGAAATCTGGATCAGGTGTTCAAGGATAAATATTCCTTCTTTAGTTTTTTCTTGAAAATACTAAGTGAGTAAGACGACGCAATATCCGGACTAAGACTATTCCATAATCTAGCTGATTGTACTTCGAACGAAGAGCTGAGAAATTCTGTATTATGGATAGGGATGGATAGTGTTGTACGTTCAGCAGATCGGAGTGGAAGTCCATGGTTGGATAAATAAGTGAATTTGCTTTTGAGGTACTGTGGCAGGTTTGGGTTCGAGAGAATATTGTACAATAGTGACAAGATGTGTATATTGCGCCGCTGGCGTATCCTGGGCCAACAAAGAAGATTGCGGTAAGATGATATGCGATCAAATTTTTTCAACCCAAAGATGAATCTGATACATATATTCTGAAGACGTTCAAGTTTATTGAGATGCACTTCATTTGCATCCAAATAGCACACATCGGCATAATCAAGCAATGGAAGAAGAAGTGATTGAGCTAGAGTTATTTTACAGCGGAATGGAAGGAAATTTTTAAGTTTATTAAGTGAATGTAGGGCAAAGAAAATAGATTTACTAACATGCGATACCTGTTCATGCCACGAAAGGTCATCATCGATGAAGATTCCAAGATCTTTTACAACCCTGGTATACGGAATGCATTGGTTATTGATATATAGTAGTGGGAGTTGCAAATTCCTCATAGATGATAGCAGACGAGGACTACCGATTATAATTGCCTGGGACTTAGTCGGATTAATAAGAAGACCATGATCCGATGACCAAGAAGAGATAAATTTAAGATCTTCATTCATGTGAAGGACTGCATTGTTAATATCAGAGATATTAAAATGGAAATATAATTGAAGATCGTCTGCAAAAAGATGATATTTACATCTGAGGTTTGTAGTGATAGAGTTAATAAATATGGAAAATAACAGTGGAGATAAAACTCCACCTTGCGGTACTCCAGACAGCAAGGTGGCATAATCAGAGGTAGAGTTAGCTATCTTTATGCATTGTTTACGGTCGCCAAGATAACTGGTGAACCACTCCAATACTGGCTGAGCTATGTTTAGCGAGGATAACTTAGCAAGAAGAATGTCAAAATCAACGGAATTAAACGCGCTACTGAAATCGAGTAGTGTGAGAATTGTAAGTTGTTTATTGTTCATAGCACGTCTTATGTCATCCGTAATCTTAACTAGTACAGTTGTGGTACTATGACCTGCTTTGAAACCAGATTGCAGTGGATCAAGGAGAGAATTAGCACAAAGCCATGCATTGAATTGATTAAATACTATCCTTTCAGTAACTTTAGATAATATTGGTAAAATCGAAATTGGACGATAGTCTTTTAGTTGAGTAGGCGTTGAAATCTTCATCATATCAGCCCTCTTTCGCACAGTAATTGTAATAGGCCTCTCCCTGAGACCTCCACGGATCTCTTTCCTGGGCAGATGCATCCGACCGCCTTTAGCCACTCACCTTATATCATCGGACCACCTTGATTGATTTCTTCCAACACTTCTTCTGCCCGTTCTAGGTCTAAAGTCTGTGGTTTGTGCGAGATGCCCTGCCTGATGATGATGACATGTGAATATTTATATACATACACACCAATAATGTAGAGGTGTAAACCAATAATGTAAAATAAACCCTTGGATTTAGAAGAATATTTTTTGACCAACTAATGTTACATAAAATTCTGAACAACGCTATAGACTCGCCAGGAGCTGGTAAATCTTGCAAACATCCATGTACCTGAAAGGTCAGTTCGTGTGAACAAATTATTTCATGTTCCCTATTGAAGAACTATAGACGCAACGCTACTTTACCGCGTGCTACAAATGCACACAATTCTAAGTATGCGATGCAAGTAGATATTATATTTAATGACAACTTTATACAATATCGTCATGATGTATTAAGAGTGTAACGCGACCTACATACAACAGTGATGACATTTTTCCTAATTTAATACCTTTCCTTCTTTCTTCCTTTATCTTATTTCATACATTACGTCATTGTATCACTCTTTATATCCCCTCATATCCTACTTTGTTTTGAGCTGTTGTTTGGAAAAATTGATATTTATTGTTATTTTTTTAAATATGCATATTTTTTTTGTATTCTTGTGGTTAGTTTATAATACTTACATATAATGAATGTGAAACAATAAGAATTGAAATGAAATTATTTATTTCCATTATTTGCACATATATTATTTGTGAGATGTGTGAGTGAAAGAGATAGCATGTCTGTGTGTGTATATAGTGTTGGAATGGACGCGCGGGCGGCCATTCATCGTTTCGCCGTTAATAGTAATACCTCCGTATAATATTGTAGTATTGACCTTGATTTGTATATTGTATATTTGAACGTGTTGTAAATAAAGTGTAAAAGAATAAACATCTTTTACTGCATAATAATCAGAGTTCCACCCCAACAAAAAGTAGTGTACAAGGACACTGTATTATATATAACAATCACCAAAAATTAACTATATTTAAAAAGACTTATTATAATACCATGTACTTATTTTGAAATTTATTGTCTCACTAGACAAGTCTGTTCTGAGGCAGTACTTTTTCAATTTGGACTAAGGTTACATGTTTTTGAATGCAAAATAATTAAACATAAACAGAAAAGAAAAATAATCAGAATAATATAAGGTGATCTCTCAGTTATTTTCTCCCATATAATTAATTGTTGTGGAAATAATGGATGGCACCAAGCTATGGTATAGTACCTACAGTTTCTCAGGTTATGAAGGCACAGAGTAGTGAACTATGTAAGGATATTTAACAGGACATGAGCAGATTGTATTCTACCATTTATTTTCAGCCAGTCAATTACCAGTTTTTTGAAGTTTGTTTCGTCGCGTGAGATATTGTGTTCTATGTCAGGTAATATTTTATTGTAAAGTCTAGGAGCAAGAAAGGGGTAATGTCGCTGGGCAAAAGTTGTCCTTATTGGTGGGGGTCTTATTTGTTGTCTATTTCGGGTACTGTTAGAGAATACGCAGTCAGGTAAGAATTCCGTTATGTGTTTATATTGTATGCTTTTTATATTTATTATATACTTTTCTTTCTGTATTCCTGTTTTATGTCCTAATCAAAATAAATAAATAATAAATATACAGCCAACATTTTGTAAATTCAAATTCAAGTTGGTAAAATTTTTGAATATATTGTATAAACAATTAATATAATATCTTACATAGAGAGAAGGATATTTCTTGTATTTACTGTAGAACAATACAGATCTGAAGTGTAAAGATATAATATTGTATAATAAGGGAAAACTAAGGGATGGTGTTTAGGAATATTGAGAAGGGTCGAGAGAGAGAGATAAAGAGTGGACAACACTGGTAGACAAATTAATCGTAACGAAAATAGATTAGGCGATAGAATTATATCTATTATATATACTTTGGACCGTATCATATTTCTCAAAGACAAGAACAATTTCATATTAAATATTATCATAATCAATACGGAATATTCAGAGAATTTCATCAAAGCTATTTAGTTAAGGTACTTGCTTATATTAAATACAGAGATATTTATTTATATGTCATACTATTAATATATTTTCGTCTAAAATTATCTTTTTTGGTAATATTCTTTATTCTTCTTCTTCCTTTAGCCAGATGGTTGGATTTCGCTACTACTATTTCCACCACCACCCGCTCTAGATATGGGGACTGTGAACGGCCCCTTTACAGAACACTAAGTGAGCGATAAAAAAATGCATAACACGAAAATTAGCTCATGGAGTCATCTAGATTAGTAATCATAACCGATGGGACCTTGAAGAGCTCTTCGTAGAGCAACTAGGAGCTCCTATCTATAAGAGAACATCATTAGGTGGCAACAATTCCACAGGGTATATTCCGAAAGCTGGTCCGGGTATTGACAGAACTGACATGAGGCAGAGGAGGCAATTTTAAATCGGTGAAGACAACTTTTAAAATTTTCATGTCCCATGAAAAATTGGGAAGTCCAAAAGTCAAGGAAAACCCAGGAAGATTTAAGTCGATTCCTCACGTAAGGAAAAAAATTCCACTCTGGATGTAGGTCGCTAATAAGTACTTTCATTCGTATTTTTTTGGGCTTTTTGGACCCATCTCCTTCCCTTCTTATTCCCTTTTTCATATCCAATGGTCTCCATTTAAAAATTCTGGGTGCCCATCTGTCCATTCCTTGACTTGCAACATTGCCATTTAAGTTTTGCAACTCGATCCATGATATCGACAACTTTTGTCTGGCGTCTGATTTCTTCATTTCTTATTCTGTCTCTTAAACTTACGCCTAGTATTTGGCTTTCCATGGATCTTTGAGTGCATTTTAGCTTATGCATAGTCTGCGGAGTTAATATCATTCACTATTTTTCTTTTTGTGATCTTAATTTCTATTGTATCTTTTCATTTATATGTAGATTCTTTTTTAAGTATTTTCATTCTCTTATAAACTTGTTCGCCATTTTTTAATGCAGGAGATGGCCACTTGTAATAGCTTGCCCTTATTTTATGGAACTACTTGTTAGCTGTAAGTGGTCCTTTATAATAAAAAAATAAATTAACTAAAGCGATATGGATACAAAATATTTATTACGATTTTCTTCATCTTTACCCTGGCCATTTCTTTCCATTATGTGGGGTTGGCTCTCCTCGTCCTTCTTCACGCTAGTCAACCTCCCGCAACTCTCTTCTGATGGTGGAGTGTTACGATGTCTGCCTGGTCTTCTGGCCTGAACTTGGTCCATCGCTCTGCGTATATTATAAAAATATTCAGATGGGTCGATGGCAGAGCGGTTAGCGCGCTGGGCTAATAATCCAGTGGTCGCGAGTTCGAATCCTGCTCGACCGATTTCGTTCACCTATAGCACAAGCATTTATATGCTTATTTAATGGAACGTAGGAAGATGTATATGTATTTGTTTAACAAGGACATATTCATTTTTTTTTTTTTTAAATATTTTATAATATTTTGATTTTTTTATTAATTTAATATGGGTACACACAGGTGTATAAAGTCTAATTTGTTGCCATAAAGCAATCTATTTCAGCCAACGAAAAGTCTCAAGTCAATTATCTACAATAGATTGGAAAACTAGTAGGTACATATATTATGTAATATACTTTTTTGGCAATTTTTCAACATCTCAATAGAGACGGTGTAGGAATATTCAAGAAGAACCAGGAACTCATGTCGCTTACAGAGCTTACGAACAGTCATCCGCTGGTTAACGTGATCACTTTATGCGATGGCGCAACGTTCACCAATTGTTCCTTCTCATTGAGTTCCCTTATCAATGCAATTTTTGAAAGTTCTATTTGATATATGTTACTTCTAAATAACATATTTTGTTAAATAAATAAACGCGTTGACTATTTACACAGTTTATTATTGAATACAGTAATTAGATATTATAAGATAGAAGTACAATAATATTATAGAAATGAACCACAACGTGAGAGCACTATAAACGTTCAAATCACGATCAATCAATCCCCGGTCTTACCCCCGACACTTGCTTATATGTATTTCCCAACTCCCGAAGAATGCCGAACTCCTGATTCGTGCAAACTCGTAATGCCTATCAGCTATACAGATTGACTGTTGTAAGGCGCAACATCAATATATTAAATTCTATTTATTTTAATAATGAGAAAAAAGATCTTTAAAAATAAGCTATTTTTACTATCGCCATCTATTTAGTATCGAAGAAACCTTTTTGTAACGCCATACTTTATAGTTGTCATTTTATGACCAGATACCTACATACATGTTGTAGGTAGGTATGTGCCTTTTAGATTAAAACGATGTTCACTATATTAGTTTACATTTAGACCACAATCTTCTTAAAGGATTATGTTCCTCCTGTAAACTAACATTGAATCAAAGAGGAAAGAATATCTTCGGTGACCAAGATCAGCTTGTGGTCAGATTAAATACAACCAAATTTAAGGATAAGAACGATAGATGTTGGAATATAGTTTTATTTTATGGACATAGTGTAGATATAAGTAATTTAATACGGGTTAATTCAAATTCTAATTGTATTTTTCATGTTTATTTATTTAGTAACGATAGCAAATGACATTATATACTAGCAAATTATCCATTCCTTTAGAAAAATTAAATTATGATTTCCTAATGAGTGTTCTAAATTTATCGAAACTATCAAACAGAAGAACGATTTGTGATTTAATTTGTTTATTCAAAATAATCCATGGTATATTGGACACCCCTGACCTAATTAAAAAGATAAAATTTAGAGGACCGACAAGGTTTGCTTCACGTCAATATGCATATAGAGAATCTTCCAAGTAATTTCATTATTAACTCACCAATGCATAGATTGCACCGCCTTGGAAACCAATATAGTGCCGTTGATATATTTAATGTACACACTATAGATGGTTTCAAAAGGATGCTTAGCGCAAATTATATTTTTGATTTTTGGTTTGTTTATTTTAGGTTTTAAATAGAATCTGTAATAATGTTTACTTATTTTTTTCTTCTTCTTTTTGTGTCTAGTTTTTTTTTCGCTTGCATTTTTGTCATTTAACTCTCTTTCCTTTTAGAATATTGTATTATGTTACTTTTTTATTATTTGTGTTATTGATGTATTTGTAGTTATTGTTGTTTTGTTATGCCTACATTGTTATTATTTATCTTTTGTTGTATTGTAAATGCCTATTAAAATAAAATAAAAATAAAATAAATGCCCTATTAAGGGCGTACATTTATAATAAATAAATAAATACAGTGCTAAGTACCAACTTATATCAAAACAAAATAAATTTCAAAATAATACTCAATAGTATTATATATAATAGGTAATAGGTAACGATTAAAGGTTGGTTGATATATATGTTTTTTCATTATCCTACGCTGTTTTATTTTTCTATGGTCTCATTGAACCTCTAACTAGGTGAACTTTTTTTAAGACGTCTGATAAGTAAATTACTAGTATCCTTAAAAATTTAATAAATAATGATTCTAAATAATATTTTTTTTGATATACTTTTAACATGTCAATAGAGACGAAGTTATTATAGAAGAACCAGAAACTCAAGATACCTAAAGGGCATATGACTAAGTTTTTTGTTGTTGTGTTAACAAAGTGAATGTTCATTATCTATGAATGCTTTTTACGCTCCATTATTTTATCATTAAATCAATAACTTGAATTTGAATTCTGTTAAGCAAATTACATCAAAGTATTTATTTCTGTATTTATCAATTAATCATTTTGAGCACATATTCACAATGGCGGGCTTATTGCCAAATGGCAATATCTTCCAATCAACCATATTCATTTGGTGAATTAAATTATTTTTATGATGCGCATCAACAATTTATATGTATACGCAGCGATAGACCGAGTACAGATCCAAAGGCGTACAGGCCTATTACCTTCTTGCCTATACTTGGCAAAATCCTAGAACATCTTATCTGCCGGAGAATAGAATTCCACCTTTCGCACACACGTCCCTTGTTCCTCCGTCAATTCGGGTTTCGTCCAGGACTCTCAACCACTGATGCTATAAATGCAATCACTGATTTTGTAAGTTTCTCTAAAGAAAAATATGTAATTGCCATCTGTCTTGACATTACAGGAGCTTTAGATAATGCATGGTGGCCCTTAATTCTCTGGAAGCTTAAAAATCGTCAAATTCCGAATAACATCTATTCCATTGTTAAAAGCTACTTTTAACAATGGAATAGATGAATTTATTTAATAAAAGTAAAAAAGCGGTTCAGTTTCAAAAAAACTGTGGCACTATGAACTAAACTCAGCAATTGGCTTAGTAAACAGACTTTTCTCCAACGGTTTTATGATGTAAAATACTATTTTAAAGAGACAGCATGAGTAACGATTTCAAAACAAGTATTCCGTTAAAATAAAACAAGAATAATTCTTTAATGGAATTTTGGATTTCATTTTTTTTTACTACAAAATCGGTTTAGGATTTGCATGACATGTGTCTTAAAATATATCGAGATGTATTGTACTCAGCTCGCAAGTTGAAACCGGTGTTTTTTTTTATATTTGTAGATAGAATAGCCTTGACAAAGTACAATGCTTAATTCCAAAAAGGCATTGTACCAAAAAAAGATGGGGTTTAAGCATGCGACCTAACTTCAAAGCACATTTACGGTACATAAAAACAGTCCAATCTGGAAACAAATCGGCATTAAGTTACACTTGGGTAGTGACCATTAAATATATTGCTCTAATCCACCAGTACAGGATACGTTTTGAAACCTAACCTAACATTAAATAGCTAAAAGAACAAACAATGATATCACAGTTTTTTGATATTTTGTTGTGTAGTTTAGTGTTTTAACAGGTAATAAATATAAATTTATCAAGCACCCAATAGCAAGTTGCCACATTCTGAAGATAACTCTCCAAAGGAATTGGACAGAGCCAACAAAGCGGCTTACTATGATCAATGCTTTAGTGTGAGTGGTCCTATAAATTAGAATAGATTGCCTCCAGATGTCCGCAGTGCACAAAGCAAGATCACTTTCTCTAAAGGATTGAAAACAACTTTGTTTCGTAGAGCAATATAAGACAGAAAATGTAAGTTGCTCAGCGAATAATAAAATCCATATGAATCAAAAGAAAGATTGTCTACAGTATGCAGCCGCCGGGTATTAAGCTTCTTTGGTCACATCGCCAGGAGAGAGCCAGGAGAGGAAAAAAGTATTATAACAGGAAGTGTACCAGGCAAAAGAAGTAGAGGCAGATCTCCTGCGCGATGGTGTGACCAAATTAAGGAGATGACCGGGAGCGACCTTTATTCGGCGGTGCGAGCTGCGGAGGGCAGAGAGGACTGGAGGCGACTAGTTCTGTCCATTAGCGGCCCCATAGATCACGACCCTCAGCATTGAGGAAACGAAGAAGAAGAAGAAGATGATTCAAATATATGTTACATAAAGACCGAAATGAAATTTTGGCTCTTTTATTGTAAATGTAATCAAATATTATATCTAAGGTGTTCTATGTTTACCATGATGATACAAAATGTTGTAAAGGAAATATTAAATATACTATGTTAGAAAGAAAATTCAAATATTGTTTTGTTAAGAAATTTATGTTACAAAATTTGTTATATTTGTTCTTTTACATTTACTTTGGTTTATATATTATTTTTTAATTTTTGTGTATTATTTATTAAATAAATTCCAAGGCCAGAATTATCTAGCCTAGAACTGGAAAATATATAATAGGTATATTTTTAACAGTTATATTATAAGTGACCCGTCTCAGAACATGTTTTCCTAGTGAGACGGGGAACGAAAAATATATTGTAATTCATGTATTTTTGTTTAATAAACGTCGGGTTGCCGGCAATGAAACTAAAAAAAATATTTTTTTGTTTCACAAATAGTTCGGGCAGGACGACATCTATCGGGTCCGCTAGTTCGGGTCCGCTAGGTGACTGTTAATAAGTATGACTACCAATTATTATATTAGATAAAATATATTGAATTATAGGAAAAGACCGTAGATAAAGGTAAACTAAAGGGTATAAGGAAGAAATAGTCCCTCTATTTAATTATGATATTCCATTAAATAGGGTCTAAAAGCTGAGATTTTTTATCGAAAATTGAGTTAAAAGTGGAATTGGGAGATAAAAATGGGGAAGACTACATCTCTAACCACATGGGATCAATATTGTTAGGACGAAGATATTTAAGTGCAACTTAATTGAAATTGGTCTGGGGTTCGTTAGTGGTTTGCTACAACAATTTGCTGAGAAAACATTTTAAAATCCTGGTATTAGCATGCCGGGTCCCTGAAGATGTTTCAAAAGAAGAGTTATGGAAAAGAAAATCTATGATATTTTTTTTTTATTTATATTCATAAACTTTTAACATAAAACGCGCGAAAACAGATACAGAGGGCGCGTGATGCCAGCGTACCTGTTTTTCATTTCAATATTCCATCATTATTACCTATTCATCATTATATTCCATCATTTTAATATTCCATCATTATTACCTATTCATCATAATATTTCATCATTTTAATATTCCATCATAATATTCCATCATTATATTCCATCATTTAATTCCATCATTATTTTTATTTTAATATACCATCATTATTACCTATTCATCATTATATTCCATCATTATTTTCATTTTAATATACATCATTATAACCTATTCATCATTATATTCCATCATTATTTTCATTTTAATATTCCATCATTATTACCTATTCATCATTATATTCTATCATTTTAATATTCCATCATTATATTCCATCATTATTTTCATTTTAATATTCCATCATTATAACCTATTTATCATTATATTCCATCATTTTAATATTCCATCATTATTTTCATTTTAATATACATCATTATAACCTATTCATCATTATATTCCATCATTATTTTCATTTTAATATTCCATCATTATTACCTATTCATCATTATATTCTATCATTTTAATATTCCATCATTATATTCCATCATTATTTTCATTTTAATATTCCATCATTATAACCTATTTATCATTATATTCCATCATTTTAATATTCCATCATTATTTTCATTTTAATATACATCATTATAACCTATTCATCATTATATTCCATCATTATTTTCATTTTAATATTCCATCATTATTACCTATTTATCATTATATTCTATCATTTTAATATTCCATCATTATATTCCATCATTATTTTCATTTTAATATTCCATCATTATTACCTATTTATCATTATATTCCATCATTTTAATATTCCATCATTATTTTCATTTTAATATTCCATCATTATTTTCATTTTAATATTCCATCATTATTACCAATAAATCGTTTTTAAAAAAAAAAAACTTAGATAGTTTGGGGATTAATAAATAAAAATATCCCTTAACTTTTGAATTATGTTCTGTAATAATTCTGGTAGAAAAATAATGACATACCCCGATTTTTAACGATTATTGTAATATATTGAAGTTGCGCCTGGTATTAGGCAAAGTGTATAACAAGTTACGAGATAATACGAATGATGATTCGGGAATATTCGGGATTGAATATTAAGGTAGGTCGGGGTTTTGTTAAAGGCTTTTGGCTGTTTGGATTGATAAACGATAGTGCTCTCACGTTGTGGTTCTTTGATATTAATTGTACTTCTCTCTGTTAATATAATTACTGTAAATTATAATAAAATGTGTTAGTGAAAACGCGTGTATTAATTTATTATAAACTGAGTATCTAAAGTTAGCAGATACCACAATTATCTTATATTTTTAATTAACTACAAGGCGTAGAGCTATATAAATTTTTGAAAATTAAATAAGACAAATATATCTAGAAAAATTTATGTTAACATTTGCAGTAATGCTTCAGGTTTAGTTAGGTTTTGAGGTTTCTCTGCTAAACCTGAAGCATTAATGTATGTATAATATGTTATGACATATTTTTCCAGATATTTCTGTCATCTTTTATTCTGCGCCTTTAAGGTTTTTTAGAAATCCAAGATAGATATCAAAAAATGGGGTGTGATCCTTCGTCAGGCTATATCAAAATTTCCCAAAAAAACTCGTTTTAAAAAATATATTCCAAATTGGGCTGAAAGTCGTCGAGGTTTTTTTCATCGCCAATTCTTTGGTATGAGGTTTTTTCAATAATGATTGGCTTAATTCGAATATCGATGTCGGCCGGCCATATTAATTTCATTGGGCCCACTCTTTCGGCCATGGCCAATTACGGAAATTTACGAAATCACCGCTACGCCGTGGTTTTAAAAGGGTTACTTTCGAAAAAAGTTTTTATTCGATGCTCAGCAACTATTATAGCCTGGCAGTAATAAATTTATTTACGAGAGAATCTAATCTTAATCAAAGTCATCGGTAAAAAAATCAACTAATTTTAATCTAATTTTAATAAACGAAAACGAAATTAAAAGTAAATGGCCTCATGTAAAAAAAGAGATTTTTTTTATTCTGCATTCTTATATCTATTATTTATTGATTTATTTATTATAAACAATACAATTTTGAAGTTACAAAAACAATAACATTCTAGAGTTAGAAGTTACATGTGTTTGTGTGTGTGTGTGTGTGTTCTGAACCGGTGCTGTAAATGCATGCTATTATGTGTTTTTTGTATTTTTGTGACGATGTGTTATGTGGTAGCAGTTTTAATGAGGTTGGTAGGCTATTGTGTAGTTTGATGGCATAGTATTTAAAGTGTCTTTGTCTTTGATCTGTAGTTACTTTTTGTGTGGCATTTATATAAGTTTTTCTCCGCTTTTGGGCCTAGGTTGCGGCTCTAAGGGCCTAGGCAGTAAAGGCGGGGGTGGGCGGCCGACGCTGTTGTGCCCTCTTCAATTCTGTACTTAGAGAAGAGCAGGACGAACGTCTTCAGTCTCGCTCGGCAGTGACTCGTCAAACTGTGGCGAATGTTGTTGTGTGGTTCGGGCACACCGCCGGCGCAGACGTCGGGTCAGACATCCTGTGTTGATAACTAGACGTCAAATCTGACAGGTGATGATTGCGTCGGATGCCCCCGGTGTTAGCCAGCGGCACCTTCGGACGCCAACACGAGGACCGAGGGGTCGGGGTACAAGACCCTCCGACTTGAAACGGAGTGTACATAGCGGCCGATTTTGAGACCAATCGGAGGCCCTGACGTGTGAGGTTGGATTCTCGGGGGCAGTGGTTGAACCCGATGGATGGTGGATATTTTGTGTTTGTCCGATGTTGCGGCCGCGTCCGGTGGTGAACAGGGCCAATGGGCTCTATAGCGTCGCCGGCGTGGAAGTGTATCGCGATCTCCCTCTCCGCTATCAGCTGCGTCATTTGCTTTTTCTTCTTCCTTTAGTAGACCTGACGGTCTGTAATTCAAAAAGTCCAGAAGGGTTTTCATTTGCTGCTATATAAGCATCAAGTCTATCACTGTCCATTCATTCTACGTGGTCCCTCCTATGTCTTCTTCTGGGTCGGTACGTCCTCCGGGGTTGCGTATCCATCCACCCACCATGAGATATCCATCCACCCACCATGAGATATCCATCCACCCACCATGAGATATCCATCCACCCACCATGAGATATCCATCCACCCACCATGAGATATCCATCCACCCCCCCGAATATCTCCTCGTCATGCACTCCTCGACCAGGTGTTGATCAGTCTGGTTAATTGCTCCACAATCACACTCTGGAAAATCCCTCTTGACGGCTGAAAATAAAAATTAATAAAGCTATAAATTCAATGTCAACAATATAACTTGTAACTTTTCAATACGCTGGTAAACTATGTTTGGTACTTGAAGTGCCAGGTCAATTCATACGTCGTGTGAGTGACATTTCCTCAAGTATAGCAACATGTAGATTGACGACCTATGAAATTTAATAAGCAATCCCTTAAGCTCAAAATTCTGGTTTCGGCACATAAATTACAAGTTGCAGGTATCGTCAACGATGAATTATTTTGATAAATAATTTTTGATGAAAAAATAAATATATATATATATATATATATATATATATATATATATATATATATATATATATATATATATATATATATATATATATATATATATATATATATATATATATATATATATATATATATATATATATATATATATATATATATATATATATATATATATATATATATATATATATATATATATATATATATATATATATATATATATATATATATATATATATATATATATATATATATATATATATATATATATATATATATATATATATATATATATATATATATATATATATATATATATATATATATATATATATATATATATATATATATATATATATATATATATATATATATATATATATATATATATATATATATATATATATATATATATATATATATATATATATATATATATATATATATATATATATATATATATATATATATATATATATATATATATATATATATATATATATATATATATATATATATATATATATATATATATATATTCTTAATAGGTAATGGTTGTCTTCGTTCAACATAATTTATTGTACCTACTATGTACGATTTTATTCTTCCTGTTGTATTTTTGATTTGGATTCCAGAAAATAATAATAGAAAAATAATCATCAAAATCTGTCCAGACGTTTTGGAGTTCAGTGACATATACACGTACAGAAGAATTATATATAACTAGTTGAATTTAGCAGATGAGATCCAACTGTCCATGGCGGTAGTATACATACTTGAAGAATACGTACCAAAGTATAAACAATTAATAAATATTTTAAGATAATTTGTTTTCTATAAAAGCACGCAGGTATATGTCAGGATATGATAGTATGGAGGTCTATATTCTTTTACCCAGAATATGAAAACAGCATGATGTGTGTTTGTAGATTAAGTAGGTATCAAACTATTGAGCGAGATATTGTGTAGTGTTTACTGCCTTACAAATTGTATGAAACGATGTCGTCACTAAATTAATTTTTTTTCTTTTTAAGATATATGGAAAAATAAAGTGAAAATTCAAAAGTTGACCCCTGAATGAAACAAAAAATCAAAATTCTGAACGTAAAAGTTGTATAGGCCTATAAAACTCAAAAAAACTCAGAAGCATATGTTACGAAGCCTCTAAGTTGGTGTTTTGGCATGTAAAAAGTGTAGTGACACCATACAAAATGTTCCTTCATACACGCGTCTTACTTTAATACTGTCGATTCATTATGAGAAATAAATTCTCTTGAACGAATCGACAGTTGGAAGATATTCATATACCGTGCATCACACTTCTTCAATACGCACCTAAACGAATTAGATATATTCAACTCATCAATAAATGTTATCAAATCAAAACTTATCAATCATTAAATATTCATATATATTCATCCCAACACATATCCCTCTTCATCTGCACTCTATCTTTCCTCTCTATTCCCAACTATCTCCTACATATTCTCTATAATTTTTGTATAAACTTATATAGGTACTTATTGTTTTTTACTTATGTGGAAACACATTATTGGCATAATTGTTATAACTTTACTGTCCATACCATAAACATTGTAACGCTGTTTGTTTCCCAAATATAAATAAAATAAAATAAAATAAAATAAAATATGTATTTATGAAACTCCTATTTCGCATTTTATTGTATATCTCGAAAGTTATACTGTTTGCATAAACCAGGCGTAATTTTCTTTATTGTTTTCACTCCAACACTTTTTTTATTTGAATTGTGAATCTAAACAATCCAGGGACCCACTCAAACACACAAAAAAATAATCAAAATTGCTCAAACCGTTTAGGAGTTGAAATTTATGCATACATACGTATAAATATCTTATTTTTTATTTTTTTTATTTTATTTTGTTTTATTAAGAAATACAACAGCTGTTTACAAACATTTATAGGTATACAGTAAATAATTTTCTTATTTATATCGCCAATTACAGTATTTCCTAGTTATTAGTTACATTTTATATTGTTTATTCGGTAAAAATTCTCAATAAATACGAAAAAAGAATATTTCAAGTGATAATGGAGATGGAGATGATATCTATTTCCTTATTTTTGGCAACAAATAGAGACAAATAAAAGTACATAACATACAAATATTTTATGTACATTTTTTTTATCTAGGGTAAAACATTTACGTACTGTTCATTTGTCATCTTTTTTTATAAATATCTTAAAATACGTTATTAAAAATATTTGTTAACTCGCAGATTATTTCAAATTGTGATTTCATTCGCTTATGTTTACAGTTCAATGAATTTATTGTTTATAATATATTATTTCAGTGCCATAACATTTTACTTGTTAGGTTTTATATATACTTTTCCATAATTTTTCTATAGTATATATTTAGATTTTTCACAAGAATATAGGCATCTTAATTAGACTATATATCCATTTATTGATTTTAACAGTTCTTTTTTGTAGGATGCAATGTTTGATAAAAACAGGTCTATCTTTGTATTGGTCATACAGTTATTATTGAAACTAATACACGCTCTATATTATTATTCCATCTTCCATAACTTCCATCAATACATTTCAATATAGAATGTCAGACTTTAGATTGCTCATTGCGCACTGAAAGTACATTGATTTTAAAACTAGAATTCCATTTAGTAAAACAAGATTAAAAATGATTTTTCATACATGAATTCTGTTTCAGTCCTCAATATTTCAATTTTGACTCCTTCGAATGTGTAGAAAGTGGTAGAAAGTCATATAAAAATATGGGTTAAATTCAACAAATGTAATAACAACAAGTGTTTTATCGAATATGGCCTAATAAACCGAAACGCTCTTGGATAAATATATTTTTTCAATGTGTTGATATTGCTTTCTTATTTTATTTATTTTATTTTATTTAATTGAACACAGAAACAGGCACGAACGCAAAAATATTTCTGGGCATAATAGTTTATACATGGGAAGTACATAATATATTGTCGGCCTTCGTGGCTCAGTTGGTTAGATATCTGACTGCTGAGCCAAAGGTCCCGGGTTCGATTCCCGGTGGAGACACAGTTTTTAATTGTGTTTTCAGTCTGGATCTGTGAGAAGATAAATATCGTAAGTCTCCAGAATGTGGCAACTTGTTATTGGGTGCGTGTAAAATTAATTTTTGACATAGTACCTGTTAGTTGCCCGAGAAGCAATATTAAAATAAAATAAAATAAAATAAAATAAAATAAAATAAAATAAAATAAAATAAAATAAAATAAAATAAAATAAAATAAAATAAAATAAAATAAAATAAAATAAAATAAAATAAAATAAAATAAAATAAAATAAAATAAAATAAAATAAAATAAAATAAAATAAAATAAAATAAAATAAAATAAAATAAAATAAAATAAAATAAAATAAAATAAAATAAAATAAAATAAAATAAAATAAAATAAAATAAAATAAAATAAAATAAAATAAAATAAAATAAAATAAAATAAAATAAAATAAAATAAAATAAAATAAAATAAAATAAAATAAAATAAAATAAAATAAAATAAAATAAAATAAAATAAAATAAAATAAAATAAAATAAAATAAAATAAAATAAAATAAAATAAAATAAAATAAAATAAAATAAAATAAAATAAAATAAAATAAAATAAAATAAAATAAAATAAAATAAAATAAAATAAAATAAAATAAAATAAAATATAATAAAATAAAATAAAATAAAATAAAATAAAATAAAATAAAATAAAATAAAATAAAATAAAATAAAATAAAATAAAATAAAATAAAATAAAATAACATAAAATAAAATAAAATAAAATAAAATATAATAAAATAAAATAAAATAAAATAAAATAAAATAAAATAAAATAAAATAAAATAAAATAAAATAAAATAAAATAAAATAAAATAAAATAAAATAAAATAAAAAAAATAAAATAAAATAAAATAAAATAAAATATAATATAATAAGTATTTTATGTAGGTATATTGGTTACCTATACCTACACTACACTATGCAGTATATAGGGAAGGTGCAGTGTCTATTTTATATTCTTCTTCTTCTTCTTCAGCTAGGACTATGTCCTGTAGTTCTCGGCACCTGCTCCTGGGAGGAGGACGTCCAGCTGTCCCTCCATCGTTTGGGTGGTCTTCCTAGAGGTCTGCTACCTGTAGGATGTTCATCAGCTGATATCCTCACTACTCGGTCTGAGCTTGCTCTCCCCACGTGGTCTCTCCAGAAACGTCTTCTTGTTCTACCCCATCGTACCACGTCCTCAACATCACAAATTTTCCTTATTTCGGAGCTCCTCATTTGATCACGGAGGGTTACTCCTGCGATGGGCCGTAGAGTCTTCATCTCCGTGGTTCTAAGGAGACTTTTTGTACGGGTGGTGTCAGCTCTTGTCTCTATGGCGTATGTCATGATTGGTCTTATGCAAGTCTTGTAGATCCTGACTTTACTCTCCCTCAGCATATCCCTATTTCTCCACACAGCACTTCTCAGGCATCCAGCCACTACAGCAGCCTTGGTTGCTTGTTCATGTACTTTGTTATAGAGATCATTGCTGCTGGATATTTCTATGCCCAAGTACTTAAACCTCATCACTTGTTCTATAGTTTTATTGTCTATAGCAAGTTTACAACGTACTGGATATCTTGAGGTTACCATACTTTTTGTTTTCTCTATTGAGATTTGCATATTTAGTCTTTGGGAAAATAAGTGGAATTTATACAGTAGTTTCTGAAGATCATCCTCGGAATTTGCAATTAAGACGGCATCATCTGCATAACATATTATATCTATATTTTTGTTTCCCATTTTGTAACCTATTCCTAATGCTTTAACATCTTCGATAATCTTGTCCATAATGATGTTAAAAAGAAGTTCTATTTTATATGTATCTATATAATTATTATGTTGCGGGTTGAAGTTACATAGTAAGTTTAGAGTTGTAGATTCAAAGATTAAATTTCTGCTAATTTCTTCCTTCTCCTGGGAGGTCTTCACGGAAGGCACTCACTGTCCTCTGGTATCACAACACACACTATATTGGTGAAAGACACCACTTCCAAACACGGTTTGGGTATATGAAGGGGGCGCACGGCGCGTAGTTTTTAGTTGATCAACACGAAATGTATCGAAACTAATTTACTTCAACTGTGTGTGACGTACACGAAGACGAGTTGACGACGATGTATATACTGCTGTATCGTACAGCTGACTACACATGTAGGTAGCAATATATTAGGAGAAGAAAAGGTTTGGAGTGTTGCCACATTTACCGAACAATATCAATATTATTAATTTGATGAACTGAGTTGTACATTCTGATTAAGCGAGGAACTGGAAAGAAATAACCGATATAAACACTATCGAAATGTTTGCGATCCACTATTGAACAGATAGTGATAATTTTACAACGAGAGTGATCCGATCTCGACATTGATATTCAATATATCAAATCCATGTCATTAATTTAGTGTAGCACTTAAGCCGGCTTTGTACCAGATATTTCGTGTTTAAGGGTCTAATGTCGGACACACATACACATACACATAGCCCAATTACGGGTAATTCGGGTGCTAAACAAGAAGGGTAATTACACTACTTGCCACTGTAGGTAGGTCCACGATCCTGATTACCTGTGGTCGGACAATACTCAGGTCGGACTAAGGATACACATAGGGAACATACATATCTACCTACGACTTTCTATAGAAATTATATAAACATCTCAAGTATCCTCTGAATAAGACATATTTAATACGACTCTATAGTAACAAGATGCATAATTGTTTGAATTGATTTAATTCATTTTTTTTTTCTTTTCTATTCACATAATTTTAATTGTTTTGTTTATGATGAACAAAAAAATATCGTTCTTCTTCTTCGATGGCGTTACAGCTCAAATCGAGACTTGGCCTCCCTCAGCAAGCGCCTCCAACGTCCCCTGTCCCCAGTTGGCGTCCTCCAGTTGCACACCTGAAGAAGCTGTTCTGCATTTCTCCTCACACCATCCTCCCATCTCAGCCTTGGTCTTCCAACCCTCCTTTTTCCACCCGGATGTTCATATAGAAATAGAATCCTTCTGAGGACCCGTCTCTCCGGCATTCTTTGTACGTGGCCCGTCCATCTCAATCTAAGTTACCATATATGTATGAGTTGAGATATACGGGGCCTGATAAATGGAGTACAATTCGTCATTACGCCGAATTATACATGAACCATCTTCAAAAACGGGTCCACAGATCCTCCGCAGGACTTTTCTCTCAAATGAGTCCAACATCTCTGCCATTCTCACTGTTAGGGTCAATGCCTCGCAGCCATATGCCAACACAGTCCTGACTATGGTCTTGTACAGGGTAATTTTAGTTTTCCTGTGTACACTGCGAGATTTAAACACTGGTAACAACGAGAAATAAGTCTTGTTGGCAGCCGTGATCCTTCTTCTAATCTCAGTTGGATCTCCATTGTTTTCTTTAAGGACCAAAAAAATATACATGGGTGTAAGAGATGGAGTGAATAGCAGGGGGCGCCCCAAAAAGGGACGGCATGACCATGTGAATGATATTTTGAAAGAAGGAAACATAAAAAGTTTGAACAATCGACGAGCATGTATGAGACGATGCATGGATGTAAAGGAAGTCAGAAATTTGTACAAAAATATAGAATAATGGCACTCGGTCCTCTCTGCTTACCCCGTAAGGAACATGGCTTGATGCTATGTATATATGTAATTTATGATTTACATTATTTTTCCTGTAAAATGGTGTATATTTTAATGGATGAAATACTATGAAATTGCAGTGTACAAGAGGAGCTTGCACTGACTAACTGACATACAGTTTAGTGAAAAAATAATACAACCTAATGTAAGTTTTTTAAATAAATCAATAATAAAAATAAAAATAAATTAATCATAAAATATACATAATAAAATACATATTGAAAATAAAATCACAGAGAATAAAACAATTATCTATATACTGACCAAAAAAAGGAAAAGTCTATCCATATATCCCCATAGTAAAATAATGTTTCGGGTCTCCATTTATCGGGAGACTCATTTTCCTCTTTGATTAAAAATTGTACAGGTCGTCCTAAAAATTATAGTCAAGCGGAAGTAAAGAGGTAGAGCACCCCTGGGTATACCCGAAAACCCCTATATATGTTCCGCGATTTAATTTATATTTCGATTAATGATTTTTACAACTGCGCTCGAATTTGGCTAAATTGCAAAAATAGCCTACTCTTGACGCTCAAATCTCGTAATAGTAATAATATGCTAGGTATAAATGAAAACACTAATTTGTTTAATTTTCACTATTTAATTTAGAACTGGCACTGACCGGTATCAATCTGTTGAAGACCATCGTCAGAGTACACGATACCGGTCAGTGCCAATTTTAAATTAAATAGTGAAACTTAAACAGATAAGTGTTTTCATATATGCCTAGTATAATGGAGTTTCACCACGAATTATCCGTCGACAAAATTAACAAGTTATAATATGAATGTAGTACGCATGTGACATACGGGAGCGAGACGTTGACACTTACAATAAAATCCGCTGAAGCATTGGACATATTTGTGAGGAAAGTTCTCCGCCGCATATGCGGTCCAGTGAAAGATGGATAAGAGTGGCGTATAAGGCGAAACGAAGAACTGTACAGAATATATGAATCACCCAGTATCTCAACACATATAAAACTATCGAGATATAGATGGGCTGGACATGTTCAGAGAATGCCAAATATTCGAATTCCTAAGACAATTATGACTGGTCATCCAGGAGGAAGAAGGACAATGGGAAGACTGGACAGGTTGCGATGGGACGACGAGGTGAGGAGGGATGCAGCGCAGCTCTTAAGTGTAACAAACTGGAGGACGGCAGCTGAGGACAGACGGGGTTGGAGGCAAAAGTTGAAGGAGGCCAAGGCTCGACTTGGGTTGAATCGCCATCGAATAAGTACGCATGTGACACAGGTGGGTAAGTTCTAAAGGAAAATTCGAAATATGTATCCGATTTGAGCGTCAAGAGAAAGATCTATATCCATACTCTGTATACTCGAATCTAACCACAATTCGGATACTGTTATTATTAGAATTATATTTTATTCAAAATATAATTCTAATAATAACAGTATAGTAATTAATACAGTAATCAGCATTATTTCTTTTCAAAACAACAAAAAAAAAAAATTTCCGCTTCGTATAAAGTAACACTTGTGTTACGAAGCGAAGTTTTACACGATACATTTTTTCATAGTCATTATAATTTAATATAATGTTCTAAGTACAAAGGTGTCATTTACAGTTTTATGTTATTTATTATTTATTTATCTTTCTGTACATAATATAAACAAATATAATTGTACACTGGTGGGCTTATTGCCACTAGGCAATTTCTTCCAACCAACCAGATAACAAAGTATGACAAAATTGTGTATGTACAACAACAAAAGAATGAAAGCAAAAAAAGTCAAAGGAAATATATATCACACTAAGATAGGTACAATTAAAACAAAAAAAATACTTCATAGCAGAAAAAAGGATTGGGATAGGAAAAGGAGAGGAAATCGGGATCAGGTGTTCAGGGATAAATATTCTGTCTTTAGTTGTAATGATATTAAAAATAAGCTTTTGGAATATATTTATACGAAGTAATACAGGACATTTATACAGGATAATACTTTGGACATTTGTACAGAGTAATACAGGATAATGCATTGGACATTTATATAGACTTATACAGGATAATACATTGGACATTTATACAAACTTATACAGGATAATGCATTGGACATTTATACAGACTTAGACAGGATAATTCATTGAACAGATAGGGTGACTTATACAAGAAAATACATTCGACATTTATACAGACTTATACAGGATAAAACATTGGACATTTATACAGACTTATATAGGATAATACATTGGACATTTATACAGACTTATATAGGATAATACATTGGACATTTATACAGAATTATACAGGATAATACATTGGACATTTATACAGAATAATACATTGGACATTTGCACAGACTTATACAGAATAATGCATTCGACATTTGTACAGATTAATACATTCGACATATAGGGTGTTAGTTTAGTTTGGTAAGGTCTTTATTTTTTGGTAAATATTGAATAGGGTTCTGTGAATTAACAATACGAATATGACCAAATTGATTGTACCACTTTATCACGAGTAATGTGCTACAATATATAATCTATTTGCAAATAAAACTTAAGTGTAACTAGAGTTAAGAGTAATTGAAAAAAAAGTTTTTTTTTGGTGTGATGTACTAACATTATACAGTAGCAAAAGAAAATGTTGCATCCTCTTTGAGAACTTTGTTTTTAAACATTTCAACCAAATGAATCACCTTTCTTCTTATTCAGCCATCTTTCATTCAGTAATGGACATAGGCCTCCCCCTGAGACCTCCACAGTTACCTATCTTGGGCAGACCGCATCCATCCGCCTCAAGCCACTCGTCACATATCATAAGACCACATTGATTGAGGCCTTCCAACACATCTTTTGCCCGTTCTAGGTCGCCATTCCAACACTTTCTTAGTCCATCTGGAGTCTGGGGTTCGTGCGACATGCCCTGCCCAGCTCCACTTCTGCACGGCAACCTTTTGGAAAACGTTGTTTATTTTGGTTTTCTCTCTTATAACTGAATTCAAATACATTTGAATTTCATGTACAGCACGTTTTTATACATATTTTCATATTCGATATTGAATTTAGTGTGTGTATATGTATATATGTAATGCCTGGTGATATTCAGGCGAAACGTCGAGAGACAAAAGGTCTTAGTCAAGACCTACTGACGCGGGAAAACCGTGATAAAAATATTATAACATATTTTACCTGTGAAAACATCAAATATGTAAATGTAAATGTGTATATATGTATGTGTGTATGTATCATGCATGTATAAGTATATTGATGTGTACCTATATGTGTGTGTGTGTATGTATGTATATTCTTACAATTTCTTTTTTTCCTTTTTATTTTTATATTCATATTTAAAAAAATGCTTCTAAATTAATTTCCTCTCCTTCGCTTTCCTTCCCCCTTCACATTTCTTCCTTCTTATATATTAAAAGGCAACTAGTAATGGGGCACTACATTATTTTACTAAAGGTAATGTCATTTACCTACTAAATATATATTTAAACGTTATACCTGTTTGTTGTCAAATAAATTAAATAAAATATTCAAAAATATTTGACACCCGTCTTCAAGACAAAGTAGAGATAAACCCAGGTTGAGATGGATGAATGATTTGCTATGTGATGTCAGAACAATAGAACTGACCAATTGGCGAATGTGAAAATTTGTAAAGTACCTATATTGTCATCAAACAGAAAAAAACAAAAGCACAATAAATTTATCTTGAAGCTTTTCCAGGTTTTATATAAATAATGAACCATGAAATAAAACACATGTGTCGTAAGCGCTGTTTGTTGGTTTGAACCTATCCACCATTTTATATAGGGTTGCCATCATTTCCAGACATTTTATATGGGATGTTTTAAAATTTTTGATTTCCAAAACGCAGCGATTCAACAACACCAAAGAATGCATGATGTACAGTATATGTTAATATCAGAATATTCACAAAACTCTTAAGTTTTCCGGCCTCACATTTTAAATGTGGAAATACTTGGATATCTTGACCACTATCAACATCGATATCAGCGACTGTTGACTGTGTAGAACATTCTACGTCTTCTTTTTTGCTCCCGGGCTATATCCCAACTCCTGTCTGAAAAGAAGCCACCAGGAAGATGAATAGGACAAATGTACTTTAACGTTCTTAATGGGGTGAGTCTGCGAAATAATTTTTATGCTGAGACTCTTGGGATGATCTCTCCTGGTCCTTAAGTTATACGTTTTCCTGCACTAAATAGTATCAACTTTCTAGGTCATGTTTCTATGTCTTCAATTATCCAACTGTCGATTTGTTCAGGAGAACTTTGTTCTCTTAACATATCGACAATGTTTCAAGCCAGGATACGCGAGAATTGTATGCAGAGGTCTACTTTTTTCACGGCTTTTCCAACTTTGAAGTAAAAAAACACCAACTTAGAAGCTTCGCAGCATATATGTTCCATACACGGATTTACTCAGAATTCGGAGTAGAACATTTCGTGTGTCTGTGTGTGTGTGTGTGTGTGTGTGTGTGTGTCCGTCCCCCCCTTATAACTTTTGATTCGTTCAATTTACAGAGTCTAAAATTTCAGAATATATAAAAAGTTATAGGCCTACAAAACTTTTATACTCAGAATTTTAAATTTTTGTTTCAGTCAGGGGTTATCAACTTTTGAATTTTTACTTTATTTTTCCATATATCTCAGATACCATAAAAGCTAGAACGCTGAAAATTGGTATAAACATAGAAAAATACAAAATCTCAAATAAATTTTTTCAAAAAAATTCCAGGGTTTCTCAAACATTTTTTATTAAGAAAAATATTTTTTTTTTGATAAATTTATGAGTTTAACTGCCTATATTTCCAAATATTTTAAAAATATCGAAAAAAGCCGAAACACCCCAACTAGATAATTTAATTTTCTATAAAAAATATAAAAGATGTATTAGCACATCTCAAACTTTTTTTAACAATTTTTATAAAAATTGAATTTAGTGACTACATTTCTTCATACAATTTGTATGGCAATCGCCTACACACAATATCTAAGAAAACTTAATTATTTGATACTAATCTCCAAACATACATACATACCATCATGCTGTTTTCATATTCTGCGTAGGATCAAAGGACTGACCTCCATACTATCCTATCTTGACATACATACATAGGTACAAGTGTTGTATAGAAAATCAAATATCTTAAAATATTATTAATTTGTGTTTATGGGATTATAGTTTGGTACTTATTCTTCAACTATACATACTATCGCTATCGACAGTTGGATCTCATGTGTTACATGCAACTAGTATCTAAATATAGGTATAGTTGAGCTGTTTCAGATAATAATAATGTACCACTCTATAATAAAACAATTATACATACCACCACATTCATCTTGGCACTAAATACTTCAATATTCTCCCAGGCGATATAAAGCTACTTAGAAACTATAAGCTATTCAAATATAAAATTAAATGTAGAAAAATTGAGTGTGTTTCCGTCTTCCAACTGTCGATTCGTTCATGAGAATTCAATTCTCTTAATGAATCGACATTATTAAGCCAAGATGCGTGTACGAAGGAAAATTTTGTATGGTGTAGTGGACTTTTTGCATGCTAATAGCACCAACTAGAGGCCTCGCAGCATATATGTTCCCATACATGGATTTTCTCAGAATTCGGAGTAGAACATTTTATGTGAGTTTTGTGCGTGTGTGTGTCTGTGTGTCTGTGTGTGTGTGTGTCTGTCTGTCCCCCCCTTATAACTTTTGATCCGCTCAATTTACAGAGCCCAAAATTTTAAAATATATAAAAAATTACAAGCCTACAAAACTTTTATACTCAGAATTGTGAATTTTTGTTTCAGTCAGGGGTTATCAACTTTTAAAATTTTGATTTATTTTTCCATATATCTCAGAAACCGTAAAAGCTAGAACGCTGAAAATTGGTATAAACATAGACAAATACAAAATATCAAATTGGTTTTTTTTAAAAAAATTCCAGGGTTTCTCAAACATTTTTTATTAAGAAAAATATTTTTTTATGATAAATTTATGAGTTTTAACTGCCTATATTTCTAATTTCTTTTAAAATATCGAAAAAAGCCGAAACACCCCAACTAGAAAATTTAATTTTCTATAAAAAATATTGAAATTGTATTAGCACATTGCAAATTTTTTTCAACAATTTTTATAAAAATTGAATTTAGTGACGACATTGCTTCAAACAATTTGTATGGAAGTAGCCTACTCACAATATCTAAGAAGACTTAATAATTCGATACTAATCTCCAAACATACATACATACCATCATGCTGTTTTCACATTCTGGGTAGGATCAAAGGATTGACCTCCATACTATCCTATCTTGACATACATACCTAGGTACATGTGTTGTATAAAAAACCAAATATCTTAAAATATGAAATAATTAGTATTTATGGGTTAATCGTTTGGTACTTATTCTTCAACTATACATACTATCGTTATCGACAGTTGGATCTCATGTGTTACATGCAACTAGTTATAATTAAAATTTACTGTATAACTTTATAAAATTGTATATTATAAGAAATGTTACATCCATTTGTTAGAATTGGTTTAGAAATCAGTTTTATTTCTTCCTATTGCATATTTATAACAATATTATGTTATTATTACCCTAATACCTACATAATATTGAATTGTTGTATTTTTATATTCATATGTATTTTTTATTATTCCTGTAAAAAATAAATAAATACAAATAATTTTAAAAAAATGGGATTAATCCATTCGTGTGGACATTATTTTTGAAAATTTTTAACTTATTGGTTAATTTTGAGAGGAAGATAAGAGACACACAAAGACTTGACATTTGTTCTAAGATTCATTCAAAGAAAGAGATCCTTTCATCCGCTCTCGCGCAACATCTTTTACGCATTTTCTCACATCGCCCACACGTGTGGACATATGTACGGTGTCAATAGGTACCGTATACAAGCGTCGTTTGACAACACCCTATGTATGAACACGTATTATACATCGTGTGGCATTTTTGTATCTGCCGTCAGAAGCGCGATTCAAACAAAAGAATTCCTGGGGATTGGAAATAGCCGAGGGGTTGCTTTTTCACTGGACAATCCGTTAATGGTGTGCGGTGAAATACCGAAAAAGCTTCAAAATTTTTACACAATCATTTTACATGCGCGATTTTCTTGCACACGGATTTTAGAAAATTCAAGGCAATATAAAAATATTTTTTATTCAAACATTAATTTGTAATAATAATAATAATTTGTAAGCGGTGATAGCCCAGCGGTAAGGTCGTCGCCTCACATGTGTGAGGTCGACGGTTCGAATCCGGGCGAGGCACGCACCTCTGGATTGTTAAAAAAAAATCTGTGTGCGGATTTATATCACTAGCTATATGTGGCCATGATCCAATTTGTCTGGTTCCCCTTTCTAAGGGTTACGAAGGTCAGATGGCAGTCGCTTCAGTGTCATAACCAGACTCGCCAATTCCAGGATCATGGTCAAACCGTACCCCGATAGAAACGGGATAAAAGCGCTAAGGGGGGAAAGAAAGTTAATTTGTAATAATGGTTACATACAAGGTGTCTCAAAAGAAAGTTTATATTTGTATTCAGAGCATTATGTGGAGATGTTAGACGACTTTTTGGTGCCTGAACTGCAAAAAATTTCTGGCTATAACCAAAGAACATGGTTCCAGCAGGACAGAGCAACGTCATACACGTCCAATACATCTTTCCAAGAGTTCGTGAAATTTTCCCAGGCAATTTGATCTCCAGGAGAGGTGACATAAATTGGCCTCTACGCACTCCTGATTTAACCCCTTTGGGGTTATCTTAAATCTAAGGTTTACGCCAATAAACCGACTTCCCTGGCGCATTTGAAATAAAATATCCGTCACGAAATGGTAGCCATCACTGAGTCCACCTTCCGAGTCGTTAGAAGTAATTTAACTGTTCCATTTAATGAGTGCTGCGAACGCGAGGGTGTACATTTGGACGATCGGAATAGGACATATTGGCGACTTGAGCTTCTTTTCCAGTTTGCTCCGTTCCTTATTCTTTTTCCTTGTTGCTGCTGCCTTTATACCTACTTTTATTTATTTTTGAATTTATAGAAAACATTTAATTTACTGTATATTTTTTTTGTAATTTCTTGTGTTAGGTATATACCAATTATTTTTAGTATAATATCTAGATAAAAATAAACGCCTTAAGGTGTTTTAGACACAGAAAGAATGAGTGATAACCGACCGACAAAAGAAGTATATTAGGCTGATAAAATAGGAACGAAAAGTAGAGGTCGGCTAAGGAAAACATGGCACGATGGCATGGAATTTTATGAAATTTAAGAATAACAGAAGAGCGTATATGAGACGATGAATGGATGCAAGAAGCGAGGAATGCATATCAAAAGAGAGAAGTCTAGCGTTCGGTTCTCTCTGCGTACCCCAAATAGGAAAATGGCGTGATGGTATGGTTGGTTGGTAGGAACTATGGGTTTTCCCCAATCAATTAAAAAATAATAATTTGACAAATTATTTTATAAATGCCAGTACAAATAGTTGCTTAAATACAAATAGAAAATGTATTTGAATTGTTAAGAATTAACATTTTATTGCATAACCAGGAAACTTTGAAGAGGATTTATTCGACCGAACATTTGCAATATTCGCCGGCGGTATATTATTTTGGTTAATTTCTATTTATCTCTCAACCGCTGCTATGGTTTCTATGTTCGTGAAACCACAGGTTGCTGTAACAAATTACAGCTATGCTCCGATGTTGCACAAAACATCTGAAATTCACAGGTACCTACACCAGATAAAATGTTATACAAACGGATGAAAGCGAGGTTCTTACAATTTCGATATACATTCAATTTGAAACGTAGAATTAAGTTGGAATTAATCTCTATTCATCATCGTCATCATCATCATCTATCCACGTCCGCTCCCAGTGCTTTCAGGTCGTCATCCAGTAGTTTCTCCAGGATTACCTGCTTTCATGTCTGATGAAGCTCTGTTGTGTCAACCTCCGGATGGTCGGTGCAGGCCTACCCAGACGTCTATTCTCTTCAGGGCGATATTGAAAGCAATTGTCACTGATGCTATGGAGGATATGACATGTTCGAGCCAGTTCAACCTTCAAGATTGTCTTTTTGGTGATAGTTTAGCTTGTGTTGTGTGTGTGTTTTATTTTTATTTTATTTTATTTTTATTTTTATTCTTGTTGACAAATTCACAGAATATAAATTTCAATTGTATACATTATTATTTAAATATAAATATATTCCAATTAAGAATTTGTTCGTGAAATATTACATAGGTGCATTATAATATATAAAACTTGGTAAGAACAACAAAACAATATGAGCAACATAACAAAGCAAAAAGCAAAAAGGGGGTACAAAATAACAAGCAAAAATAACATGAGACAATGACTAAAAAAGAAAAAGAAGAACAACAAAATCGTTGATTAAACATTACAAGCATAAAAAGAAAAAAAAATAGTAAATCAAATTAGAAAAAAGAAAAGCAAAATGAACGAGATTAAGTATTACATCGAAAGTCAAGCATCACAAAGTTGGGATTAAGGAATGGATATGAGGATTTAGATGAACTTATTTGCACGCGGCCACAAGAATACACACACACGCTCGCATACACACACACATATAGAAAAAAGTCACAATTCAGAAAGATCAAAAAAGTTAGTTTTAAGTGATATCATGTCCAGAGCTGAGGATTCCTTAATTTTATTAATATACGGTTTAGATTTTGTGTGAAACACATCAATATTGTTAAACGTTTTATTGTAAGATGCTAGTGTCCTGTTTAATACAGAGTGTTTTGCATATGTTGTATAACATTTTTTAACATGAAAAGTGTGTTCTTTGTATTACATATATTATGAAAAAAAATGATATATTATCCTTTTTGGTAGTTTTTGAAGAAAGCGTTCTTCTTCTTAAGCTATTTGACTCCATCTCTATATGCCTTCTCCACTTTTTACGCCAATCAACACAGATTAGTTTGTCTGTCAAATAAACTAATCTGCCCATGTCTCAGAAGCGTGTTATTCAATATCGTCCCTCCGGCGGATCTGGTGTCGTTCAAGGTTTCTCAAATAATTTATTAGTCATAGGATAAAAGTCAAGAAGCGTTACGTCTATTGATCTTACGAACTGTGGGCAACATGACCAGTGTATGCCATTCAAGTGTTGCAAACCTTTCTGAAGTATCACATTATCCTGTTCTAGCTATAATTATTTAATTCTTAAATCTATCTCTAAAGTTAATATCCGTTCCTTTTTGTTTGTTTTAGAATAATCAATTTTAAGGCCTACACTACACGCTACATAACACGAAAGATTATTGACATCGATTCTAGTTTTTGCAAAGAGAACGTTGTCTTAATATGTCATATAAAATTTGTCAAAGATTCGCTTTTTTATATATACACCAGTTCTATCAGTCAGGCCACTTGAAGACTTCATCAAAGCGAATAGTTTAGGAAAAATGGTGTTCCTCATGGAATGGAATTCCCTTTCGATAGCTATTTCGATAGCGATAGATCTATGATAAATAATATCTAACTCATAATTATCGAAAGCAAGTAAGATGAATAAAACACGGCGCTTAAAAGAGGTATATGTATTTTTGCCACAATGCTTTTAAATAAATTAATAAAAATAAATAAAGTTAACGTAGATTCTGAGTCGCGTGAGTAATTTTGTTTGTGGCGATGCTTTTTAAAACTTCCTAATTCCATTAGATGAGCTGGTTCTCTCTCGGCATGGAAGGAAGGATGCTAGATTTTACAAGAGAGTCGGAGTATATAAGGCACTTAGATTTATGGTACATCGGTATCCTATAACTGTATGTACCTACTTCTATAGATGGGACTTGGTCGTTTCACTTTTTGAAATAAGGACATTCATTGCATTCCGCTGCTGTCACATAGTAGGTACACAGAACACACACAGATATTTTGTGTTGATGTTTTGTGTAATGAAAGTTTCAGGATACAAACTCAGCATGATACTGGTTGATAATCCGCAATAATAAATAACATTGCGAATTGCGAATTCATAAATTAAACACGCTTTATCTCCTCGGGGTAGTGAGGAGTTAAAATATTAGATTTCAGAAAAATTTAATTAAAGTATGGATATGAAACACAGTCATTTATTTAAAGCAAAATCAAGTTTGTTAAATTACTAATTCCACACGTGTCTGTATAATGAGAGTAGGTGTATCAAAATTAATTGTTGATAATTTGGAATTCATAATGGTTAATTATAGCACTTAGTTCTACTCCAGTTCTAGGTATTGTTTTCATAGAGCTTTTAGTGAATATATAATTTCAAATTATATACGATAACTAGTGGAACGGACTTCAAAAGACCCTGACGGGACAAACGTTAACGGTTTAACCGACTAAAACAATTTCCTTGACAAAGAAAATATACTCACATATACTAACTTAACAATATACTCACATTAAAAATATTATACTTTACATATGTGCGCAGCATTTTGGAATATTCATCACAAGTCTGGAATCCTAGATACTCTACCTACATACACATAATTGAAAATATCCAGAATTGATTCCTTAAGTACCTTGATTTTCGCTCCTTTCGATCTCATCTAAATTACTCAGATTCTGTCGAGTTCTTTAAAATTAGCACATTGGAAAACCGTAGAAATATCTCCGATGCCGTCTTTTTATTTGAAATCGCCAACTCTATCGTGGATTGCCCGGAACTGCTTGAACGAATAGCTCTTCGGGTTCCCACCCGAGCAACCCGATTCCAACATTCATTAAACCTTTCACACTGTAACACGAACGCCAAACAAGACTCATTCATATACCGTGCATCACACTTCTTCAATACGCGCCTAAACGAATTAGATATATTCAACTCATCAATAAATGTTATCAAATCAAAACTTATCAATCATTAAATATTCATATATATTCATACCAACACATATCCCTCTCCATCTGCACTCTATCTTTCCTCTCTATTCCCAACTCTCTCCTACATATTCTTTATAAATTTTTGTATAAACTTATATACTTATTGTTTTTTACTTATGTGGAAACACATTATTGGCATAATTGTTATAATTTTATTGTCCATACCATAAACTTTGTAACGCTGTTTGTTTCCTGAAAATAAATAAAATAAAATAAAATAAAGAAACCCAACGGAAAACGGATCAAAACGTTGGGACACACATTGGAATAAATGAAATAAATGTAACAGCTATGTACAAAATACTCGTAGTTTAGGACGGAACTCATCATGCATACATTAGTTAAAATAGGTACATTTGATTTGAAAGTGCACTTCGTTAAAAACAGGATATTCCCTATTAGGGATTTTTCTTCTGTTGTAATTTTGTATAATTATATTAAAGTGTGTTTACTTTTAAAACAATTATAGAAGACATGTTTTATTTTTTATACAATTCATTATTGTAATTTTTTAAATACGAGATTAGAAGAAACACAGGGGATGCGCAACTTCAATAAAGCTTCTGTGGCCACTATGCTGATTTTCACATAGTCACACTGCAGTCGTTATAGTTACGTATCCTTTCTCTATCATAATCTAAATTGCTTTTTTAACTGTTAATGCGGTACCTCAATTGACAAATAATGGTACATTCATACCGAAAATATTTAACACCCTTCCAAGTTATATGGATAAACTTGATAAAATATCCTCAGTTAAAACTATATTTAAAAAAAAATATTGTAGAAAGTAATTAAAAACGTTTGACCCATTTACAAGTAGTAATAAAATAATAAAAAAAACATGTTGGTATCCCATAATATAATTTTAAAACCGTAACTCAAGGAATGTAATATTAAGTACGTACTTGTCCTTTTTGTATGGGAAACTCACTGATAGCCTGTAGGTTAGTGAGATCCCAATTACTATGATGTAAAACTTTTATGAAAATAAAATTAAAAAGAAAGTATAGAACATGTTAACAAGAAAAATACATAATATACTGAGAACCAAATAAATGGTACTCAAACAATTACAATTTGTAATATATGAAAAGAAAACATTGTACCCTTAGGTGAATACATGATGTATTTTTGCTTATCACTATTACAAGGGGTAGTTATGAATTCGCAGATGGAGTTATGATTTCGCAATTTTTAATGCTATTTTTTTGCAGATTAACAACTTACTAGTATCATGCTGAGATTGTATTCTGAAAGTTTCATCACAATTTATCTGTGAGTTTTGAGAACTATGTGCTGTACTGTATAGGCATGTTTATTCTACTTTATCGATTATTGACTAAAAGACTCTTTTCATATTATGCAAATTTGAATTTGAAGATCTCATTAGATTTTGAAGGATATCTGATAAGAGCTTCTGATTTTTTCTACTCTCAAATATTTCTAAGTGACCCCTTCTTCTTCAATGGCGCTACAGCCCATATCGAGCCTTGGCCTCCGACAGTCTTCGCCTGCAGCTTCTTCTATCGTCTGCAGCAACTCTCCAACTGCCCGGCACTTGCAATAGTTGGAAAGAATCTCTTCCAACTTCGTCCTCCCATCGCAGCCGTGGTCTTCCAATCTTTCTTCTTCCACCTGTATGTCTACACAGGACTATCTTTGGTATTTGCTGTGGTGGTATTCTCTGTACATGTCCGGCCCATCTCAATCTGTTCAATATGACATACAAAAAGAGCCTGGGAGTTTTGTAGATGGCATATAGCTCATTATTATATCTAATCCTCCAGGCGTCACCATCAGGCACAGGTCCTAGGATTCTACGAAGCACTCGTCTCTCAAAAGTGTCCATGCTTCACATCCATATGTCACAACTGTTCTAATAATTGCCTTGTACAAAGTGACCCCAAGCTCAGAATATTTATAATTTGATACTTTTATTTACAAATTGCTAAAAAAGCACATCAATTTCATGAAAAAAGCATTTTTTTAAAATAAAAATGAATATGTCCTTGTTAAACAAGTACATATACAAGCATATGAATATGTAGGTAGGTACTTGCTTAACAAGGACATATTCATTTAAAAAAAAACTTTTTATTGCAGATTATCAACTAGTATCATTCTGAGATTCTAGTCTGAAAGTTTCATAACAATGCGTTATGTATGACGCGACGAACTCGAGCGTAGGGGCGGTGGCGGACGAGCATGTTTTTTCGTGTTTTGAAATTCATTTGTAGATGTTTTTATTCTAAGTTCATCTTTTTATATTATTTTTCTCAAGTTCATCTTTTTACATTATTTTGAATTTCATTTGTACATGTTTTTATTCTAAGTTCATCTTTTTGTATTATTTTTCTCAATTCATCTTTTTATATTATTTTGAAATTCAATTAATTTGTGCATGTTTTTATTCTAAGTTCATCTTTTTATATTATTTTTCTCAATTCATCTTTTTATATTATTTTGAAATTCAATTAATTTGTGCTTGTTTTTATTCTAAGTTCATCTTTTTATATTATTTTTCTCAATTTATCTTTTTATATTATTTTGAAATTCAATTAATTTGTGCATGTTTTTATTCTAAGTTCATCTTTTTATATTATTTTTCTCAATTCATCTTTTTATATTATTTTGAAATTCATTTGTACATGTTTTTATTCTAAGTTCAACTTTTTATATTATTTTTCTCAATTCATCTTTTTATATTATTTTGAAATTCATTTGTGCATGTTTTTATTCTAAGTTCATGTTTTTTTATTACTTTTCTTACTTAAGTTTTGATGTTTGGCATCCACCATATCAATATCACTGTTTTAAGATGCTTTAGCCCCGACACAGGTTTTTTACCTAGTGGGGCATTGCAGTTACAATACTAATAAACAATGTATATGTCGAAATAAATAAATAAATAATGTATCTGTATGTGTGTGTGCTATGTGCTGTGTGCTATGAACGGCGTGCTCAATTTTTCAACTGTCTACTGTCCAATATTTCAAAGTGACCCCAAGCTCAGGAAACTGGTAAAAAAGCGCTTTCATAAAATGGCAAGTTTTCGTAATAAAATATTTAAATAAAAAATAATTAAAACAGGCTCATTTCATGAAAATGCGGAATATTTTCCATACAAAACTTGAATACTTTATCGAATTACTTATTAGTGAGGAGTTAAGCATTGACCACAACCCACTCGTTTTATTAAAGCTTCCTCTTACGATTTACTATGCTGCTCTTCGATTAAATACTGGAATGAGTATGTTCAATATGTGTTTCAATAAAACATTCTCCGATTTGAATTGCATATTAAAAATACATGTTACGTCGTGTTTTCACTGTACAACCATCATGTGATGCATCAAAGATGGCGGATGGATGGTAATTGAAAAGGATATTGAATTTCATACTTCACATCCCTAGAGAAATTACTTCAAGTAATAATAATACCTACATCGTTTCTATTGAACTGGTATGATTTGAAATCTAAAGGTTTTAATCGTATTGATTTATTATGAATATGCTTCAACCATTAAACTATAAGTATACGCAATTAAATAAATTGAAATATTTTTTCTTATATGTAATCTATATTTTTATAATATTCTTTATTCATAAATAATGATTTTAATAATAATAATAAATCTAATGGGGCCTAAGCGAGTATTAGCAAAATCTAATTGGGTCTAAGCGAGTACTAGAAAAATCTAATGGGGCCTAAGCGATTATTAGCAAAATCTAATGGGGTCTATGCGAGTGTTAGCAAAATTTCAAGAGAATCTAATGAGTACTTAAGTCTTTAATCGATAATTAAAATAAACACACCGTACATAGCTCATTATACACAGCACACACACACACACACAGAGATAAATTGTGATGAAACTTTCAGAATACAATCTCAGCATGATACAATTCGATAATCTGCAATAAAAAAAAATAAAAATAAAAAAAAAAACACTTCCTTGCACCCTGTGCAAGTAGCGAGTTTATTGCCGGATGGCAATTTCTTATTAATCCAGTGTTTCCTTTTAACTAACCAGTATTTCCAGCCCTGAGAAGCAATATTTGTGTGAAAAATAAATTTAAATAAATCTCTCCTTTGCTGGGAATCGAACCCAGGACGCCCGCACCGAAACCGAACGCTTTACCAACTGTGCCATGGCGGTAAAGAACCTTAAATATTGCGAATTTATTTAGTTAGTGAGGAGTAGTAGGTTAGTGAGGAGTTAAACATATTTTAAAACTCCTTGTATAAGTAATAAAAAATTAAAATATTACAGAATTAAAAAATCGTACAATTAGAATTAATAATTTAGTTTGCTATTATTCAAATAATATTGTGGAGCTTAGAAAATTTATTATGCTGACGTACTTACAACTTGCGTTTCGATCATAATTCGTTTTTCATGTCAATTTGATTTCGCCAACAACCAACGCGAGTTAGCTTACTGTTGTTGTATGAAAGAAAAAAGTCGCATTTTAATATTTCAGGAATTTTCTCTCTGTGTGGAAATTCTTTATGCTGGCGTTATTCAAGGGCAAGCACTCTCATATCTCGTATGAGATTTTCCAAAACTTCTTTAAGGTAGTTTTTTTTTAATAGGCTCTCTCCGTAGAGGTTTCAATGGGACAAGGTCACTCGAGATGTCCTCTAATCCGATCGCCAACAAAGGGTATACCGCTGGCATTATTATTATGCCAATGGAAATTCACTTCAGGAAAAAGACCTTCTGACTTTGTAAAGGTAAAAAGGATTGAACACAAAAAACGCAGTATTAAAAAATATATGTAGGATATATTATATTAGAAATTTTATTAGTAATATTTTGGTTGTAGGACATCGTTATGAAAAAAAAAAGAAAAATTACGTCGTTTTTTTTAGACAAACAGTACTTCTATCGATGGTTCGTGTACGTGAAAAATTATGTGTATAACAAATAAACTGTTTTTCAAATTAAAAGTGTTTTGATTTTTAAGGTCGTACTTAAAAAAAAAGAAGTAAAAAATACAAATAGGAATTAAAAAAAAAATAGTAAAAAATGAGGACACCCTTTCAAAGATTTCTTAACGTTGAAATAAAAAAAAAATTATATATTTATTAAAAGTTGACATTGTTGTTTTTATAGAAAATGTATATTATTATGGTTTTATTTTATTTATTTATTTTATTTATATATAGAACCAAGAGTTCATAATAGTATTAACAAAGTTTTCTAAAATTACAAAGTATATTTTAAACCATTTAAAGGCTTTTTTCAGTTGGTACAATTAATTGAGTAAAATATTAAGCAGTTCCTGGAGGGAGAAAAAAAATAAGTGTAATAATTTCAATCATTACCTTTACCAGTAGCATTTGTATTGCATTCATAAGAACAGTTTCAGTCATTGATAATACACCTTTAACATTAGGTATATATTTACACCAAAGAGAAATAAAAGCTTACACCAAAGAGAAATAAAAATTTATTTTTATCTTGGGAATTAAAAAAATAGGTTCTTACTTTATTTACAAGTATAAAGGCATTGCAGTTGTTTCTTACTGCAGCAATGGATATTAAATATCTGACCACGATGGTTTTGGCTTCTGGAAACGACAATGTTCAAAAAAATTCTCTTCACAGAATTATTTCATTTTACCCTTGCGATTCTCTTCTCATTGCAATAAAATAATAATATTCTTAAGCGCCATGTTCTCACATTAATGGTTTTATGTATTTCAAAAACATTTATTATCCATATCGTAATTTTTTTTTGCCTTTACAATGATACTTTTATGGAATACTGATTGTCCTTTACATATGTTCAGTACATTATCTAGTGGTATGATTACTTAAGTTAATTTATTAACACTTTTATTAAATTTCACAGGTTTTTACTCCTCACTTGTCGAAGAGAATATCGTGGGAAGCTAATGAATTTGCGATTTTTTAAGTAAATTTTTATTGCAAATTATCAACAAGTATCATGCTGAGATCCACCATTAATCGGGAGATACCCCCTTTCTTATGAAAAAAGAATAAAGTAAATATTAAATTTATATTTAAAAATTAAACAAAATTGTTTTTTATTGTACTTAATATAAATTAATAGGTAGGTACTTATTCTGCATTGATACATATTATAGGTAATTATTGTTAAAGATGGTTTTCCTCCCTTTCCACTAAACATTTACAAATAGGTTATTTGGATAAAAAATTTATATCAAATGAGTTGTGTTATGTTTTTCCAAATTTTGTTATCAGGTCTATGAATCTTGTAGGTTGGTTTTGTCAGTAATTATTTTTCAATTAGTATAATTTTTTGTCTGCAATCCCACAATGTTATTCGTGGGTAATAATAAAAATATAAATTCAGCTCATATTTTGAGGATTGTTTATATATTTAGTGTCTTTGGTATAAAATGTATATTTATTGGACCACAAAACATTTGACATTGAACTTGGTTGGTTGGTTAAAGTTTGTGTTAAAATAAAATACGAATATTGTAGATTTGTCGATTATACATAAATCAAATTAATGTAGATTTTTATTGCATAGTTGAATTTACCAAGATGTTATTGTATAGTTTCTTTAACACAAGCGAATCGTACCATATTTCTTTACGTTTATTCAAAACCAAAACTTGGACATGTTATCCCCACCATTATATTTTAGAAAGTTATATGTACATATGTAGGTACATAATATGTATATTTATTTGTACCTATGTATGTGGGTATTTTTTTAGTGAAGTTTTCAAACAACAACTAGAAAACTTTAAAGGTTATATATTGCTTCCTTTGCGACCAGTGAGTAACTTAGGCAAATAAAAAAAGACTTTTAATGTATTATTATGTTTTTTTTTTATTTTTTCGTAAATTTTCCTACAAATGATGTCACGAATAAAATATCAAAATATGTACTTTTTCGTACGCAAATATTTGTTTATTTCAATTTCAGAAGTAGATAACATATATTTGCAAGTATAACTTAGCGTTTGAGTGAAAACCATTGAAATTATTTTATTTAATATTTTATAAGGAAAAATGTCATTTTATATATGAACAAATAGATTGAGCTATGTAACAACTAGCAGAATCTACCGGGAACAAAAAGCTATCTACCGGGAATATCAGTATATTACAATATATATGTAATATTATGACGTCTATATATAAAACTACTAGGTAGATACTCGTAAACTAGACAATATCGAAAGACCCCGCGCACACTACGCGCCTTCTATTACATTCAGTTGATCATACTATCTAGCTCGCACTAACACTATCACTTATACACATTGAAAGAAAGATCCTGTTGCAAAAAAGACAGGAAAAGATTTTTAAAGTAGTCTCCCTTCATGAGGAAAGATTCGTTTAAAAACTGGGTCATTTTAATTACACTAATTTACTTAGGCTGTGTTTCTCGAACAAAGATTAAAGTAAAAGCATAGTAAAAAAATATGTAAATATCATGCAATTGTTCTATACTTTTGGATGTTTCAATGAAATCTGATGACTTCGAACGACACATTTTGAACAATTTTATGAAATCAAAGTATTTAAACTATACTCTTTCTGATACTTTTGTTGAAACAACCAAACTTTAGTGGTTTAAACACAAGGAATCGTATTAAATAAATACTTTTATTTAGAATGTGTAACTCAGATAATTCCGAAAATACCATTAGTGTAATTGGCTTTTTATAAAAATGAAATCCACGCAAAAATGTGTGCGAAGAAAAATGATTTTTTTCGGCGATGAAATGTCGGCGATGAGATATTTGCCGAGGAAATGCGGCGGTGGACGTTCCGCTTCGTTATCGCTTTGTGAACAACAGTCGTAAATAAAAATTTAACTCATAAAATATGTTCAAGGGTGTTGTTGTTCGTTGAAAGAGCTTCTATATAAAATTGATGTTCTACCATCTCGACTAAAACTCTCACACGGAAGACTGTTTCAGAATGTAATGCCTCTAACGATTTCGAAAAGAAAACTCATATCGACACGAATATGAACTATGTACGTGAGTGAAATTTCCAGTGATGGGTTATTTAGAAGTCAAAACAATAACTTTGTGAAACAAATGATCACTGTTAGAACTTTAAGCTAACTTTTCTTTGCTTACCTTATCTACCTGATCTTTATTTCATGAACAAATTTTTAAACCATCGTCCATTAACACTTTCTGGATTAAAGGATGTTGATAAAAAGAGTACCTATGGAGAGAGATTTTGTAGATACAAGAATTTTTGGCACATTTTAGACACTTTGTTGGCCCAGGATACGCCAGCGTCGCAATATACGCATTCTGTCACTATTGTACAATATTCTCTCGAATCCAAACCTGTCACAGTACCTCAAAAACAAATTCACTTATTTATCCAATCATGGACTTCCACTCCGATCTGCTGAACGTACAACGCTATCCATCCCTATCCATAATACATAATTTCTCAGCTCTTCGTTCGAAGTACAATCAGCAAGATTATGGAATAGCCTTAGTTTAGATATTGCGTCGTCTAACTCACTTTGTATTTTGAAGAAAAAACTAAAGGGGGAATATTTATCCCTGAACACCTGATCCCGATTTCCTCTCCTTGTCCTAACCCTATCCATTTTTTTGCTATTAAGAATTTTTTTGTTTGGTTTAATAGAACCTTAGTGTTATATAAATTTTCTTTGTTTTATTTTGCTCATATTATTTTGTTGTTGTAGGTACATTAGGGTGGCCCTTATTTTTCGAAATTCGAAATTTCAAAGTGAAATGAAATGGTTACCTACCACGAAAAAATAATTCCCTCAAAATTTTGACTTAATTGATAAAGTGTAACCCGTCGCGCAAACGTGTCAGTGTCGATGAGGGTAGTAGTACGTGGCGAGCTACCTACCTTGGGCGAGCTACTCTGTTTATAGGTATGGATCGTCAAATGACGACATATTGACAAGAATAAACATGTATAATACGAATGTGCATGAGATAGGCGGCTGCTAGATGCGTATTAAGTTCATAACATTGTACAATACCAGTCAGTTCTTTATACACTGTAGTTCGCAGTTTGTAGATTCACAGAGAAAACGAGGTAGTCATCAAATAATAACTGATCGTTTGATTTCTGCTTTAGACAAGTGTACAGTAAGTGATCGAGAAGCTATGCACCTTATTTCTGCAGTAGCAGATGCTTTAGGGCATGATTTAAATCATTTGGTGCTAAATAGAACATCGCTTCAAAGATCTCGTCGTAAATTGCGACAAATGAAAGCCATGACAAAAAAAATAATTTAATAATGCTGATTTAAATACGGCAGTAATTCATTGGGATGGTAAGCTTATACCTAGCTTAAGAGGGCATGAAAAAGTTGATAGACTTCCGATAATCATTACTAATGGTGATATTGAACAGATTCTTACGTTCCATCACTGGAAAAAGGTACGGGAAAAATGCAGACTGAAGCTATTTTCCATGTTTTGTGTGACTGGATGGTGGAAAATACAGTGAAAGCTTGCTGCTTTGACACAACTGCAGCAAATACTGGTGCACTCAAAGGATCTTGTGTTCTTCTTGAAGGACTTATAGAAAGAAAGCTGTTATATCTACCCTGCAGACATCATATTAGTGAAATCATCTTAAGAGCAGTCTTTGAATGTAAACTTCCAACAACATCTGGTCCTGATGTTTCATTATTTAAAAAAAGTTATGATGTTTGGCCAAATATTGACAGCAAAAAATTCCTTCCCGGAGTTGAAGAAAAAAGCGTGGCTCAAATTTTCAATGAACTTTTAATAATAAGATATTTGAAAATCTTGAAAGATTTCACAAGAAATGATTATAAAGAATTCGTAGAATTATGCATGATTTTCTTAGGAGAGCTCCCAAAGAAATGAGTACATTTTTCCTATCCAGGAGCAATGCATCACGCCCGTTGGATGTTTAAAGCTATTTACTCTTTGAAAATGTCTTTATTTTGAAATGAATTTAACATGAATGCCAAGGTAAAAAAATTAATTTGTGAAATTTGTATTTTCATTGTCAAAATTTACGTGAAACATTGGTTTTTATCTCCACTGTCGATAAAAGCACCGCAGTCAGACTTAAACTTAATTAAAAATTTGCATGAATATCGAAACATTGATGAAACCATATCTGAAACCGCTCTAGCCAAATTCCTCAATCATTTATGGTATTTAAGTCCTGAAGCAGTGGCATTTTCTTTTTTCGATGAGGACATATCGATTGAAATAAAAGAGAAGATGCGCCAAAATATAAACAATGTTGATGAGTCGGAAGAAGAAGTGCTCATTACACCTAAAATAATTGGTTTAAAACGTTCCAGAGTTAAAGAAATCGTTAAAAAAGAACTAGACCAATTTGTTTGTCCAGAGACTAAAATATTTTTCATGCAATTTAATATAAATTATTCTTTTTTAAGTAAAACCACATATTAATGGGAAACTGATGAACATTACCAGATGGTGAAAATAATGGTGGAAAAAATTAAGGTGGTTGATGATACAGCTGAAAGAGGCGTCCACTTGATGGAGGAATACAATAAGAAACTAAGCTCTGATGAAGATCAGAAGCAGTATATTATACAAGTTGTTTCCAACTATCGAAAAAAATATCCGGATTGCCAAAAACAAACTCTGATTATTGAATAAGAACACGTCATGTTGAAAATTGCTATATTGTACTTTTTACCCACAAATAAAGAGTTTTTCTCTATCAAATTTTGTTCTTTTACATTATATTACAATAATAATTGAGAAATCAATACCTGCATACCCCTTTTACGAATCTATTATAGTAGTATATATCTGTGTAAGGTAGCACAACAAGCCACATCATGTGGTTTTCCCGAGGTAGTATAACGCGACGTTTTACTGTAATTTTCAAAACTTTGACACATTTGCGCTACGTGTTCCTCTTTGACGATTAAAACGAAAATTTTGGAGAGTTATTTTCTTATAGTAGGTAACCATTTCAGGGGGTAGCACTTAAAAAAAATCCAACTTTTTTTCCCCCATACATTGAAGGGCCACCCTAAGGTACATACACAATTTTGTCATACTTTGTAATCTGGTTGGGTGGGAGAAATTGCCTCATGGCAATAAGCCCGCCAATGTACAATTTATTTGTTTATATTTTGTACATAAAGATGAAAAAATAAAATAAAATAAATAAGAATAATTATCTCTATTAAATAAATTTATAAAAATACATTGCATTGAGTAACTAAGTGATAAAATATTTCATCTTAAAAAAATGTTCCATTATTTGACAATAAATACTAAACTATACAATTAAAAGATCATCTTTAAATATGACGAAAAATGCAATATAAAACAAACACATTTTTTAATATGTCATTATTTTCAATACATTGGCTGTGAGGTACCGGCTAACAATAGTGTTTCCACTCTTCTATTAGCATTGTTTTCAGGTGTACCTACCTACCGTTAGAGCTGGGTAATCGAAAATACAAGACATGAAATAACGTCTCACATAGTTTAGCAATGAGGTTCACCAGCACCCATTCTGGATGTTGCCTTTTTAAGTGAGATGAGAATGGTGTGTGGGACACTTGCATGTGTATTTTCATAAGGTAATGCACACCCGCACACATGTGGCTGGTTACCTATTGTGCCGTGATGGTGTTAATGCGAATACACAAACGCTAAAATTTAATTTACTTTCGTGAATATTTCCCGGTTATGTATTTTCGTTTTAAAGAATAATAATTGCAATAATTTTCATGTTGCAAATATTTTAAAAGTAGGTACAATATATTTTTTTTTGCTTCACTTACGTAACTATTTTTTTTTTACTTAACTTATGAAGCTTAATTTTCTCTCATTTATGAAACTCTTACTTAAGTAACTTATGTGTGTGATTGAATATGAGCTCATGTAATTTTGTGTGCATCCATAATTGGTCGTACAGCACAGAGAAAACATCTAAATAGGAAGTAAGAGAATATTAAAAAAAATGAAAACAACAACAAAATAAAAACAGAAAAAATAAAAATGAAAAGAAAAACGCATTATTACTGGTATTATTGGTTAATTTTGTATACTTAACAGCGTTTTACTGCAGTGCTTTTTAAATCTCTGAAGTGAAGCTGAATCTAAATCCTCTTACATTGCCTATTCTTCTTCTTCTTCTTCTTCAATGGCGCTACAGCCCATATCGAGCCTTGGCCTCCGTCAGTCTTCGCCTCCAGCTTCTCCTATCTTCTGCAGCAACTCTCCAACTGTCCGGCACTTGCAGTAGTTGGGAAGCATCCCTTCCAACTTCGTCCTCCCATCGCAGCCGCGGTCTTCCAACCTTTCGTCTTCCACCTGGATGTCCACACAGAACTTTCTTTGGTATTCGCTGTGGTAGCATTCTCTGTACATGTCCGGCCCATCTCAATCTGCTCAATCTGACATGCACAGAGAGCCTGGAGGTCTTGTAGATAGCATACAGCTCATTATTATATCTAATCCTCCAGGCGTCACCATCAGGCACAGGTCCTAGGATTCTACGAAGCACTCGTCTCTCAAATGTGCCCAGTATTTCAGCAGATTTGGCTGTAAGTGTCCATGCTTCACATCCATATGTCACAACTCTTACATTGCCTATACTAAGCATAAATGCTTGTGCTATAGGTGAAAAAACATTGCAGGAACCGAATTCGCGACGGCTGGATTACTTACCCAGCGCGATAGTTTATTAATTGTTATAAGATATATTATCTATAGTAAATTATAATATTATGATCTGAAAGTCAGAGTTCTATTTAAATTTGCACAATGATGTTTGAAGACGCGAATATGAATTATAATCTAAAAAAAGTGAAAAGTAAAAGTAGACTATATTTTGAAGGGCGATTCGTTGCAACAACTGCAAGGCAAAGGAAGGATATATAAGGAACACTCACTTACTTGATTTTTCCTTGGTGCTCTGCCTTGGTAGATGATCACAACTTGTCACTTGGATCCCACACACGCGCGGTAAGAAAACAATTATGACGAATTTCGGTGAGTTATGAGGAGCTATAAAAAACCAGTGAGATGTGGATGGTGTCAACAGGGCGCGGTATAAAACTTTACATAAAAAGTATCCACAAAACTATACAAAAACTAGCAGCCCCGTTCCCCAAAACCATACTACACATAAAACTAGACAAACTGTACGAAATCTTGAAGCAGTACCTAGAATGAAAACCACACTAGGACAAAAAAACTATACATACCTAGCACCTTAACTTCATAATATGTTAAAACAAGACATACCAGAAATTTCAACCATCTCATCAACTAATACAAAAAAATAATATACAAATGGTTATTTAACAACTTAGGCAGAGAAGAGAGCGAAAGTCTATTGCATATAGTGAAATGAACAAATAAATACATCGTACTATTAGACTACTTCACAGTAGGTACCAATATGTAGATTAACATTATATTAAATAAAAATATATGTAATGGCACTCCGACACAGGCATTGGCCTAGTGGAGTGTCTTATCCAGAAATCATCTACAAAATATAACTCTATAATGAGTAAGTGATCAAAATAAAAAACATAATACTTTAATTTTAAGTTCATTATAGTACTATATATTTTAAGTTTTTTTACATATATTATAATATATTATTATATTTGTATAAAAAGGATTTATAATAATTATAAAAAATAATAAATAAAAGGAGACTAATTTTTTTTGTATAAGGCGGGCAGCGATTGCAACAATTATATTAATGACATTAAATAAAATACGACAATTATTATTAGATATTGGCGCCAACAATGTTGAAATCGCTATTATTGAAGACTCAATGAGAAACTTTTCATGCAATTCTTTTATTAAAGCGACCGCTTATTCCTCAGGATGGATTATTATTATTTTCGTTCAAAAAGTTAGGTTAAATAAAGATAAACGACAACTGAATGGATGGATAATCTAGTTATCAAAATTCTTATTATTTGATACATACGAACGGTTTTGATGTAATATTTGTTGTGAAATGGATAAACACGTCATGTCAGATGGATGGTTTCACAACTATAAGATGAACGCCATTGTGGAACAAAGAGAATGCAAAATATCAGTACCCTTGGGAAATCTCCAAACAGGAGTTAGTTGTAGTTGCCATAAAAGAGTAGAGCTATATACCATGATTTAACAAACGGATCTTGGACTTTTTACTAGTTTATAATACACAAGTATATGTGATTCGATAAAGATAACATTTTCCGTGATACGAAAAATTGGTAAAAATCACAGGACATTTTTTAAAGAAGATAATATAAATGTATACAAAGGCGCTGCGAATGTGCTATCACTTTTGTATGATCACATCTACATATAGCATTCATTAGACGATAAATTGGTATTTTGATAACCCATGCTTTGAGATATTTTGTATCGAGAAAAAAAACTTATTTTTTGTTGTTTTAATAACATAATACATATACTATACATTTTATAAATTACAAATTGTATTACAAATTGAGACTGAGGACATCATGCGATGGAGTAGAGCTAGTAGAAGATTCTGGAGGGACCATGTCAACAGGATGGACGCATCTCGAATCCCATCCATAGCGGCAAACAAAATCCCACCAGGGCATCGCCTCCCCCGAAGACCGCCGAAGAGATGCAGGGATAGCTGGACCTCAGCTTCACAGGAATAGCTTTCTCGAAAAATCAGATCTACGATCTAATATAAGAAGAAGAAATTGAATTATACATTTACTTATTACAAATTATATTTTACATTTTGTAAATTACAAACTATATACTACATTTGATAATTTATAAATTGTGTCATACATTTTATTTTTGAAAGCGTAAAACACGGTAAAGTAGAAAACAGACCATAGATAGTGAAACATTCATATTAAGTACAACAAAAAATAAATAAAACTATTCGTTACACTTATTGAATTACAAGTGTTTATTTATCAACTACTCTGCTGTCTCGACCGATTTCGTTCAACTATAGCACAAGCACATATTTTTTTTAAATATAAAAAAATGTACATATCCTTGTTAAACAAGTACATATACATCTTCCTACGTTCCCTAAAATAAACATAAATGCTTGTACTATAGGTGAACGAAATCGGTCGAGGCAAGATTCGAACTCGCGACCACTGGATTACTAATACAATGCGCTAACAGCTCTGCCATCGATCCATCTAATATGCTCAATTTAGGGAATGTTTGAGTATGCATATTATAGATATGTATTATGCATTTTTTATAATGGACACAAGTGCATTAATCGACATTTTTGCTTGTATAGATGGGTCGATGGCAGAGGTGGTTAGGGCGCTGGGCTAGAGATCCAGTGGTCGCGAGTTTGATCGTGCCTCGACCGATTTCGTTCACCTATAGCACAAGCATTTATATGCTTATTTTACGGTATGTAGGAAGATGTATATGTACTTGTTTAGCAAGGACATATTCATTTTTTATTAAAAAAAATATACGTATATTAAAAAATGCTCACCGATAAAAGGTGGCAATACCTGTGTGTATTTTGATTTACCTGTTTCTTGATAAACCTTCATTTACATCTCTTTTGAGATGTATTTAATAAGTGGCTTTTCAATTAAAAAGAGCGATATTTAAAATTTAGGTAAGTCCTCTAAAAATAATATAAGTTGTGGCGAGGATGTACCTCCCATCATCGATGCCATCTCGCTCGGACGATCTCGCTTCTCACGAAGATTGCCGAAGACGACCGAGAGACAGCGCATCGTATTTTAATCAACTAACGTGGCGATTTATTCGCTCGTCAGCCCAGCGTTCAAGCACAGTGTTCAATAATTATAATATTTTATCCCGACCCTAGTATCGCGGAACAATTTGACTTAAATTTGTTAACTGTTTTAATCTGAAAATATAATTAATCTGAGTAAGTTTTCTTTTATTATGAAACCTATCATCATTCTATTATTTCAATTATAAATAAATAGCTGAGTAAAACAATTGCAATATCTAAAAATAGTTGTATGTGTTTTGGGAGATGAATTTAGAACACGCAATAAACTCGCAACCTTTTCTGATTTCTTATTAATAATCTTATTAAATATATAACTTCCTCCCAACGCACATACCGCTAAAAAGTTATACTTGTATTTAATGTTGATGTATTATCAATATTTTTTTGAGTAAATTACGTGTTTACAAAGTTAAATGAATTGTAAGTAAAATAAATTATTGACGACACCGTTTTCTAAACTTTCTTCAATTTTTTAATTTGATTAGAATTTTTTAATTGAACACGCATAAAAAAAGTAAATATTATTGTTGTATCTGTGGCGGAACATCCCTTGGAAGTCACCACATCTCTACTGTCATGTCATTGCTACCAACGTAAGCGGAGGTTATAAATATTTATCCCCACCTTAACAATTCATTCGGAATTCCTCCAGTCACCGTGGCCTGACGTATCGCGGATTCTCCTCTACATTCTTATTACGTGTAAATTGAATATTATAATTATTAAGCAACTACAATGTTTAACCGTACATTAAATAAAAGCAATTATCCGAGTGAATACTATCTTTTATTATATGAATTGTCAGTAACTCCAATTGTTAGTACATCTAATATAGAGAGATGAGTTTTTAATATTATCTTTTGAACACGCAAATAGTCATTCTTATAAATATTCTTAAAACTAATTTATCACAATAAAATAATAACTAAATAACCATCTCCCTTTATACCTACCATAAAAAAATTAAATTTTTATTCGATTAATTCGATAAAATCGATTAAAAAATTTCAGTACAGGCTGACACAGGCAAGTGAAGTCAAAGATACGGGTGAGAAAATGAGAGACAAACATGCAATTGAAATGAAAATAAAATATATTGTGAATATATGAAGATAAAAGTCAGGATCTTAAAACGTCTCGTGGATAAATAAATTAAACAATTCATTACCATTCTTGTGAGAAATGGTTTGGAGATGAACGTAGTCATAAAATTTGTATTGTCCCTAGTAATGAAACGTTCAAAATGTAATATCTAACCCGAACACGAATACAAAGAAAAGCTATGCTTTGAGTGATAAAAACACTGCACGCCTCTGTTTCGTGTACATGGATAGGTATGCTAGCAATGCGCAGAAAATAATGTAGGGAAATGTAAAAAAATATGCATCAGTGGCGGTATATACAAGATAAACATGTACAAGCCCGTCCTTTCAGAGCGGTGACAAAACCCTTTTGATGTCTCTTTTAAAACATCTCCAATACTAACTCACAACTCACCTTGTTCTGCAATGAAAAGGCTATTGTGACTCCAACCCTGGTCCGCGAGCTTGCTGTCTCTGTCCGTCACACGTCGGATCAGGTGTGCGAGAGAGAGACGAAAGGCTCAGTGGTGGAATGAATAATGAATACGTGTATATGAAGTTGCTACTGCATTCCGTGATAAAAAGTCTTTTGTTTTGAATTTGGAATGCAAGGTGATGCTTTTGTTAATATAAATATAGGCAAGGCTACAATTTAAATAGGAATTTCATGAATTTCACAAAGGTACATCATTTCGAATAACTTTACGCAAAATTTTAAATTTCACTGAACATTTTAACCTCCGCTCAATGACAGCGCATCAACTCTAGTTAACTAATCATCAGCACGTTTAATTTTAATTATTTATTTTGGTGTTCATTACACTATTTTATTTTAATTTTATTAAATTTGGAAAATTTATAGTTATACAACCTTGGTTTCAGGGAATGAGACTATCCAGGGGGACATATCTTGTATCACACGTATGAGAATTGGTCATTGCCTTGTTGCTTCGCACCTTTACAAAATCAATGTAATTTACAGTCCGATTTGTGAATGTGGTCAGGAGTAGGAGACTCTTGACCATTTATTTTTCAATTGCTTCAACCGTATATCTTCCAACAATTTATTTTATTTCAATCTGGTTAAAATAACTTGCACATCCCCAATCAATATGTCGTATCTAATGTCTATTCAAAATTTTAAATTAACAAACATATTACTTAACTTCTTAAAGTCAAATAACATCCAACTATAATTAATTTAATTTCAACAAATTCAACCAAATTATGATATTTCCACCAAGGCAAAAAGCACTCTCTCTAGGGTGAATTGCAGGTAACCGAAAAAAATATAGTTACCCAATTGAAAAAGAAATAAGTCAATTTAAATGCTTCCTAATTTATTAATTTTATTACATAAATAAATTTATGTAACAATTATTTATGTTTATTTTATTTAAAGAAGAGAACATTAACAATCATCGAACTGCATCGAACATAATCACTCTTTTGGTTTGGGAAATGTAGAGGTTTTGCATTCAGAATATAAAGGATGGAAACTTGACGCTCTAGAAATGTTAGAAATTAATAAAAATAAAAAAGGCAACATTGTTAACATCCAGATACCAAAGGTGTCGCCACTTCTCCAAACATAAGCTCACCCACATAATGGCAACATTGTATAATTACTGTAACTCCACCCACATATTTGGCAACGCTGTGGTGTTAATGAAGCTCCGCCCACACATGTGACAACGTTGAAAATGCTGAGTGAAGTTGAAAGTTGATAATTTTTGTTATAGTTTTGTTTGGACCTTGAAAATGCCAAGTCACCTTGGCGAAAACGTTCGGTCGTTAATATAAAAAATATTTGTGGAAAAATACAAAGTTATTTATTTATTCATTAACAATCAGATGAATCGGTTTGAGGAATAAGATTTAGGATAAAGGTAGTAAACTGGGAATTATTAGGAAACGAACTGAAAGGAAGAAATAAGATAGGACAGTATTTTAATTAACTTCACATATCTGTTTGAAACATTCAGAATTTATGTATTCCCGATTGCAATAAGTCAGCAGCTTGACTTTTTCGAAATTTTGATAAAATTGAAAAATTTTGAATTTCATACAAAGTTCTTAAATAATTATGCTATGCGTAGATACTTATTGCATTAAACCATGAGTATATTTTTGAATTTATTTTTACGCTAAAAAACTGAAAAGGATTTTTTTATTTTGAATAACATGTAAGTGAAGGTTATAATTTCGAACTATTTTTGTGATAGCAAATAACCCAAGCAAGGCAAAATGATTTTGAAATAGAAATAATTTTAATATATTTTTCACGGAAATCTTGCTTTTCAGGGTTAAAATAGCGGTTTATTGAAATAAATTACTATTTGGCGATAAACTCCGTGATTATCGATATTAAAATAAATACTTTGATTCCTTTAACGAGTGCTAAAGGGTTACCCTGTTAAAGGGCAATATGTTCATTATGCTGTATATCTTTTTCTGTACTATGTGATATTTTTTTTTGTGTTGTATTATAATATAAATAAAAAATAAAAAAATTGGATTGCCGTAATTTTATTTTCTCTAAATTAACATGCTCAATAAAATGTCGTATTAATTACAGAAGAAAGGAATTGAATATTAATGAAATATACGTCGGATCTAAGATGACATTAAGATATTTAAAATCTAATCAATATAATGTTATTTAATTTTGAAATATTCAATCAATCGAAATTTATACAAACGTCGTTTAATTATAAAGCGAAATTGAACAAAATTCTTAATTCAATACTCGATTCCATCAACTGAGCATTTCCACTTTTTGTATTGGACCCAACCCCTTCAAAATATCCCCTTTCGGAAATGTAAAATTAATTTTAAATACAATTTAATTGTAAACAAAAATTGGATTTTATTGTGTTCCCGATTCGTTTTATCCTAGGAGCTCAGTAGACGGCGCCGTATTTAATGAAGATATTAATTATTTAATTAAAAGATACTGGTTCTGTGCTGCAAGGGAAGTATCAGGAGCTAAGAAAGGCAAAGAGGTGACACGAACAAAAGCTGTTTCCTTGCTAGAATCACCAGGGTCGGAACATAATATTCTTATCGTTTTTTCATATATAAGATACAATAATTTTAAGAGAAGAGATGATAAGAGATTAAAAGATAGATGATGACGAAGAGAATAGAAAATTTAGGAGTTCATCCCAAGAGAAAATATATCTTTTAAGAAAAAGTTGTGTGTTTATATAATTCTAGAATAAGTTAATCCACTTTTACTCTTCTTCTTCTTCAATGGCGCTACAGTCCATATTGAGCCTTGGTCTCCGTCAGTGTTCGCCTCCAGCTTCTTCTATCGTCCGCAGCAACTCTCCAACTGCCCGGCACTTGCAATAGTTGGGAAGCATCCCTTCCAACTTTCTTCTTCCACCTGGATATTCACACAGGACTTTCTTTGGTATTCGCTGTGGTAGCATTCTCTGTACATGTCCGGCCCATCATAATCTGCTCAATCTGACATGCACAGAGAGCCTGGGAGTCTTGTAGATGGCATACAGCTCATTATTATATATAATCCTCCAGGCGTCACCATCCTAGGATTCTACGAAGCACTCGTCTCTCAAACGTGTCCGGCACTTCAGCAGATTTTGTTGTATGTGTCCATATTTCACATCCATATGTCACAACTGTTCTAATAATTGTCTTGTACAGTGTGATTTTTGTTTTCTTATGGACACTTCATGATTTGAACACCGGCAGAAGAGAGAAGAATGCTCCGTTACCTGTTGTTATTCTGTTTTTTATTTATGTTGTGTCCTCATTATCTTTGTTGATTGTGGAACCCAGGTATTTAAAGTCTTCAACATTTTCGAAGTCATAGTTGTCTTTCAAATTTATTGTATTTCCTAACCCACTTTACTCATTCGTTTATATTTTTTGTTGTAATAATTATACAATACACATCTTCATACATTCCCATACTTAATCAGAAATGCTTGTATTATATGTGAACGAAATCGGTCGTGGCAGGATATGAACTCGAGACCACTGGATTACTAACCAAGCGCGCTAACATTATAGATACTAGTATGATATTATCAATATGAAGTTGATCGAACATAAAATTTGGAAATTAATTATGTGTCGATGCATTTATTTCCAGGGATAGCATACTGGTTTTCCTATATCGATAGTTGCCAATTTCGCAGTAGTTCTATTACTATATAAGTATTTATTTTTCCATATTTTTTTCAATTATCTTACTAAGTAACTGTTTTCATTTGATTTTCAATTTTTTAAGTTTTGCTTTGTTCTTTTTATTTTATTATAATTATTATTAAATAATTGTATCCTATTTATACATTTAGTTTTTACTTCTCACCAAGCCCAGGGAATATTTTTAATTTAATTTAATTTTTATTTTATGTAACTTTTTGGGCAACTAACAGGTAGGACTATGTCAAATAATTATTTGACACGCAGCTAATAACAAATTGCCACATTCTGGATACTTGCGATATTAATCATCTCACAGATCCAGACTAAAAACTCGATTAAAAACTGTGTCTCCACCAGGAATCGAACCCGGGACCCTTGGATCAGCAGTCAGATACCTAACCAACTGAGCCACGAAGGCCGACAAATATAGTGGGGAATTATGAATTCGCAATTTTTAAGTCTATTTGTTTTATTGCAGATTATCAAGATAGTACCTATTATGCTGAGATTGTATTCTGAAAGATTCATCACCATGTATGTGTGCTACGTGAGAGGCAAATGCATCGGCCGACGTTAAAATACTTACCACAGACGAGCAAAACCCTCCCCCCCCTTTTTTTAGGAGTTTTTTTTTAGGATTTTAGACTAAAGTACTCATTCGATTCTTTTAAATTTTTATAAATTTGTAACTGAAGATATCTGTATAGTGCTTCTTATTTCTAACTGTCAAATATTTCAAAGTGACCCCAAACTCAAGAAACTTAAAATTTGATATTTTTTTTCATAGTACTATAAAAACACAAAATTTCATTAAATGGCATTGAAGAATAATCAAGATTTCATAATAAAAATATAACATATTAAAATAATTTAACAAAACTCATTTCATGAAAATGCTGGAAATTTTACATTTAAAATATGAATACTTTGTGGAGTGACTTGGTAGTGAGGAGTTTAGCGTTAGCCACAATCCACTCGTTTTATGTATGTTCCGAGATTAGTGTATACAAATATTGTGACATGAGATTTTTATATATTGATAATTGAATTCATAAAAATATAATACATCACCAGAAAACACAACAATCCAGAACCACACGAACAAGCATTACTTTAAATTACATAATCCCTCATATGAAAACAACTTTCGGACAAAGAAATGCATCATTTATCGCTCCACGAATTTATAATACTTTACCTATGTCTCTCAAGGTAATAACTTCACATACATTATTTAAAACAAGAATAAAAATATATACCTATAGGGAATTACGGAAGGACAGAAATTGCCCAAATATTAAACATCCAACAATAATTCTGAGAAATAATATTAAATAATATAACTACACGCTACACAAGCTGGTTCGAGGATTGTCTTTACATTGCATCTTATTTTAAGACAAATAAACTATAAAACATTTCTCTTTTTTATTAGATTAATTTCAAAGAAGAATTAGATTAATTTCTTGATTTTGTATTTTATTTGATTTGTGACTCAAGTCAAATAATATTGTTACTGAGTATATACGTTGAGAAGACCACAGAGCAAATTTTAATGTCAAACTGCTACATAACATAAATGACAACAACGGGTGTGCATATTATGGTAGAAATAATATTAGAATAATAACATATCAAAATTTACTGTATCAGTTTATACTTTTGTGTTTAAGATATTGGTAACTATGTAATATTGTAATTTACTGTGTTGTGATGTCTGGTGTCCGCTCTATGTAACTATGTATAACCAAAATGTCAAATATTTGGCTTGGTAAAATTGTAAACTGCTAGCCCTAGAACAGGGTTACCTAGTTGGGCAGCAGTAATCTTCATAATAGTCTTTGTAATAAAGGTGTGAAAAATAAATAAATAAAAATAAAAATACGTTGTATAATCTTTTATATTATCAAAAGCCATTTAATTCTGTTATGGTTTAATTGGTAAAATACCACGTACATTACAAGCACCCAATAACAAGTTGCCACATTCTGGAGTCTTATGATGTTTTTCCTATCACGTATCCAGAAAGAAAACACGATTAAAAACAGTGTCTCCACCGGAAATCGAACCCGGGACTTATGAATTGTTATTAGTCTAACTGTATTATTTCTGGTTAGTGAACATCTTCAATTAGTGTGTTGAGGTGAGTTTTTAATGTTTGTTTAAGTAAATAAATTTTGTTTATTCAACTCTCTTTTGAGATATTTGAAATTAAGAATTTGAACAAAGATATTTGGTACAAATGGGATCTCAGTGGACAACATAAACATATTAAATACCTTGAAGGGCTTGAGTTCGGATAACTGAACTTATCTATGATCAGTACCGATGTCTGGAGCCTATAGTAGGCTAGGCAGTAGCGGAATTGCTGATAGAAGAAGAAAATCTTGGCTTGCCTATGAATATTATGTTAAGAAGTTCAAGAACTAATATTTATTTATTTGTTTTATTTCAACCATACTACAAAAATTAAACCGTTTTTAGATACGATGCTTTACAGGGCCACATTTGTAAATATTAGGAATGAGATTTTAAAAATATTTTTCATGGACAATGAAATTAACAGCGATGCTAAAAAAACATTAACATAATATCGACATTTCCCAATTATCTTCCAGGGTTTGCCTAGTCTCGTCCCTGATAGTAGGCAAGGCTAAATTGCAAATTTTGATTTTTTTTCCCGCACAACCCTCAAAACATACGTGTTTTGAAATAAAAAAACAGTTTATTTTAATGTCTTTATTCTATTGCGTGAGTATTTTTTGATTTGAAGTTGTTAAATACTTTTTTTTACTGTAAATATTTAAAAAAATATATGACCTATGAAGTAGATTTTTACTTAAATCAAAAGAAAATATGAAAATCTACCGGATAAGTTTTTTAAATTTTATAATTGTTAAATTACTATTCTTGCAATTAAAAAAAAGAACATCTTAATTATACCTTTCCTTCACAAAAAAATGTATATCTCAGATTTGTTGATATAAAATATTCGTTCGAATTTCATACATTATAAGGTAATAAGTGTCCATATTTGTGAACGTCCCGTATGCCCAAGGTCATAGGCGTAAACAAGAAGATTTACGCATCTTAAAATAATATTTAAACAAGTAATATTGGTAAGGATTTCTTACATAATGTAGGAAAGTATGTATATAAAATTTACAAAAATAGTACAGATATAACAAAAAATTAATATAAATAAACACAAAATATATAAGAGGTATAATAAGTATATGTAGTACTATCAACGTACTTCAGGACAAACAGTATTTAAGTGGGAAAAAATTGAAGGAACAGCATTTGGTTTAATTCTTCTTCGATAACCACGACAGTCCATTTCATCATCTCTGAAATGCTTCGAACAAAGGACACAGCCTGAAGATGGTTGCCAATTTGGTCCACGATTGACGGCGGCAATCCATAAAGTTCTTAAAGCTGGATTTTTTGGAAATCCGTAAAAAAATATGTCTATTTATATCACAAAAGAAACATGAAATAAATAAATAAAATATTATATACAGTATTATGTATGTTTATTAAATTAATAAATTACGTATAAGTATTGTATTTAAATCAATATCGAAAAAAACCTGGAAAAATAAGAATTTTAAAAAAGAATCTGTTTTTTTTTATTTTTAAATCGCTCTACTCCGATTCGGTCCTGGCTAACGTGGCTTAAGGAAACTTACGTTCAGCAAATTGATACCAAGCTGTGTTTTTGTTTACGTTCACGTTAGAGCGACATTAAATACGTTGGTAGTTATCTCTCGTCCGCAATATATATTACTATTGGTGTGATGTGAACATGTCGAGGGAAATGACACCGAAACGTCAGTTACACTACTCGGTTAGGTAATGTAGCGGTGGCGGTTGCATATTTTCGATTAATTTACGTCACGAGATCTAGCTAACGAACACACAGTGTAGTGCTGGTGTCTTACGACTGACTGTAATTAAAGTTATAGATTAATAGTTGCGAAACCTAAGATACACCATATGAGGGGTGAGGGGTCGGAAACCTTTTAGTTTAATTATTTATTTATTTCATCAGAAAGCTACATCTTTACGTAGAGTATTTTATATTTCATTATTTGTAAGATAATTCACCCAAAAATGCTTTCTTCATTTCTAATTAATGATTATTCAATAATAGGTAACATATTTGAAAAAGTCATAAAAATCATACATTGTAAAACAAAATTTTGCAAAACTTTTATTTTTTTGTTTATTTTTTTTCCTTAAAATATGATGGACCAAAAACTATTTTTTTGTTTAAGTTCAATTTTTCCTTCTTTATTTTTGTTTAATCTTTTTAGTTCAACTTTTGTTCTCCTACATATATGTATATGTGTATTTTAAACTTTCTTTTTAACTGTGCAAAGTAATGTCTTTTTTGTTATAATATGAATGCTCAGGAGACGTTGATTGTACCTACCAAACTATGCACAATAGCCATGCGGGAGATACCTGTTATTGGAGCACTGGAGATTCTTATGTTTTTGTATCATGATTTCTTTGTTTGTGTGGTTCAGTGTTCTGTTGGTGTCTCTGTATATTTAATCAATAAATAAATAAATTGAAAAAAGTAGATAAAAATATTATAAGTTCCTAATTCATAGGGAGAATGAATGAGGAACGCCTGACGAAGAAAATATACATTGCGGACAGGAATGGAATGATAGGTCGGATACTACGAGAGCACTACGTAGCGTTGGAGAGGGTTCGTAATCTGCTCAGAAACTACGTAAAAAATGAAAAAAATAAAAATGTACAATATCTAATCTATTTTTATTTATATTCAAAGATTGGGTTCAGTAGGTACTGAAAACGCACGAAAATTTTAGTGAAATGCATAGAATTATAATGTACAGAAGCCGCGTCTAGTACAAATTTCGAATTCCAATGTATGCCAAGTTTTTTTTACATGTGTGTGTGTGAGGCGGCAGATCGGTTGGTCTACGTTTTATGTAGGTGTGCGTGTCGGTAGGTGTACGTATACTAGAAATTCTTCTGTTTCCTCCTAGTTTTAGTTGGCATACATTTATTGCGCTGACTAGGTATCTGTATCATATATAATCTAAGGTGAAATGTCAATTATATTCATTTTATGAATTTTCGGCTATTTTGACAAAAGAACATCGATGATGTATTATAAAATGGACATAGTTAAAAGTTAAAGTTCTGGTGAACGCATTTTTGTTTTTATTGACTTAACGTTCATTAAAATTTTAATTCGTCGTCGGAATGGAATCCAATTATCTTTGTGATAAGATTTGGATTTCTAATACCGCATGTTGTCGACACCCGTATCACTTCATGTGTGGATAAACTGTTTCGTCTTTTTCTATGGTTCTTGTAAAGTGATGGATGATGTATGTGTAATTACATAAGTAACTTACTTAGGGGTGATTTATACTTTCTATCAGCATGTTATCAAATTAATGATATAACAAAACATTTGATACTTAAGAAAACAATAGAAACTTGGATAAAAAACAAGGGCATAATTATTTATTTTTATTATTTTACTTACTGCGGAAACATGATCAAGTAACAAGAGTTATTTTATAGTAGGTATAGTAAAATATTTAATAGGTATAATATGAATGTGAGTAATTTTTGTCTCCTCGGAACAGGCTCAGTCTAGTTAGGTGGTTTATACAAAATAAAATGTTATTTAATATTGATTATTTTGAATTGTATTTTATTTATATTTATTGTCTGTATTATGCATATTGGTTTCAATAATAAAAAAATGAAAAAAAAAAAAAAAACATTATTCATACCTACACTAATGCCGCTCAGAATTCGCCATTGTACCGATGCCTTACCACGTATAATAATTTGGAAAAGATCAGGTCCGTGGACATATTCTGTATGTCCAGGACTCTTTTCAGGAGCCACGTAAGACAGGAATAATTAATTGTTTTGTTACCAGCAGTGAGTACAATGCAACATGAAATCAAAGGTGGGCTGATTAAGTTACAATTACTTATGTTGCTATTCTTATTTATTATATTTGCTTAAAAAATATAATTGTAAGTTGCCCATTTTTTCAAATAAATAAATTTAGAAGAGGCCTACATCCAGCAGTGGAGAGATGGCTTAGAAAGAAGAAGAAGAAGACCTCTTAGTTTGCCGAGAAGTAATATAAAATATAATATTAGAAAATGGATGGGCTTCAAACTTTGGAATATATATTCCGGGCGGCACAGGACAGAGAAGGATTCGTCAACGTCGGGGGTTCTTAACAAGAGCCCAGAAGAAGAAGAAATAAACATTTCTTCTGCAATCTAGAAAACCCTCTTTTCGTTTCCCATTGCTATTATCAGACAGTATTTTGTCGTTAATTTAACAATCCATGTAGGTACCAAATTTACTCGACTTGTGTTGGTTTAAAGAGATTTTCTTTAGCAATAAAACCACTTAAGGCCATAATTTGGCTATGTATAAAATGCACTCAGAGATCCATGGAAAGACAAATGATAGGCGTAAGTCTAAGAGACAAAATTAGAAATGAGGAAATCAGACGCCAGACAAAAGTTGTTGATTTCATGGATCGAGTTGCAAAACTTTAATGGCAATGGGCAGGTTATGTTGCCAGACAGGGTACGGACAGATGGGCACCCAGAATTCTAAATTTGAGACCATGAGATATGAAAAGGGGAATAGGCCGGCCCCAGAAAAGGTGGGCCGATGATATTGTCCCTGTCGCTGGAAGCAGATGGGTTCAAAAAGCCCAAAAAAAAGACGAGTGGAAGCTCTTAGAAGAGGCCTACATCCAGCAGTGGAGAGATGGCTGAGAAAGAAGAAGAAGAAGAATGTACATATATGCAAACATTGTATTTTTTTCAAATATATTAAACAGTGTGTTTCTAGAAAATAAGTGTTTTCAACATTTTTCTAGTGAATGTTTGTTACACAATTTTGAAATTCAGCCTTAATTCCCCTAAAAATATCCTTTTTTACGGTATTTTTTTAAATAACTCCATAACTACCTATGTGTCGTAGAGAAATAAATCATATATTTGCTTGATAGTGCATAAAATCATAGATATGCCGCCATTCTGAATTTAATTCTGAATTGGTGACCCTATCATAATAGAAGAAGTGTAGGGAGACCACAGAGGAGATGGACTGACGATACTGTCGAACTGGTGATATGAAATCACAAAAAATAAAACAAGCATAATAAAAATCATAAAAAGAAATTGGGGCGTCGTTAAATACAGTCAAATCGTCATTGTTGCGACATTCGTATCATAACGACCTCGCAATAAGGAAGGAGAATATTCCCAACTCGGCTCCTTAATAAGGGTTGTTTAGTACGATAACGAAGCGAGTTAATAATAGGTTGTATTGTGTGGAAAGACAATATGGCGGTAAGGTAGAATCTTTAATTAAACACCACAGCTTTAAAATAGCTTCGCCTAGTTCATGAGCAAAGATTTTATAATTAGAAACTTCCCCTAGCGATATATAGAGAGTGACTTGTGATATCTTTAACAAAAGTTTTCGAAAGACGAAGGAAAACGAAAACAAATAATAAAACAAGTTTTGTCACTATGGTTCAAAGTTTATTCTAAAAACCAATTTAAGAATGAAAACGTTGTTTTGCAAAAAAAGGTGGTGCTCTAGGAACCTTACTGTTTACTTTATATGTTGATAGTAATATAGAGTCCATTACAATGGTGTTTCTTTCTGTGGTGAACCAAAATCCATTTTAATTTATTAGGACGAAACTCGTCTTTGCTGTCCATTGAGCTGGGCCGTCTATGGAGTGTTTTACTTATTAAGCGGGCATATAAACCTAAAGACCCCAATTTCAAATCAAATTCCTCTAATATGTTAAACAGTGTGTTTCTAAAAAAAAAATGTATAAGTGTTTTCAACATTTTTCTAGTGAATGTTTGTCACACAATTTTGAAATTCAGCCTTAATTCCCCTAAAAAAATATCCTTTTTTACAGTATTTTTTTAAAATTACTCCATAACTACCTATGTGTCGTAGAGAAATAAATCATATTTTTGCTTAATAGTGCATAAAATCATAGATTTGCCGCCATTCTGAATTGAATTCTGAATTGGTGACCCTATCATAAAAGAAGAAGTGTACGGAGACCACAGAGGAGATGGACTGACGATACTGTCGAACTGGTGGAACATGAGTGGAAGCACAGTTCCCAGGATAGAGAGAAATGGTAAACTCAGGAAGAGGCCTATATCCAGCAGTGGAGTGAAAGGGACTAAATAGAAGAAGAACGAAAAGATGCCGCCATGCTATTCAAAAACTAGTAAAAAAAAACTTCCATTGAGAAAAATCTTTCCAGCGACCTTAGTCATTTTTTTCTCCTTCTCAGCCATCTCTCCACTGTTGGACGGAGGCCTTCTTTAACTATTTCCACCCTTCTAAATCCTGGGCGTTTCTGTAGATACTTACCTCTTTTCTCCGCGACTGTAACTATATCATCAGCACATCTAATATGGGGTCAACCTGCACCTCTTTTGTCGTCCCAAGGTCAAGGTCATTTTATAATTCGTGGTGATCATTTTACTGATAACTTCTTTAAGATATTAAATCTATAATTGCACAGAATTAATAACTACCTTATCCATACCCAATCACTCCAATTCCTACTTATCCCATTATCATTTGTATGTTTAAAGTTTTAAATTACTTATAGTCTTCGTTGTTTATTTATTTATTTTTTCTATTATTTTATATATCTTGTTTTGATTTCAAACTTAGTCTGCGATTTTCATGTCTTTAGTAATTTTATTTTGATATTATGTATATGTAACGTATGATGATAAGGAAACTATTTGGGCAAATATTTAACTTACCTTGCTGTTTTTTTTTGTAATTTGCAAATTGCTGCATGTTTCCCCTTAATTGAAATAAATAAATAAACAATTTCAGATCCATATTTGCTTATTAATATCATATTTCATTCCTACCTTTTTATATATATTTATTGAAAAAGAATAAGACATAAAAATTCAATATAAATAGATCCAACATTAAGTACAAATAAACGGTGTTATCAGTCTTTGATATTCCTGTAAAAAAGACTTACCATTTCTTCAGTAATTTTATAGTCATAAATTAACATTTTAACATTGATTGTACCTACATAAGTACCTTTTTAAATAAAATATATAAATAAAAAAAATATAACAAAAAATATATTTAATTATAAAAAAAATATATATTGGTACATTTCGATCGGCAAAATATTGATCGTTTATTTTTTCTTAAATTGGTTTGAGAAAGTGGCAACCGCGCTTCTTTTTAATGTCCGCCGATCAAGGACCACTTGCAATGACTTAATCAATTTCCAGCTTTCTGAATGTTCCCCTAATGCCAAGAAGGTCGTCAACCATTGTTTCCGATTGATTCGGTCTTTTGCTCTCGTCAGTTTTGATATTGCATGAATCCAAATACCATTTTCTCCATTCTGGCGATTTGACGACTTTACGTAGCTCGTCTAAAATAAATTAATGGAACATTTCAGTAACAATACATAAAAAATAGGTTATGTTTATAAAAAAAATATTCATTGCGGACAGGAATGGAATGAGAGGTCGGGGCCGCCCAAGGAAGGGATGCCACGTCCATGTGCACGGTATTTTGAAAGACGGAAATATTAGAAGCGTGAATAACATACGAACATGAATAAGACGGATGTATACATGTCGACGAGGCGATGAATGTGTGTCAAGATAGAAATAATTGGTCTTCGGTTCTCTCTGCCTACTCCGTGAGGGACATTGCGTGATGGTATGTATGTTTGTATGTTTATAAAACTGTCATCAAAGAGTGCTAGAATCTGAAGTGGAGTCACCAACAAAGCATCCACACAGCGGAAATGAATGTGGGAAACATGACTATGATGGACGTAGTGCAGATTGTCCATGTTCGAAGAAGCTTTGGCGTGGCCCCAATCACCGACAAATATAATAGCTCGAGAGCTGATTGAGATGGTATGGACAGTGGACATGTCATAAGGCGACCAGAGGACAATAAAATACGCAGAGCGATGGATATCCAAGTTCAGTCCAGACGAGTAGGCAGACCGCTGACAACGAGGCACTCCATTATAAGAAAATAGTTGCGAAAGGAGACGTACAGGGGCGAAAGACTTTTCAAATTAGGAGGAGGAGGGCCGACCGACAGCTGACATAATGGGAAAAAATTGCCAGGGTGAAGAAGTATATCAACTAGGGATTGTATTCTGAAAGTTTCATCAAAAAGTTCTGTGTGTGTGTGCTATGTACTATGTACTCTCTCTCTCTCTTCCTTAGCTTGTATCCCACATGGTGGTGGGGTCAGCTCTCCTCACTGCGCTCCTCCACTTCGCCCTATCCTGAGCATCGTCCTCAGAGACATCACATTCCTGCATGTTCTCAGCTACCAGGTCTTTCCATCGTTTTTTGGGACGCCCTCTGGATCTTTTGCCAGACACTCGATGGTCCAGTGCAGTGTTTCCTATATATTCTGGCGGTTTTCTAAGGATATGCCCGAACCACCTCAGCCTATTCTCCATCAGCTTATCGGATACATCGCGTACACCCAGGCTACCTCTTATATATTCATTACGTATTTTATCTCTTCTCGTGACGCCGCACATCCACCTAAGCATCTTCATCTCGGCTGTTTGCACTGACTGAACTTGTCTTCGAGTGACGGTCCAGGTCTCGCTACCATATGTCAACACCGGTCTGATCATTGTCTTGTATACATGGCCTTTCATCTTCACTGGCATTCGCTTGTCACAGATTACTCCAGTCACTTCTCTCCATTTAAGCCAGGCTGCGGCAATACGGTGCTATGTACTATGTACGGCGTGTTTATTCTACTTTATCGATTACAGACTAAAGTACTCAAACGATTATTTTCAAATTTTGCAAATTTGTTTATATAATACTCGCTTAGATCGCATTAGATTTTAAAGGATATCTGATCAGTGCTTCTTAATAATTAACTGTCAAATATTTCAATGTGACTCCTAGATCAGGAAATTTAAAATTTGACATATTTATTTTCAAATAAATAAAAAGGTACATCACTTTCATAAAATGGCATTGAAGGATTATTAAGTTTTCATAATAAAATATTTAATTAATAAATAATTTAACAAACTGACTTAATAAAAATGTTGGAAATTTTCCCTACAAAAATTTGAATTGACTTGGTGAGTCAATTCAAATGACTGAGTGGTGAGTCGTTGGTGAAGTGTATTGAAATTATTTTTCATTCTTTGGATTAGTTGAAATTTTATTAAAATTTGAAGGTCTCTATGGGAGGGTTTCCGCCAACTAATGTGTCTATAAATGGAAGACGTGATTTCTAATTATCTTCCGTAGTAGATATAAAAAATATCGCTTTATAAAAAAACTGACGTGTTTGAAGTAGCAATTATCAAAACTTTGAAGGTTTATTGTCTCTCAAAACTTCAAATCATGGTTCATATTATCCAATTTTTGTTACCTGCTGTAGTATCTTTTTGCAAATAAAAACGGTCGCTGGCTTTGGCTCAATTTGAATATAAAGCAGTGATATTGCAATAAATACTTGCTCGTGCAATAAAACAAGTGGCAATTGTACCTCTCAAAGGATTGCCATATTTAATTATCATAGTTTCTTTTTGAACATCAACTGATTTATATTTATCATATGATCAATATACCTAGTGAATACTAGCTCACCTTAGGTGACCTTATTTTGTTGTCTAAGTAATTTTGGAAACAATGAGACAGGACAACCTTTAATCACCAGCAAAATCAGGTCCAGAAGATTACCTTGGATTGGACATGTTGTCAGATCAGGGAAAGAAAGAGCCACAAAACGTATCCTGCATAGACCCCTGGGAAGATCAAGGCAGAGATTGATGGACAATGATAAGTGAAGTAAGTAGTAAGTAATTTTGGAGAAATCAATATTTATAACTTTTTAATTTTTTTAAAAACCTAGCCTCTCGGTCAGCTCAAAGTTTTTACTTTTAAAAGACGAATGTATTTATTATGTCAATAGTCTCACAAGTTCAAAAACATTATCCAAACTGTGTTATAAACGGGAATCGAATCAAAGACCAGGGGTCAGATGTATAACTAACTAGATGATTGTAAATGTTTGAAAAATAATAAAATGATTACCAGCATAATCTTTACAGGTTCTTTCGTTGTCTCCTCCCATGTCTTTGGGCAGTAGTTCCTTGGACACCACCTTGTGTAAATCTTCGACACTTTTATGAACGAATATTCTGTCTCCAAGTTTCTTCACCATTACCGACTTCATGATGTTCAATGCAGTTTCGGCGTAAGGTGGGAGATTAAGGATGTGAATAGCTTTGACTTTAGCCCCGTAGCAACTCTAAAAAAATAACAATACTATTGAATAACTATCATCATCATCATTGGCGCTACAGCCCTGTGTGGGCCCTGGCCTCCTTCAGAATCTTTCTCCAGCCGTCCCTGTCCTCCGTTACTCTCCTCCAGTTTGTTATTCTGATCACCCTTGCGTCGTCTTCTGTGTCATCCAGCCATCTTAGCTTGGGCCTACTTCTACTTTTTCTGCCCACTGGATTGGTATTAAGATTATTGGGGATACGATCATCATTTATCCGGCTGACATGTTCCAACCACTGCAGTCTACGTACTTTTATGACTTGTCCAATCTTTGGTTCGTCATATAATGCTTGAAATTCATGATTATATCATATCTTTCAAAGTCCATTATTATTTTTTAGCCAAAATTGAAATTGAATAACTATAGGTACCTACTTACAAAAGTTCATGTGTTGAAATACAGGAAATACATTTAGAAAATAATAAATGAAATTGAAAAAAATATATCATCTTCATATTTTGCTAGTTTCGGAGATGTAACCGCTCCTTCGTCCGGTCGGTTATGTAGGTTTGTTCTGTCTGTGATTATGTCTCTATTCCAATATAATTTACAGTTATCATTTTCTGTTACTGCTGGGGGTGTCAATATACCACTAGGGGTGTGTTTCGATGAGTTTATGTTTGTGGGCTAGTTCTAAACATATTATGTGTTTGCTAGTTCCAAATATAGGTGTTATTATTATTATTATTTACCTTAGAACTTTTTGTGCTCCCCTCCCCGAGTAAAAAAGTTTAATTCACCTGTACAACAAACATGCTTTTCTTTAACATTGCTGGATTCATCTTGACGACATGACCTAATTTAATGTTTTTAAGGTCCCATATGTGTACTTCTCCCCATGCGATGTCCAAAGTCATCCTAAGGTCTCCAATCAAGAACGAAGCGATAGCAAAGTCAAGTGGATTGAAATCATCTGGATTCTCGGCAACAATCCTGTTGAGGTAAATAAAAAACAAGTAATAATGTTATATAAGATCTATTATTGTGTAGGGTATAGTTATTTTGTCAAATCTGTTAATCTTTAATAATTTTTATTTTATTTTATTGATTTTTCCTGAAAGCTATTTAATTATGTAATTCTGAATGACATTTATGGAGATAGCGATGTGATCAATTCCATCCTAGGTGTTTAATAAACGTGTCAATTTAGTAATGGAAAATATAAGTCCAAATCCAAACTTACCTTAGTATATCAAAGTTAAATTTTCCTATTTATCTTTCAAGCCACGGGCGTCCACTCCTATCTTCTGAACGTGTTTTACTATCTATTATAATTCTTAGTATTGATTTATTTAGCTCTTCATTTGAATATGTAATATGGAATAAGTCCTGATATTACGTAGACTATCTCGTTAAACACATTCAAAAAAGCCAAAGCACAAATATCTTTCTGAAAATACCTGATTTCATCTTCATCTCCTCTTATTTTTTCCTTTTCTATTGCTTTTGTTCTGTTATCTTAATTATATTTATTTTGTTTTCGCATTTGATCACATTTTTCAAATAAATTATATTTCTCAACATATTATTTACGTAGTTGTAAGAAACTTTATATTTTTAAAAACTATTTATTCAATTAAATATTTGTGCGCACGCGTAATTCCGATTTCCGTCCCTTGATCCGTCTGTCGCCAAACGCTTGTCCTCACTCGCTAACTACTGCCATGACCAGAATGCCCGTTTATCCTTTCACGCCCTATATTATATTAAGTAATCGTATCTCTCGCACACTGATATGTTCTTTTATATATTAAGCAATCGTGCCTCTCGCACACTGATATGTTCTTTTATATATTAAGCAATCGTGCCTCTCGCACACTGATATGTTCTTTTATATATTAAGCAATCGTGCCTCTCGCACACTGATATATTCTTTTATATATTAAGCAATCGTGCCTCTCGCACACTGATATGTTCTTTTATATATTAAGCAATCGTGCCTCTTGCACACTGATATGTTTTTTTATATATTAAGCAATCGTGCCTCTCGCACACTGATATGTTCTTTTATATATTAAGCAATCGTGCCTCTTGCACACTGATATGTTCTTTTATGTATTAAGCAATCGTGCCTCTCGCACACTGATATGTTCTTTTATATATTAAGCAATCGTGCCTCTCGCACACTGATAGGTATGTTCTTTCACACATACACTAATCTTATTTTATCACATAAGTACGCTCTTAAAAAATCTAAAAATAATAATTTACATACTTAATAATCATGATTCGATAGTTTTCTTTGGTATATTTAGGAATAATAGCCCAGTCCGTAGCATCTAAGGCCTTTGATATTTCAGGAGTCCAAGGGTCTCTGTTGCCGAAGAACTCAGGAATGATACTCCTGGCCGTGAAAAAGTTGTCCAGCTTGAGTTTCGTCTTTTCTACGCTGAATTTGTTAAGACTAAGAGCTCTCTTGAGGTAGCGGTCATCTACATCAAAACAATATACATTACATGGTTGATTGTTAGCAATAGCAGTAGCGGAATAAAATTGCTCATAGAAACCAAAAATCTTGATTGCTTATGAATATTATACTATAAATTCTAGGCCTAATATTTTTAGATCTGTTTTATTGAAACTATACTACAAGATTAACAACTGAACCGTTTTTATATTTGTGACAGGGTCACAAATATTAATATTATTTTGGCATTTTATTTTAAAATATTTTCAAGGCCACTCACATGAACAACGATGCTAAAAAACATAAAATTTTCGACATTTTATTTCAGAGTTAGCCTAGTCCAAAGGTTCTAGGCACGCCACTGAGCAATAGTACCTTTTTTAATAATATTTATTTATTTATTTAATATTGCTTCTCGGGCAACTAATAGGTACAAATATTAATTTAACACGCACCCAATAACAAGTTGCCACATCCTGAAGTCTGAAGATATTAATCGTCTCACAGGTCCAGACTGAACACACATAAAAACTGTGTCTCCATCGAGAATCGAGCCCGGGACCCTTGGATCAGCAGTCAGATACCCAACCATCTTTGCCACGAAGGCCGATAAAATTATCAATAAAATTGCCATTTGCCGATATAGCTCTTCGATCAGCATCCCTTATCCCCTTAGGTAATATTCAGTCACTAGGTTTAACGTTTTAAAATAAAGAAATATGATATTTCGAAAAAATCTAATAATGCTATTAATCTATCCAACTAAACCGAAGTGGTTTATTTTTTGAATGTCTTGTCGGTGTCCTGGGTTTGATTTACATCAGAAGAGGAAAATATTAAAAAAATAAACACAAAATCCTTGCTTCTCTGGGCTGAAAATATTTGATGGTACTAACCTCAGACCGGAAATCTATTCCTTAGTCTTTGGAACTCACCTAAGCTTATTTTAGGAAGATGCGGTTGCTTCAGATACCATTCTCTCAGTAATGTGACACTTTCGTTTTGCATCCTTTCTGATAATCCAATGGACTCTATCACCACACGGGTAAAATCATCTTCAGTCACCCCAAAGAGTTCCTTTTGATACTTCAATTCCGTTGTTGTCCTTGGAAATACGACAAAAAATATTTTGTTAATTCTTTTTTTAACATGTCTACGTAGGGGACACCAGCTATTAGGAATTGGGTCTATTATACTCTTCCGAAAAAGCGCACTACGTAGCGTTGGGAGGGGTTTGCAATCTAGAAAAGAGTTTATTAATTCGGATTTTAAAAAGTCCTGGGTTGTACGAAGGTCGAAACACAGAATTCGGAAGATCGTTCCACAGTCGGGCTGCTGTATTAATAAAGGAGTTCGAGAAGCGACTTGTTCGTATATGTTGAAGGTTTACTGTAAATGGGTGCTGTGATTGAGTAAAGCGAATATGAATTTATATTCATTTACTCGAATCAATAAGCAGATATTTTTATATTATGCATACAATGAATAATGTGTGTTATTCTTTTTTTTAGTTTTTTTAAAGCACAGCCACCAAAAGAGGCGGAATTGTGCTGTTAAATTTAAATCAAAATTGTAAAAATAAACCAAATCCTGGGGGGGCAGATCTGGTCCGACCGGCGAAATCAAAACCCTCGTGATTACCCATATCATTGATATAATTATCATATGGAGTTCAAGGACATCTAAATATATTCTATCTATTAACTCCATATGATAATTATATCCATGATATGGGTAATAGTGAGGGTTTTGATTTCGCCGGTTGGATCAGACTTGCCCCTCAGTATGGTGTCTAAATCGTACGTTTAACAAAGAAACACTGTAATTTTTGACTTTTTCCGATTAGTGGAATTATACCGACGAAATTTATTGCTTTGTACACACGATATCAATATAAAGACGACTGTAAGTACTCTGGATGCAAGGAAGTGTTCAATATTTATTTATTTATTTACTCGTACAGAGGACATTTGATTTCATAGAAGGTACGTCACACAGAAAAATAACGATGAAACTCGAAGAACTCTCAATATGATACTTGGTGAGAAATTTATGCAAGTAATTAATTATACGAGTTCAAAAATAAAAACTAAGTTTAGTTTGTCGATCGACAATTCTTGATAGAACTCCATTGTACGTTGATATGTTATAAAAATATTAAAATACTTGGTTAAAGTTCTATTATATTTATTGGATTATTGACGCGTTTCGTGCAAAGCACATCGTCAGAATAATGCTCTACAAGACTGAGACTAGTGGTTATATACAAAATTTACATGACAGGTGTATAAAAATGTTGGTTTTTGAACGGTTGAAAAGAAGTTATATAATGCAAATGAATCTATACAAATCTACGTTTTAATACAATGAAAGTAGTTGGGTCACTGGTTGTAGTCCCCTGTGTCCATTAGGTCTGTAACAAAAGAAAACGACAGCAGTAAAATTCGAAAGGTAAATAATATTGTATTTATTGGTTTATTGTTATCTTTTAAGTGTGGTTAAAACCAATGTATTTCATAGATATTTGGTAGTTATAATTTATAATTATGAACAGCTTAATTTTAATCTTAATGCATTTAACAACAAAGGAAGGTATATGTCTGTCTAACCCATCGGTTTCAATAATGGTGAATATATATGGTCAATTTGTTTATTGATGAGTAATTTTTGTGGATCCTTTTTTACTCTGTTTATTTCTAATATTTCTAGTCGGTCAAGTTTTCTCCCTTTTATTCCCCGATGTATTATATTTATATTATGGTCACTATTAAATTGGTGGGTGTTTTCGTTTATATGTTCTGCAAAATTTGAAGTGTCTTTCTTTAATCTAATGCATGCCATGTGTTCTTTAATTCTTGTTTTAAAGGCACGGCCTGTTTGTCCAATATATGTTCCTAATTATAATTAAGCTGTTCATAATTATAAATTATAACTACCAAATATCTATGAAATACATTGGTTTTAACCACACTTAAAAGATAACAATAAACCAATAAATACAATATTATTTACCTTTCGAATTTTACTGCTGTCGTTTTCTTTTGTTACAGACCTAATGGACACAGGGGACTACAACCAGTGACCCAACTACTTTCATTGTATTAAAACGTAGATTTGTATAGATTCATTTGCATTATATAACTTCTTTTCAACCGTTCAAAAACCAACATTTTTATACACCTGTCATGTAAATTTTGTATATAACCACTAGTCTCAGTCTTGTAGAGCATTCTTCTGACGATGTGCTTTGCACGAAACGCGTCAATAATCCAATAAATATAATAGAACTTTAACCAAGTATTTTAACATTTTTATAACATATCAACAAAAATAAAAAGTTTAAAATAAAACAAATAATTATTAAAATTTATGTACTGCAAAAGCGGAATAATAACTAGAAAAAAAGGAATATCATCAAGTAATATAGATTATGAATTACGTATTGTAAAATGGCTTTCAAAACAAAATTTAATGAATTTTAGAAACATTTGTACAAAAATTACATAAATTGTTACTTACATTTTCTAACCGGTGTATTATCAAGTAAAAATCCAAGTGTGTGTATTTTAAAACAAAAATCGTCTAAACAAAATTTGACTCCAGAATACCAAAGATTTCTTGTATGAAATTTATTATATACATTTTTTTTAGTTAGGAAAACTGCATGATTGATATCAATATATAATTAATTAGGCGCGTGTTCGTAAGTGTTAATTTTAGCATTAAGTTAATGCTATGATAATTAACAAAAATATTGAAAAAGTTCGAAGTGAATATTTTTAAATATTAAACAAGTACAGATACAATCATACAATCAACCTGTTTGCTTATTAGACAGAGAGAACTTAAGAGGGGGACTGCTGCCAACGTACATATTTTTTAATTTGATATACCATCATTATTTCTTATCGAATCGTTTTGAAAAAAATAATTTAGATAGTTTGGGTATTGATAAAGAAAAAAATATCTTTACTTTTTGATAATGTTCTGTATAAATTTTTGTAGAAAAATAATGGCATACTCCGATTTTCAACGTTTATCTTAAATTTTTAATAAAATATAAGGCGTATTCCAACATATTTCTTTTTAAATTAAAGAAGACTAAAATATCTAGTAAAATATGATGTGACATTGCATTAATGCTTCAGGTTTAGTAAATAAACCTAAAAAACATATATTTTCCATTCAGCGCCATTGTGAAATAAGTGTTTTTTTGGTTTATTAACTTAACCTGATGCATTAATGCAACGTTACATCGTTTTTTTCCAGATATTTTGATCTTCTTTAATTTATAAAAAAATATATTGCTCTATACCTTATAGTTTTTTTAGAAATTTAAGATAAATGTCAAAAATCGGGGTATGCTTATTATTTTCCCACAAGAATATATACATAACATTAAATAGTTAAGGTATATTTTTATTTATTAATATCCAAACTAACTAGGTTATTTTTTTTCAAAATGATTCGTTTTGTTGTTATGATGCAAATTCAAATTGAAAAAAATAGGTACGTTGGCAGTAGTCACCCTCTTAACGCGAAACTTTTCTAGCCTTATTTACATTTTTTGTATTATTTGCTTCAATTATATAAATTAATTTTTGTTTATCTATTTTATGTAAACATAAAAAAAACTTTTGTTTTTCTTATGAAGAAATAAATAAATAAATTAAGAAGAACATGTCACTAGCAGAACATTGTATGATAGTATAAAAAATTAAATTTTGGAAGAGATATCCTTAACCAGCTTTTATGTACTTGATTAACATAACTTAAATAAATTAATGACAGAATACCGGAGGCCTGGAAATCAATATTCAGCACCGTATTGCCGCAGCAATACACCGCGCGGTGTGATGTAATAATGAGGAGCGCAGAAAAGACAGCTGACCTCACCACCATGTGGTATAAAAGCTTAGCAGAAGTTGAAGGGATAGATGGATAGAATGTAAGAGAAAGAAGGGAGTCATAAACACAGCCTTCTAAACTTATTTTGTCAGATTATCATCATTCGTTCTTTCATGTATTGTTCGGCATATATTTTCATAATACAATCTACATATTATTTCAAATTGTCGTCTCATATAACCATATCATATCCAATCATCAATTATTTTATCAAACAAATATCCAAGGAGCCTTATTTCCTCCGCGATTATAGATAGGTACATTAATGATACTTTTGGCATGTCCGCGTCAACCTTGCATACACGATTGTTGGGACGAAATGCATATTCTAAATGACAATAAAACAAAAATACATAACTTCGGTAAATTATGATTAACCTTTTCGTGTTATGAATAAATAAATAAATAAACATTTATTGAGACGAAAAGAAGTTATATACAAAAACATAGACATATAAAAAACAAATATAAAGAAAAACAACCTTTCCGACTCAAAAGGACCATGCTCAGCTATGTTGCAGGAAGACAAGCCCCCCTGCAGCTGATTTTCAGCATGATCCTATTGCTTCTGTATTAGAATACAAGGTCTACTTTATTTATATGCAGATACAAAAAAAAAATACAAAAAATGCTAAAAAAAACACACATATATATATATATATATATACATACACGCACATACATATATACACACATTTATTTATACACACCCACACACATAAATGTTATAAATAATGATATTCAATTGTACGTAAGCGTATGAATTCCATATTTTTACTATATTTAAAACTGTGATATATGACTGTTCTATAACCAAATAAAAGAACTAAAATAAAAGAAAAACGTTATTAATATAAACTAAAAACTAGCAAATTCAGTGGAGATTGGTTTCAATTTCTTCTGTTTAATAAAATTTATACTATGTAAAATTATTTTTTTAGTTGACGATAGAACCTTTTAAATACGAATAATTAAAATATATATGCGATTTAATAAGTACCTAATTTATGATTTTGACAATTGTTCAGTAATTATATGATTGCCATTAAAACAATTAATTAAAATGAAATGATCATATACAGGTAGTGAGCTGGACTATGAACATAATATTATATTTTAAAGGATATAAAATAAAAATATAAGCCGGAATTCTTACATACAATTTTAATAAAATAACATGACACTGGCAACAATTATCAATATATTTTTACTCCTCACTAACCCGAGGGGATATTGTGAGGAGTTATGATTTCACAATTTTGAAGGCTATTTTTTTATTGCAGATTATCAACTAGTATCACGCTGAGATTGTATTCTAAAAGTTGTACAATGTATCACAATGTATCTGTGTGTGCTGCGTACTATGTGCTATGTGCTGTGTACGGCGTGTTTTTTTAAATGCTTATGCCCTTGTTAAACAATACATTGTTTTTTTATGTAATTACATTCACTTAATTATGTAAAGGAATAATATTCTGTAGATATAAATTTATGTTTCTTCATTTCGTATTAGCAATATGTTTTTCATTGGGTATCTTGATTTTGTTTTTTACTCTCCACACTATGGAATAGTGGAGAATCATGATTTCACAATTTTCAAGCGTATCTTTTTTACATCAATTTCTCAACGGGTATCATGTAGACAGTGCACTCTGTGAGTTTCGTCGTGATGTGTTTGTATAAATATATGGCGTACGCCGCGCACCGTACGGATTATCCTTTTTGTGTCCTCTCTACAGTCCAAACTATAAGTCCGATCGACTTAATATTAACATCATATGTGTAAAGTGCATAGACCTAGAGCTGATTGGTTTTCCATAGATATCTGTTAATTTCTTCTCTATGATTTCATCTGTCCAAATTTTCAAAATGCTCTCACGGTCTGGAAAATCGAGGTATTTTTATACTGTTTGAAATTTTGATACAACAAAAATACACTTAACAAAAATGCATTAGATGATTGTCATAATTTAATGAAAAAAATATATAGTCTGCCATATCAATGTGAAATAAATTTCATATTTGTATGAAAAATGTATATGATAGAAGTAAAATAGCTTCTGTATGGGAAAATCATATTGATACAACTTCATATTGATTCAACTTCATATTGATATTGTATGTGTCTCTATAGACAAGTGTATTTTTTTTTCTCTCCACTTCTATCTTCCTCAAGTGGTAGGCAGTGAGAACCGAACACCGCATTGTGAAGGACCGACAGGATATGCCATTTTTTAATGCTGCATTTTTTTTCGATTTGTCGATATATTTATATGGATTTATCGATATATGTATATGGATTTGTCGATATATTTATATGGATTTGTCGATATATTAATATGGATTTTTTGTCGATATATTTATATGGATTTGTCGATATATTTATATGGATTTTAATATATTTAGAGAGACGCTGTCGATATGTCATGTCAGCATATTTACAAAATCTACTTTGGTAGGACGCCGGTGTCGCAATGAGCTTAAAATATACTACTTTAACTGATGACTTTTTCGCTTATCTGTAACTTAATATAAAATCGTCTCTTTCACAATCATTTGGTATAAGAGATGTTATAATGTGATTTCACAGGAGTAAAAGAGAAAATACGTCTGCTGTTTGTGTCTGAATATTTATTTATTTTATTTTAATTTATTTTATTACATATTCTGTCATTCCTTGGATTTTCTTGGTGATATTGTAAGAATTCCTTTAACTGTACCATTATTCGTACAGCGTTTTGTTCTCATATAACGTGTCTATATATAAAATGTCATTTGCTTTAAAGGATAATAATTGTCAAAAATATGTTCTTGTCAATCTATGTCCAGTTTTCTGAAGGTTCCTCTTAGACCAATGAGATCATCGGCCATGGTTTGTGATTTGTGTGGTCTTTTGCTCTCGTCACTCTTGATGGTGGAAGATTTGATAAACCATTCTCTCCATTCTTGAGATTTCACATATTTCTTCATGACATCTGCAAAATACAAACATTTTAAAATACATATCATATTATTTAAAGTTATATTTATTTATTTTATACACACATTATCCAACTATTCAGCGTGATGGAAGATTGAAAAAAGATATTGAAAGGAGAGTAACGGCAGGTAATAGAGTGAATGGTGCATTAAGAACGGTAATGGCTGTCCCAATTATTTCAAGGCAAGCAAAGGTCGCGGTACACAATGGTATCGTCGCACCGACTCTAATGTTGCTAGTGAGACATGGACATGGCAGAAGACGCATGAAAGTAGAATTAACGCGGTTGAAATGAGGTCACTAAGACGAATGTGTGGTAAAACGATGTACCTATGATAGAATAATAAATGAGGATATTAGACGAGAATGTATGATTGAAAGAAATATCGTAAGTAAAATGAAAATAAATGCCCTTAGGTGGTTCGGCCACATAGAAAGAATGAGTGATGACCGTCTGACAAAAAAAGTGTACAAAGCTGATAAAAGAGGAACGAAAAGTAGAGGTCGGCCAAGAAAAAGTTGGCACGATCACATAAATGGGATTTTGAAAGATGGTGATGTTAGAAGTAAGAATAATAGAAGAGCGTGTATGAGACGATGTATGGACGTGAATGAAGCGAGGAATGTATGTCAAGAGAGAGGAGTCTGGCGTTCGGTTCTCTCTGCCTACCCCAAATAGGGAAATGGCGTGATGGTATGGTATGGTATTATCCAACTATCGATTCGTTCAAGAGAAATTAATTCCCTTAATGAATTGACAGGATTAAGCAAGACGCGTGTAAGAAGGAACATTTTGTATGGTGTTGTGGACTCTGCATGCCAAAAAATACCAATTTTGGGGAGAACACCAAGCCAAACACCAAGGGGGGGAAGGGGTATGAATGAATGATATATACATATCTAGGTAGGCTAAACATAGCATACATACATAATGCTATTATTGTAGTAATGACGTTGACATAAGTACGTGTCTTGGCGAGACATGAAAAACATGAAAATAGGATTAATGGCCCGGTAATAATACCCCGTATTCAGTAACTATTGGAACTAAATTAGGAACGTTCTAAAATTGTAGATTTTAGATTTACGGTCTTATTTCAGCGTTATAAAATATCAACTTGGAATAAATGGAATAAGATCAAACCGATATTAGTCGGAACGTTCTTAAAAGGTTACTGAATCAGACGAATTATGAATAATTATGAAATTTTCATCATTTTCATAATTATTCAAAAATATGTCTGATTCAGTAACCTTTTAAGAACGTTTCGCCCAAAATAGGTACGTTGCTATTCCATTTAGTCCAAGTTGATATTTTATAACGCTGAAATAAGACCGTATATCTAAAATCTACAATTTTAGTAAATTCCTTTTGGTTACAATAGTTACTGAATACGGGGTAATGTCGCTTTAAAGAAGGTATATGCAAAAAAAAAACAGCGGACAATAGATCAAAGAACAGATCTAAACGCCCAGTGTAACTTGAAGAAGGTAAAAATATAGCTAGACCATGTCAAGAATATTTTAAAAGAAGAAATAGTTATAAGATTAAATGATAGGGACGCATGATTGAGACCATGCATGAATGTGAGTGAGGCGATGAATATATGGCACATTTTTTTTGTCAAACAATAGGGACATGGCGAGATGTTATGTATGTACCTATTAAAGTATCGTTTGAAATTATCATTAACCTATTATGAGGCAAAACAAAAATAATAAATTGAAAGTTGGTCAAAAATGTACGTCGTTGCGGCGTTCGGTTTATCTCTGCTTACCTCAAACAGGGAAATTGAGTGAAGGTATATTTGTAAACTTGTATGATACTTTAAGTTTAAACATACCAGCTAGTTCCTTACAAGTCCTCAAATCGGTTCCTCCCAAATCATTTGGTAACAATTCATGGGGAATATTTTTACGTAGACTATCGAGATTGTGATGGACGAAGATTCTGTCGGCCACCTTCTTCTTTGCGAACGATTTGAAAATCTGAAGGAACACTTCTGCATATTCTGGTAGGTTTAGAATATGAATAGCTTTTACTCTGGATCCATAACAGTGCTGAAAATATACGATTTTTTTAAAGACATTTCAAGTCATTTCATTTTCAACAAAATATTTTATTAATTGTAGAATTTTCTATATTCGAAAAAAATTTAAGCTTGTAATCGCGCAAAGGTCTAAATTCGACTGTTATTCATTATTTTTTATAAAAGACATTAAACCTGGGGGGCAAGTCTTTTCAATTATCTCATGGAGTTATATAATATCTTACAATTAAAGAAGGTTCAAAAATTAGTGCTACGAATAATGGTTAGATACCCTCCTCGATATCCGAGTGAAACGCTTTTCCAGTCTATGAAAGTCTTGACCATCCGACAGATTTTCATCAGGGATGCTTTGAGTCATTTTTGGGATGATTCATCGAAAACAAAAACTCAAAATAATATACAGTACTTTCGTGCAATCACAATATTCCCGATTATGTAACAAAATTTGCGCAAAAAAGATATATCTATATGGCTATATACCACCTAAAGTCTTCAACATCCTGGATCCCTTTGTCAAGACAATCAATAGAAAAACACATTTTAAGAAGCATGTGCAAATTTGGTTCTACAACATTGGTCGGGAAAGGACGGAGAGTATTCTTTATAACGAATATTTGCTACATATAATATTTATAATTCTATGATAATATTATGATGTAACGAACTCAGGGATTGTATGGCGTTCGTGGACTAACGTGTTTTCCTTTGTACTTTTTTCATGGCTTGATTGTTCTTAATTTTAGTTTAATATGTTCTTATTCCGTTTGTGATTAATAACGGCTGCAACATCCTTTTATGGGTGAAAAGCCTTAAGGAAAAAAAATGTTCTTATTCCACTCTTTAAAAGGGCATCCGTTGTTTTTTTTTATATTTTTATATTATGTTTTATTTATTACTTTTTTTTTAATGATCTGTTCTTTTGTTTTGTGAGATATGGTGACAGGAAAATTATTCGAAAAACAATTATTCGAATGCTCAATTTTACGAAAATCAATTTTACGAATGGCAATTATTCGAATCACATTTTTTCGAAAAACAATTTTCCGAACACACAATTATCAGAATTTACAATTGTTCGAATTTTTATGACGTTATGTTGGTAGTATTGTGAGAGGAATAAACCATAGATTTTTATTATAATATACTAGATGTCGTAGTTAGCAAATTTTGTATGAATCGAAAACAAATGACTCACTTTTTGCACGGAGTACTACATCTACATAGTATATTAAGTTTAATAAAAATCTATGGAATAAACAACATGGCGACGCACCGCGCTGTCAGATATCCTAGGATGTACACCTATTTTTTAAACCTAAACCTACAAAACTTTGGTAAAAATATGTTGGTTAGGTTTGTTTGTAGTTATAATTGCGACTGGCGTGAGCCAGTTGCATTATATATTTAAAAAAGTAACTATAATATTAAAATAAAATAACTAAATTGGTGTTAATACTAGATAAACATAAATTAGTGTACAAACTAGGCTATCCCGCGCTGTCAAACATCAGTTATTAAAAATGTGCAAACATACGTACCCAACAATAATACAACAAGTAATAATAGTCTTCATCGAATATATTTTACTGGCAACAAATATTTCAAAGGAGGCAACATAATTACACAAAAATATATTAAATTCGGTTAATTGGTTTTCCAAAAAATGTTAGTTCGAATAATTTGCTTTCGGACAATTGTCATTCTGATAACTGATTTTCGAAAAATTGTTATTCGTACAATTGCGCATTCGAACAATTGTGTTTCGAAGAATTGTCATGTAATCGTGAGATATAAACATTATTGTTACAAGGGCATATTCAGTATTTTAAGGGAAAAACTATATCGAAAGGTTTATTTTGTTGCTTTATGTTTATTTCTAATTTTTTAATTTGTTACCGCTATTTTGTAATGTTTTTTTTGTGTGCTAATTTATAATTTTATTTCTTATTGTGTTTTATTTCTAATATAGTAAATTGTTATCTCTAATTTGTAATGCTATTTATTGTGTGCTAATTTATAATTTTATTTCTAATTGTGTTTTATTTCTAATATAGTAAATTGTTATCTCTAATTTGTAATGCTATTTATTGTGTGCTAATTTATAATTTTATTTCTAATTGTGTTTTATTTCTAATATAGTAAATTGTTATCTCTAATTTGTAATGCTATTTTAATGTGTGTTTCTTTTTCATTATTTGTCATCATCATTTTTACATTCACATTATCAATTTGAATATTTTTTAATGATTTATGTTTTTAATTAAATCTGTTTTTGTGTGTATATACTGTTTTATGAGTATGTGTAAAAGGCTACTCAACCATAAAATCAAATAAATAAATTTGTTAAGAGAAATCGATACTCTTGAACAAATCGATATTTGGAATATTGAAATAGATATTCACTAAAGATTTATTCATACCTGAAAAACAAACGCAGTCTTTTTGAGTAGCGGCGGAGTCATTTTGAGGACATGTCCAATGCGTACGTTGGCAAAGTCAAATACATATATGTCTCCAGCGCAAACATCCAACGCACTTCTGATATCTCCAATCATAAAACATGTTTTGAAATAGTCAACCACGTCGTAGTCATCTGTATTTTGAGACGAAATTCTGAAAAAAAATGTGTACATGTGACTTGTTTCAGAAAGTAGTTTAAATATGGAATAAAAACAATTTAAATCAATATATAAATGATAATAGGTACTGTCAATCTTGAAACAATATTTAGATAAGATTAGCGACTATCCAGAGATAGGTATGTCAGCCATCGTAGCTGAGTTGGTTGGATATCTGACTTCTGAGCCAGAAGTCCCAGAATCGACTGCCGGTGGATACTCGGTTTTTAATTGTGTTTTTTGTCTGGACAATAGGTAAAGATCGTATGTCTCTAGAATGTGGCAACTTGCTATTGGGTGCGTGTTAAATATATATCGTCATGCCCCATTGACATTTTTGCGGAAATGCTTTTATTGCATTAAATTAATTATATTGCTATTATTGATTGTCAAAATAAAGCTAACGATTTCAAAATATTTCGTCTTTTTTACAAAATAGTCTCGTCGGATCTGTACTAATAAGTCCATATAGTAATGATGTAGGTATACTAAAATGCGACAATGGGGGAAAGTCTAGTCCGACCGGCGAAATCAAAACCCTAGTGATTACCCATATCATGGATATAATTATCATATGGAGTTCTATGACATCTAAAGATAATATAGAACTCCATATAATAATTATATTCATGATATGGGTAATCGTGAGGGTTTTGATTTCGCCGGTAGGACCAGACTTGCCCCCAATGTTTGACGCGAAATTAGTCTTGTTCTATGTGCGTATCTACCACTTCCATCGATGTTACAGGGGTTACGCCTTAGCCTACAGATATTCGTTCTAACTAGTTGCATGTAACACATACATAAGATCCAACTGTCGATGGCGATAGTATGTATAGTTGAAGAATACCAAACTATAAACCTTTAAATGCAAATTATTTAATTTCAACAAATTTTGTTTTCTATTCAAAACATGTAGGCATGTATGTCAGGAAAGGATAGTACCAGCGACAGATATGCGGCTGTGCATACCGTCGTGGAGACCTCACAAGGCACAAGAAAATGAACAAGGAATTTGTAAGGATCATCGTGTACATGTTCCAATCGTACAACACATTAATTTACAGAAAAAAAACGCTAAATACTTGCTCATACGTGTCAATACAGGAAAAGTCAAAAGTCTATTCGAACGAATGAAGGAAATGTCAACCAGCAATTAAATAATTATGAAACGTTTCATAGAACAGAGTCTACGCAAACAGATTACAATTAAAAGACTGTTAAAAAAACAATATTTTTAAATGATTATATTTAAAAAACTTTCTTGTTTAATTTAATTATGGATAGGAGTATTGAGGAGGTGTCAGCCACGGACATACATAGCATACAAGATGGGCGAAGATATCATAAGATGTCTCCGACTGAAAAAACAGGCCCTCGGCCTAAAACCAGAGGAAGAAGAAGATATTTAAAAAACTCTAAAGTTTTTTGTGTTATCATAGAACATACATACATACATACCATCACGCCATGTCCCTTGCGGGGTAGGCAGAGAGAACCGAACACCACATTTTTCTATCCTGGCACGCATCCTTCGCCTCGTCCACATTCATGCATCGTCTCATACATGTTCGTCTATTGCTCATACTTCTAACATTTCCGTCTTTCAAAATGTCGTTCACATGGTCGTGCCATCTCTTTCTTGGGCGTCCCCGACCTCTCATTCCATTCCTTTCCGCTCTGTATATTTTCTTCGTCAGGCGCTCCTCATTCATTCTCCCCATGTGACCAAACCATCTCAATGTGTTCACGTTTATTCTAGTAATGACATCTTTCTTCGTCTTACATTCTTTCCTTATGTCCACATTTCTTACCCGGTCATACATCGTTCTATTACAAATCCTTCTTAACGATCTCATAGTGCGAATCATTTTTGTGTTATCATAGTGCGAATCCATTTTGAAATTGAAAAATGAATTGAAATACGGTATTTTTCCTGATATTAGATTTATTTTAACCGAACGTTCTCGCCGGTTGGTGACTCGGCTTAATCAAGGGCTAAATGCAAATGAATTTGACAATATCGTAAATATTTATACACTATATAAATACATATTTACAATGTTGTCGAATGTTTTATTAATATTTTTTTAATTATACGACGTAAGATCAAAAATAGGATGAATCGTCATTTGGAGATATTTTTGTAAACTATATGATCTTATGAGACAAAATTATATTCCAACTTGTAGGTATATAAATAATAAATAAATTATGTATATATTTGATTTTATTTTTCTGTGATTTTGTTTTTCAATGTGTATATATTTTTATCCACGTATGTAAAAGGCAATTGATGCAAAAAAATAAATAAGAAAGATATAAAAAAGAAATTAAAAAAAAATGACGTTCAAACCTATATGAGAAACGAACATTCCAAGTAAATTTTCACAATATAGATTTAAAAAATATATATATCTTCGTCCTTTTTCGGTAAGGGTAACGAAAATACTTATTTATTAATTTTAAAATTGATTTCGACTATGTTAAGAAAGTAACTCTAGAATCATTCAATTTATTTTTTATTTTATTTTTATTTATTTAAAGGTTACATACAGATTTTTAAGATAAACATAAATTTTCAAAAATAATTAATAACTACAAAAACCAATATTGTTACACCAATTACTATGATACGGTCATACAATAAAAATATGTAACTATATATATACACAATAATATATAACTATAATATATAATATACACACATACATACAAATATTTGTATAAAAAAATAAGGAAAATTTCCGTAGGTATATACATACAAAATGACAAAATATAAAAACCTAACAAGGATAAGAAACAAAAAATAAATAAAATGAATCAATATAAAGTAAACATATAAATAGATGCATACAAGCTAGGAGGTTTGGGACAGGACAATGGATAGGAATAGAAAGGGAAAATTAGGAATATAGAATCAATCATTGAGAAATCTTTAACATATAGGTACTCTTAAATACGCTCGGTGTGCCAAACATGTCAAGACCTGCGAAATTCGCATTAAACTGGCTCTATGTACAAAAACATGTTTATAAAGTATATATTTTTTATTTTATTTTTTATTTATTTTGGATATCCAACAGTACAGTAGAATATAATAACAAAGTATGATATTAAAAACAATGAAAAAAAAACAGTAAATGATAGACTACGGTACATAATAACAGGACATCATATGAAGTAATTTTTAAAGTTTTAGATGCAATTTTTAACAAATGAGAAAAACAAAATAAAAGGATCATACCTGAAACATACAAGGAACAGTACAAAGAGGTCTATATCCTAGAATCATAACATGGGATTCTAACGTACGAAAAAGGTGTTGCAACCATTATGGTGACACATACATATATGTATATACTAGAGAGTGGAATTTTGAGTTACGTTATCAGTGCAAAGTTGGCGCTTTATTGCAAATTTGAACGAGAGTAGAGATTGGGTATGAAATAAGTCAATGTTATTGAGCAGGTTGTTAAAATTGGAGGTTGCCCGGTTAGTGAAAAAGTTTTCCTAAAATTAGTTTTACAGTGTGACGTAGAAATAGGTTTTGATCTGACATTGCGGTTTGGAATGTGAAGTGAGATATTTTCTAATAAATGTAGACAATCAATAATGTTATGAAATAGTTTATACAAAAATAGTGAGTCTGCGGTTATTCGTCTAGATGATAGTGATGGTAAATTAAATTTTGATTCAATATTATGTAGGCATTACGGATTGACGTGATTTTTTTTCTTTATTTTAACGTGAAGAAAATTTTGAAAAGTGTCGTCATTATTTTAAATAAATGAAGCAGAACTTGGATTAATTCATATAACAATTTACCTAGTAATTTGGATTCTGTAGTTTTCTTTGGTTAACTTGGGAACAAATATAAATTCGACAATATCTAGAACTTTGGAGAGATATGGATCCCAGGGATCTCTGTTGTCAAACAGTTCCGGTATAATGGTCCTCGCCGTGTAAAAGTTATCAATTTTTCTTTTTGATTCTTCGACGCTGAATTTGTTAGTAAACAATAGCCTCTCGAGTTCTCTATCATCTGAAATTTATTAATCCATTTTATTTATTTTACATTAACGGCTTGAAAGCCTTTTTAAAAAAAACAAGTATACAACGATTGAAACTTGAAACTTTAAAATAAAAGCAAATTTAAGCAAACATAATAATTTCAATCATAATACACTATACAATGATTAACTATACACTATGCAATGAGTATACAATGATTAAAACTTTAAATTTTAAAATGAAAGCAAATTTAAACAAACATACCTACTAATATCAATAATATCAACAATGATTAAAACTTGAAATTTTAAAATGAAAGCAAATTTAAACAAACATACCTACTGATATCAATAATATCAACAATGATTAAAAGTTTAAATTTTAAAATGAAAGCAAATTTAAACAAACATACCTACTTATATCAATAATATCAACGATGATTAAAACTTGAAATTTTAAAATGAAAGCAAATTTAAACAAACATACCTACTAATATCAATAATATCAAAAATGATTAAAACTTGAAATTTCGAAATAAAAGCAAATTTAAACAAACATATTAATATCAATAATATAAATACACTATACACAGTTTAAAACAAAATACAAAAACCGGAACACAACGATTACTTATATTTGCAGGTCATGAGTTAAAAAATTAAAAAAAAAATATTTGAAAATAAAGAAATCATCGGCAAAAATATCAGTGTCTCCCCACAGTATAACCAAGTCTATGTAGCCTTGGAATAGGGGAGTGGTAGGCGTAGTTACCGCGGGAATGGCTCTCACGAAACATAACACACTGTCTTGTGGTTTTTGACGGTACATTGATATTTATAAGTTTAAGGAGCTCGGGACAGTTTATAAAAATAAATTATATAAATTAAATTAAAGTCTATATAGTCTAAATTGATGATTTTGTTAATTGTAAAGAACATCACCCTAAGTCCATTCCCCAAATGGAGCATAACAAATAGTGGACGAATCGGTCGAGATACGTTGGGGTTTCAATTCGCGTTCCCTAAACAACGAAGATAGTGCGGTGCGGTTTACTCTCTGTCATAGTTGATTTTCGATGAATTACGATGGTTAGAGCTCTATTTTTTTTAAATAATTTAACAATTGTTTGGCTGATTCACCGATAGATGTCTTGAAGAAAAATATATGGGAGTAATATTCATCCAATTTTCGTCTTAATCAAGTATGAATTTACTGAGATATGAAGGTTCACAATTGTGTATAGAATGAGGGCATGTATATATAGAGTTTAGACACGCGGCCGGTGTGCATCTATTTTTACATGACGCTAGTCTTAAAAACGGTTAAAGCAATCAAAGCATGAATAATTAGGCTAGATTTTTGGCGCAGATGACAGATACTTCCCATTTGTACCTATCCTCATCTTCCTGATATACAAAACCTCTATCATACCTACATACATACCTTGAACGTGGCAACAATAATTTCACCCTTTTCCGTGTGCGAGTGGGCCACCTTCTGCAGTAGCAATACTCAGCACCGTGTGCATCTATAATATGTATTACCAAACACTGCATAGTATTTCGGCGCCGCGCCGTGCACATATACTTTTTTAAATACGTTCGCGGAATTCGCACGTACATAATTAAACACGAGTGTAGTGAACCATTGTTGAACCAACGACGAGAAGAATAACTAGACGAAAGAGAGAAAAAAGAAGAAAAATAAGAGAAGGCTGGCACGGTGAGTCCACTCCCTTCAAAACTTTTCCACCTTTTCCAATATATTTCTTCTGCCGATATCGCACAAATATTGTTGTATTAGTTATGTTTTTAATTAATCTATTTAATTTTTAATTTATTAACAGTATTTAAAAATTGAAAATGACTGTCCTCATTAGGGCTGTCCCGTATAAATAAATAAATAAATAATAATTTATTTCTTGCATATATATAAAAAGAGGCTATTGCTCGGCTGTACACCCGTGGAGACCCACAGTGCAGCTGGTTTTCAGCAATGCCTTGGACTTGGAGGACTGTTGAAACTGATCAAAAACAAGTTGCAGTTGGATCCAGTTGGGCAACAAATACATTTAACAAAATCGTTTACAGATTTAATGCATCACAAATAGACTTTTAATTTGAGTTACTTTAAATCGCTAACGATATATTTTTATTATTTATTAACAAAAACAAAACAAGGTTCACATATAAATCATAATTTAAAAAGGTATACAATTTCCATCATATAATTCATAATAACCCTCTTTAGTTGAGATAAAATCTCGTGTTAAAAGAGGGGAGTATCTATTTAATATTGTTACATTTGCCAAAACATTGTACATCTACTAAAAAATATGAAGCTACACAAAACAAGAATGAAATAACAAAAAATAAATAAATATATCAGTACAATTTTTTAATTTTATTTTTAAATATATTATAATTTTTTTCGAGTCTAAGACTCAAAGGGAGTTCATTAAACCACTTAGTACCTTTATACTTATAGAAATGTTGTGAGGCAGTTGTACGTAAAAGAGGAATGGTAATACATCCTTGTGAATTTATTCTGCTGCTTAAAGAAAATGACAATTGGTTTGAATTTGTAAGAATATCTTTATGAATTTGGAACAATGAGATTTTTTTGTAGATATTTTCAACAGTTGAAACTTTAAATTCTTGAAATACATTAATATTTGGATAATCAAATCTCTTTTTTAATATAATTTTAATAATAATTCTTTGAAAAACTTCTAAAGGCACTAAAGTGGTTTTAAAAGCTCCCCCCCCAACATATAATGCCATATTGTAAAATGGATTGAAATAATGAAAAATATATTGTTTTAAGCAAGTTTGTTTGAAGTATATTTCTTAGTCTCAGAAAAATAAAAATTAGCTTTTTAAATTTTATTGATGCCATCTACTGAAAAAAATATTAAACTATTAAGCCACTATCCTCACGATGTCGGCCAAAAATGTCACTTTTCGTCCGATCCAATTGTACCTATCGAAAATCTTAAAATAGTACTAAAAAGTCAAAATATCTTACTAAATTCAATCTTTGGTAGGTGAGGTTGCTTCGAGTACCATTCTCTAATTAAATTAATGCTCTCTTGTCTTCTGTTTTTTGATATTCCATAAGGCTCCATAATCGTTTCCAACTGGGAGTCGTCTATTCCAAAGACATCCATTTTCACAATTTAATCTAAATATTTCTATAACAGAACAAACAAAAATGTCGATGAGTTTTTAAATACGCTTATCCATTAGGGGGTGACTGCTTCCAGCGTACATATTTTTCAATTTATTATACCATCATTATTTTTAATCAAATCGTTTTGAAAAAAATGATTAAGATAATTTGGGTATTAATAAAGAAAAGTATAATTTAATTTTTTGATAATATACTGTATAAATACTTGTTAAAATATAGAGCCATACCATGATTTGAAACGTTAATCTTATGCATTAATGCTTCAAGTTTAGTAAAGAAACCTAAAAATATTATTTTCCATTCAGCGCCATTGGAAATAATATTTTTTTAAGTTTATTATTTTTTGGTTGTTCTTCTTTAATTTAAAATAACTATATATTACTCTATACCTTATAGTTTTTTTATAATTATAAGATAAATCTTAAAAATCGGGATATTATTATTTATCTACAAGAACATAAATAAAATGTTAAGGTTTATTTTTCCAAGCTAAGTTATTTTTTTCAAAATGATTCGTTTTGTAGTAATTGAAATAATAGGTACCTACGTTGGCAGCAGTCACCCCCTTAAACAAAGACTTGTTTTTATGGATTTTTTTTTAAATAAATCCAGATACACGAATTTAGACCATTAAGGGAGAACCGGGAAATCAAGGCACCTACAGGGCTTACGACCTGTCATCGGCTGGTTTACGTGATCACTTGAAAGACGTTTGTTTTGATGTGTTAACCTTTCTTTCATTCATTTAATTGCATGCTTTCGTTGAACTCGATGATTTTGATTGAAATAATTACAATTTTAACCGATAAATGCAATTACTAAATGCAATTGACTAACAAATCTAAGATTTTTTTATGAATCATTAGAATAAACAAGTAAAGTAGTAGAAAATTAAAAGCAATAATGAACAGTTTTTTGGAAACCAATGGCTGGCTGTATTGTAGGTTAGAACTTCATGAATTTTACGTTCATTAATTATGATGTTAAATTCTATATTGACTATCATCGACCGGTTTCTCACTTCGACCATAATCGTCAGAATGAAGAATGAATACCCACTTTCCACACTTTAAGATGAATTTAGAAATCGATGTAATGAATACACTAAACAAAATTAAAATCATAAACTCCATTACAATGGAGAGTGAACATTTTTATTGACAATAACAACTCAATAGAGACGAAGTTGGGATATCATAGAAGAACCAGGAATTCAGGCACCTACAGGGCTTACGACCTGTCATTGGCTAGTGTACGTGATCACTTTATGTGCTTACTTTATGAGCTAATGATAACAAATATAATATATAAGATATAATTTTACCTGTAAAAAGAGAAACGACATTAAATGCTTTTAGTTCCTCCTTTTTAGAATCTTTACTGTCACTTTACTAAAACTAAAACTTAAATATAGAACCAATTCATAAAAATGAAATAAGTACTTCTAAGTGTCATCTATGTAAGTACTTGTATTACATCTTTTCCCCCACCAATTTTTTTTTTTTTGTTTACTGGCAATTCACCCTACAGAGAGTGCTTTTTGCCTCGGTGAAAATATCATAATTTGGTTGAATTTGTCAAAATTAAATAAAAACAATACTACAAAATTAATATAATTTTTGTACAAAACAATACTTAATGTAGTACAATTTTACATCGGCTAATATGTTATTTCCATTTATGTATTTAATCTATAATTGGAACAAGTTTTTTGATATGAAAAATGTTTGATTCTGATTTCTTGTGACCCTGTATCTTTTCTGTATATTGAGTTAGAAATTTTTTCTAAAATTTTATATGGTCCAATTTTTAATTCATCCAATTTTTTTCTGTTTAATCGATATCCGTTTTCAACAAATACAGAGTCTCCGTCTTAATTCGCATTTTGTCCTGTTTTTGTCGAAATGTTGTTTATTATAATTGTGTGATTTTATCGTATTTTTTAAGGTAAATTTTCGATCTTGGAATAAATCATTAAGTGTTTTTTTCCTGTTTTAATTCATCTGGCAAAATAGCAATATTTTTTCCTTCTAATAAATATTTAGGGGCAAATCCAGTTACTGTGTGTTCTGTTGTATTATATCTTAGGATACATTCATGTGCTATTGTCGTCCAGGCCAATTTTCCTTTCCTTTCATTTACCTTACATCATATTTTATTAACAATTGTTAGCTTAAGCCTTTCATTCAGGCCATTTGATAAAGGTGCATTAACTGCGGTGAAGACAATGGCTATATTCTCATTACTTAAAAAAGTTTTTAAAATGTTTTGAATTTATACCCGGATACTGATCCGATAGAATCATACCAATTTTATTTCCTTGCATCGCTCTTTCGAACAAGGTTTATAAAGTCACTCGAACTTTGACTCTTTGAAGTCAAAATATAGGAATACCTCGTGAAATGATCTACAAGAAGATGTAAGTATGTCTTTGTAGAACATGAGCCACCAAATCCACCAATTGTATCTATAGACATTATCTCAAATGGGTAAGTTGCAGGACCTAAATGAGACATAAGTCCAAATTTAAATTTTCCTAGAGATTTGTTTTTTATGCATATTTCACATTTTTCGCAGATTTTTTAAATATTATCGGTTAAATTTTTTGCTGTATAGAATGGTACAATTTTATTTTGCATTTGTTTTGTTCCTATATGACAGTAAAGATAATGTATATTATCTATAATTTTTTTACTTAATTCCTCTGACAGTATTATTTTTTCTTTTTTCCCATTTTTTTTGCAGTATATTTCATCTTTCAGTTTTAGTTTATTTTTTAATATTTTTCAAATCTTCATTGTTTTTCTAATCATTTTGTATACCCCCTAGTTTTATTAAGTTAACGATTCTTAAATTGTCTTCCTGATTCTTAAATTGTCATATGGTTCTGACACTGGATTTCTGTATAAACAGTCTGCTTCTAAGTTGTATTTAATGTCGTTTTATACGGTGTGTATTAATGTAATAAGCAAATTAAATCGTTGCTCTGTAAAAAGAGAAATTAAATAATTATAAAGTACAATAAAAGTAATAATAACATAAGTAAATAATAATGATAACAAATATAATATATAAGATATAATTTTACATATATTTGAATAATGTGTAAATATTTTACTTATATAATACGAAATTATATTATTGCCATCTAAATGGTAACGAAGAAACCATTTTTTGTAACGCCATCTATCGAGAAATAGGTTTTTTTTTAAACAATGAATGCAACAGTCGTAATCAAAGATGAAATTATATTGATAAGGGAACTCAATAAAGGCATAATTGGTGAACGTTGCGCAAGCGCATAAAGTGATCATGTAAACCAGCCGATGACAGGTCGTAAGCCCTGTAGGCGCCTGAGTTCCTGGTTTTTCTATGATATCCCAACTTCGTGTCTATTGAGATGTTATGGTCAGTAAAAACATCATTTGACTCCCGACAGGGAAAAAAATCCAATGTATATGCGATTAAAAATATATTTGAATATAATAATATTCATTTTTTTCTTCTTCATTCACACCATAACGTTTACAACTCATAAAAGGATGCATGACACGAACGGCCATGCCTGCACACCAATTCGTCTCACCCATAAAGTCACCACATTCAGAATGTATGGTGAAACTCATTGCTTAACTATGTACGATGTTATTGTTGCCTGTTGTATTTTCGATTACTCGACTCTTTCGGGATACCCAAAAACGATGATAATAGAAAAGAGTGGAAGCACTATTCTAAGTCGGTGCCTCTCAGCAGTTAAATGAAAGTATAATTTTTTTAACAAAAATATAAATCAATTATCACATTGTTCGAGTAGATAATTAAATAACACAAAAACAAAACCCTCAAGAATACCCATATCATGGATATAATTATCATTATGGAGTTCTATAATATGTTAGGATATTATAGAACTCATATTTTATTTTTATTTTATTTTATTGGGGGGTATACTCAGATGAACAGGTTACATTAATTAAAGTATACATGCAAGTGTTACAATCTATAGCTAGTCCTGCTATAGATTGTTAGTTCAATACAACAGAAGAGAAAACAAAATATAAAGAAATAATGATTAAAAGATGGTTAAGGATAGTGGGATAGGAAAGTGACGGGGAATGTCAGAGGATAACTAAAAGAGGGAGAGCAAATTTGGTTGAACAGTATTCATACAATAAATGAAAACAAAAGATCTATATATTGTTATCTCGGATCATGTTGGATAATTCTTTCATAATATACATACCTTCTATACGGAGTGTGAAATATGTCTAAACTAGTTGCATGTAACACATGAGATCCAACTGTCGATAGCGATAGTATGTATAGTTGAAGAATAAAAATCAAACTATAAACCCATAAATCCAAATTATTGAAAATTTTAACACATGTTGGTATGTATGTCAAGATAGGACAGTATGGAGGTCAGTCCTCTTTTCCTACCCGGAATATGAAAACAGCATGATGGTTCTGTATGTATGTTTGGATATTAAGTACCTATCAAACTATTAAGTCTTCTTACATATTGTGTGTAGGCTACTTCCATACAAATTGTATGAAACAATGTCGTCACTAAATTCATTTTTTATAAAAATCGTTAAAAAAATTTGCGATGTGCTAATACAATTTTAATATTTTTTATAGAAAATTAAATTTTCTAGTTGGGGTGTTTCGGCTTTTTTCGATATTTAAAAAAAATGGAAATATAGGCAGTTAAACTCATAAATTTATCATAAAAAAAAATATTTTTCTTAATAAAAAATGTTTGAGAAACCCTGGAATTTTTTAAAAAAACTTATTTGAGATTTTGTATTAGTCTATGTTTATATTAGTTTTCAGCGTTCTAGCTTTTATGGTTTCTGAGATATATGGAAAAATAAACCAAAATTTCAAAAGTTGATAACCCCTGATTGAAACAAAAATTCCCAATTCTGAGTATAAAAGTTTTGTAGGCCTATAACTGTCTATATATTCTGAAAATTTGGATTCTGTAAATTGAGCGGATCAAAAGTTATAAGGAACGGACGGACAGACACACAGACACACACAGACACACAAAACTCACATAAAATGTTCTACTCCGAATTCTGAGTAAATCCATGTATGGGAACATATATGCTGCGAGGCCTCTAGTTGGCGTTATTAGCATGCAAAAAGTCCACTACGCCATACAAAATTTTCCTTCGTACACGCATCTTGGCTTAATAATGTCGATTCATTCAGAGAATTGAATTCTCATGAACGAATCGACAGTTGGACTATTGAATTTTTTGTTAAATGTTTCGCAGATACGAGGAATGGTAGAATATTTTCGGTGATTAGTTTTATAATTTGAAACATAGAAAAGATCAATTTGTCGGGTTGTCCTAGAGGGAACACGGTAAGTAATGAGATTGTTCTTCCCCCACCACCACCCGTTCTGCTTATGGGGACTAATAACGGCCCCTTGCAAAACTCTGAAAGAACACATAAAGAACATATGAAGAGTCCGGAGAACTCTAAAACCTTGCGGACACTGCACTTAATGTGCCAAAGAGAGCTAATCATGTTGAAACAACTGGCTCATTGCTCAGTGATAGTGAAGATAATAGTGCACCGAATTTAAGACAGAAAGTCTTGAAAGCCCTAAATGAGATTAAGTAATGAAATTATTCAATTCCGGTGAATCGAATTTATTATTAACAATTTTATAAAGTAAGCTTTGATCAAAGAGGTGGAAGACCACCAAAGAGGTGGAAGGACAGTTGGGACTCAACCTCGCAGGAGAACAACGTCTCTGCAAATAACAGGCCCTTAGGCCTAACATAAGAAGAAGAAGAAGTTTTGATCAAGGATAATTCTTCTGTGTTCAAGTGATTCCATATTATGATACTTCAACGAAGCTGTTAAATTTATTTATATTTAATTTATATTGTATTTTTTTCAAAAATTTCTTTTGTATAAAATATATTATATTTTATACAAAAGTATAAAATATAATATATTTATCGTATAGATCGTTTTAATTTCGCCGATTGACAATACATACTTGCCCCCCCCTGAGGAGTTCTGTCAAGGAATAGGTAACAGACAACGTTGAAAAATAGATAGTGAATGAAATCTTACTGAAAATAACGCTTAATCCTTTTGATGTTGTTCACAGCCGTTGCGTCGTATTTGACACTTTTAAGAATTAAAAAAAATGTACTTGTGCACTTAAATAAACTGACAGAACGATTCTTAAGAGATGTCGTGGTCAACTGAACACCTTTATTCAGATTCAAATGGGTATGATGGTGTTTTATTTACGATACTCATAAACCTAAACCGGAATTTCTAAATAAACACAATACCATAAAATAACCTATGTATGTTTTACACTAAAGTTCTAACAGCAAATGTAGCAGAATATTTTCAAATATATATATACAAAAAAAAATAAACTTGGTTTAAAGAATATTCAAAATGAATATTAAAAAATACATCATAAATTATGGGAGGACAGAACTAACACAAATACTTAGTATTGAACAATAACTACTTAAATAATTCAAAATTAAAATTATTAACAACATATGTAACTATGCCGTATTGTATTTGTGATGCTCTTTGAGTAACACATAAAAATATTTGATTTGATTTGGGAACCATGTGATTCATATTAATTACACCAACATAGTTAACTATGTAGTCTCTTTCTATGGCTCTAAAATAAAAATTGCGTCAGAGCTTGGATTTATGACAGGTATTATGGCAGACATTAGGACCTGGTTAATCTACATATTTAGTGTGAGCCCATATGTTTGTTGAGGTAATTATTGTCAGTGCAGAATGTTGAGATTGTGTACCTATTTAGTGTGGAATGGGAACAATCACCTGGTTCATAATTGCATATATGTAATTGTCAATAAAAATTGTAAACTGCTAGTCCTGGAACAGGATTTCCTAGTTGGGCAGCAGTAATCTAGGTACTTATTGTTGTCATTAGAAATATGGTGTGATTAAAGGTAAATAAATAAATAAAATAATACACGTAATGCGTTTGCAATAAGAACTGGATGTTTTCGATGGTCTGACCACTATCTTCTTCAGAGTTGAATAGGTATCTACAAAGAAAGAAGCGATAAATTATAATTAAGTAAAGTTATTGGATATTTTTTTTTAATTTAAGCAATAAAGTAAGTAGGTACAGAAATATGCCAAAAAAATTATATATTTTTTATTAAATAATTTTCAACTAGATTAGATTTTTTTGTTTCTGTAGAACCCATAGTTTTCGAGTCATAAACGAGAAATCGAAAGATTGAGAGGATGGAGATAGGACAAACATACAACAATAAGCAAATGAGAGAGAGGATGGAGATAGGACAAACACACAACAATAAGCAAAGGAGAGAGAGGATGGAGATAGGACAAACACACAACAATAAGTAAAGGGGAGAGAGGATGGAGATAGGATAAACACACAACAATAAGCAAATGAGAGAGAGGATGGAGATAGGACAAACACACAACAATAAGCAAAGGAGAGAGAGGATGGAGATAGGACAAACACACAACAATAAGCAAAGGAGAGAGAGGATGGAGATAGGACAAACACACAACAATAAATAAAGGGGAGAGAGGATGGAGATAGGATAAACACACAACAATAAGCAAATGAGAGAGAGGATGGAGATAGGACAAACACACAACAATAAGCAAATGAGAGAGAGGATGGAGATAGGACAAACACACAACAATAAGCAAAGGAGAGAGAGGATGGAGATAGGACAAACACACAACAATAAGTAAAGGGGAGAGAGGATGGAGATAGGATAAACACACAACAATAAGCAAATGAGAGAGAGGATGGAGATAGGACAAACACACAACAATAAGCAAAGGGGAGAGAGGATGGAGATAGGACAAACACACAACAATAAGTAAAGGGGAGAGAGGATGGAGATAGGACAAACACACAACAATAAGCAAAGGAGAGAGAGGATGGAGATAGGACAAACACACAACAATAAGCAAAGGGGAGAGAGGATGGAGATAGGACAAACACACAACAATAAGCAAAGGGGAGAGAGGATGGAGATGGAGTGTCAATTAATAGATAGGAATAATAGCTTAAGTCTTTTTTCAAGAAAGTGAAGACGTCGTAATATCATCACTTAAGGTGTTCCTTATTATTGCTGATTGTACTTTAAAAGAGGAACCGAGAAATTCAGTATATTGAATGGGAGTTGCAAGTGTGATACGATCAGCAGATCGAAGAGGCAGACCATGATTTGACAAGAAAAATAACATTTTTCTTTAGATTTTGTGGTAATTGTGTTTCTTAGATATATGGTGAATATTATACCGTAGTGAGAGTCAATGAATATTACGACGTTGACTTGACGTGACGTGTCCTAGAGAAGAATATGTCGGTTAGTAGAATCATGGTTATATCTTCAAAGATAGTAAATAAAGCGTATAGCTTACTCTATGGAATACATACATGCATTTTACAATCGTTCGATTTTATTAAGGAGTTCTTCGTTAACATCCAGATAGAACCTTTTCAAAACATATGTAACTTAGAAGTCTTGACGCAAAACGTGTGAATTTTCTTTTTGTGTATTTAGCTCTATTTATGTTTACTGAATCCATATAAGGAAAATATACTTACCTGAGAAATATTATATTAATAGCGTGGCGATGACTCGTATACCTCTGTATATGTATATAAAAACAAATTTTTGTAAGTATAGTAAAAATAATTTATTTGCTTGAACGAAATTGTAACATATTTACAAAACATCATTTTACCAAAGATAACATAATGTTTATATCAAATTAAAAATTAAGAATTGGCTTTCTTAGTTTCTCGTATTTCACTAATTTTTCGTTGTCCATCTATGTAACTTGGAACAATTCCTGATTTAAGACAATTATTTATTATTTTATTTAAATTTTGGCAAATGCTACAAACTTTAAGAAACAAAAAAAAAACAATCAAAAAAATATCAAATTAGAATTACAAATTATCGAAATTCCCACGAAGTCTATGCCTGTGTGTGGATACACAATATATTAAAACGGGTGGGTTGTGGCCAACACTAAACTCTCCACACCATAGTAAGCGTTCATTTTTTTCTTGAAATGTTGACAATCTCAACATGATAAGGAATGCTTATGTTGTATGAAATATTTTATTTATTCTAAATTTTACTACCAGTAATTTAAATTTTCTAACGATAGAATATTTTTATATTAAGATAGAAAAACTATTAATGCATTTTGAAAATTTTGACATGTGATATCATATGAAGAAATTTTATGTTATTTATGGAAAGCTAATCAGTTCTATGTTCAAGCTCTTTACATTATAACATGAAATCAAATTACTGAACTTTACCATACATAAGAAATTTATCTAATTATATACCTACATTTTTATTCATTCTTTATTTTACTACCAGGAATATAAATTTTCTAACGATAGTATATTTTTATCTTAAGATAGACAAACTATTAATTCATTTTGGTGAAGAATGCTATTGTTGCATGAAATATTTTAATAAAAGCAGATAAATTTTGTTTTAAAGAGCGTTAAAGCATTTGGAAAATTTTGACACGTGATATCATATGAAGAAATTTAATGACATCTATGAAAAACTATTCAGTTTTAAGTTCAAGATATTAATATTCTTATACTAATATGAAATCAAAGAACTGAACATTGCCAAACATAAAAAAAATCTCTTGTTACATATAAGTTTCATACAAAAATCCATTAAATAAAATATAATTTTTCAAACAGTTGAATATTTTTCTTTTAACATTGACCAACTTTGAATACAATTTTATGAAGATTCTTGGTCTTGTATAAATAGTTGAAACCAAATTTTAATATCTCTAACTTTCAGGCCGTGAGAGCATTTTTTCAGTTTTAATAGATGAAATCATAAAGAAACATTGAGAAAAATGAACCGTTGTCTATGGAAAACTAATCAGCTCTAAGTTTATGGACTTTACACATATAATATCAATATGAAGTCAATCGGACTTAAAGTTTGGGCTGCAGAGAGGACACAAAAAAAAACAACGTAAATGATGAATTCATAGAGAAGAAATCAAAAGTTGTCTATGCAAAACTAATCAGCTCTAGGTCTATGCACTTTACATATATGATGTTAATATGAAGTCGATCGGACTTATAGTTTGGGCTGTAGAGAGGACACAAAAAGGATTTGCCATACGCCGTACGCCATACATACAAACACATCATGACGAAACTCACAGTGTGCACCCTCTACATGATACCCGTTGAGAAATTGATGTAAAAAATACGCTTAAAAATTGTGAAATCATGACTCTCCCCATTTCCATTGTGTGGAGAGTAAAAACGATTTTTTTTTATCTACAATGTAAAATATTATAATTGAGGAACAAGAAATTATTTACAATAGAAAATATTTAAATATTCTTTTTAAACAAATATAATATTTGTATTTATTTGTATTATTTGCTTGTTTATTTTAATTTTTTTTTATTTCCGGAAATAAAAAAAAATGTTATTTTCACCTCTGTCTAAAGGGAAGTTAATATTTGGATGAAGATAATTTTTGTGATTTAAAAGGCTATCAAGTTGTCTGTCTGTTCCGAGAAAAATACAGAATACATCATCAACATAACGGTACCATACATACATATCTTTATTTTTTCTTAGGGGATGATTAGAGTTTAAGAGATATGTTTCTAATTTGTCCATAAAGATGTCTGCTAAAATTGGGCTAGATGGCATGCCCATAGGCATACCGTCTTTTTGGGTGTACATTATATTATTGACTTCAAAGTAGTTCTGACTTGTACAAATGTCAAAAATTCTAATCATTTCCTTTACAAGTGAATCATCTAATTGAGAATTATGTAACATCTCTATGAAATTAGTTTTACAATTTTTGACCGGTACATTTGTGAAGAGATTAGTTACATCGAAAGGTATGAGTTTAGCGTTTCTTGGTATATTTAATGTTTTTAGTTTTTTGGTCAATTCAAAACTATTTTTCACTATATATTTTGGGTTAAAAAGATTATAAGATATTATTTAACTATTAAGTAACTTACAAAGGTTATAATTAGGTGCACTAAAGTACGACACAACCGGCCTTATTGGTATATCTTCTTTGTGTATTTTGGGAAGTCCATACAGCTGGGGCGGCCTGGGGTTTTTTTGTCTATATATATATATATATATATATATATATATATATATATATATATATATATATATATATATATATATATATATATATATATATATATATATATATATATATATATATATATATATATATATATATATATATATATATATATATATATATATATATATATATATATATATATATATATATATATATATATATATATATATATATATATATATATATATATGATGGAGAAGTATTCTGCATTCAACACATGCTTAGGTATATGTGAAGTATGTATGAAAACACATAGGAGTTTGGAATAGGTATTGATACTGCATCTCAGTAGAGATGAAAGGGAGGTAGGTATGGAAGGAGCTCCAAGACATTCCTACAGGGCTTACGACCTGTCATCGGCTGGTTTTAGTGATCACTTTACGTGCTAGCGTAACGTTCACCATTAAATGTCTTAGAGTGGAACTCCTTGAACGGGTTTGTAAATTTTGAAAGTTGTATATATATTAAACTTGAAATAATATGCGGTATCATAATATGCGGTAATTCCAATAATTATGTATATGATACTAGTAAAACCCGGCAGACGTTGTCCTGCCTGTTTAATTATTTACCTCCAAATGTATAAAAATGGTTGATCGGTATGTTTCCTTTTTATTATTTAATATTCATATCTAGATTCGCTAATTATAATTACATATTATTTCGCTACAATCCCTACAGTCCCTTCCGTCCCTATTCATTCATTAATTTATAATGTTATTTAATTATACAAACAAAATAACTTAACCTTTACCATTACACCAGTTTATATAATTTATCATTTTTATATATGGTTTATAGGATTTTTATTATTTTTTGATACATGTATTTATTCACTTATTCATTTATTTACTTATTCCATCATTGATTTTTTTATTTATTTATATAATATTTTTTTTTAATATTTCTTTCTTTATTTATATGACATTTTTTTTTAATATTTCTTTCTTTATTTATATGATATTTTTTTTTAATATTTCTTTATTAATTTATTCGATCCTTGATTTATTTAACATTCTCGTGTGCACGCTGAACAAACCTACTAAGTACCAATTCAATTTTTTTGTATATCATATAAATAAAGAAAGAAATATTAAAAAAAAATATTATATAAATAAATAAAAAAATCAATGATGGAATAAGTAAATAAATGAATAAGTGAATAAATACATGTATCAAAAAATAATAAAAATCCTATAAACCATATATAAAAATGGTAAATTATATAAACTGGTGTAATGGTAAAGGTTAAGTAATTTTGTTTGTATAATTAAATAACATTATAAATTAATGAATGAATAGGGACGGAAGGGACTGTAGGGATTGTAGCGAAATAATATGGAATTATAATTAGCGAATCTAGATATGAATATTAAATAATAAAAAGGAAACATACCGATCAACCATTTTTATACATTTGGAGGTAAATAATTAAACAGGCAGGACAACGTCTGCCGGGTTTTACTAGTATCATATACATAATTATTGGAATTACCGCATATTATGATACTACATATTATTTAAATGCATGTTTAACTGATTCTTGGAAATTGTTTGTAGGGTCTATTTTAGAAATAACGAAGTTGTCGTTGTTCAAATAATCACTAATTTTATTTTTGTATTCCGCTGTGTTTAAAATTACGATGCTATTACCCTTATCAGATGTTGTCAATGTAAAGGCCACCATTCACGATCGTGCCATCCTTCCAAATCGCTTGCCATCAAATCCCGCGCAGCCCAATTGGCCTGACACACCAAAATAGAATTCCAAACGATCAAAACTCTGTGGTACCGCGAAAACGGCGCGGCGCATCATGTCAGCACGGCATGCTCGTGAGTGTGAAAACCGGCGGTACATCGCGCCAACTCATTGTGCCGAGCTGTTTGACACTCTCGTGAATGCGATAATACAATATTTTCCAAACAACAAACCGCTAAATAGCAGTTGTATAAAACTCATCATCAGATTTATAACTCATTTTTACTTGAAAATTAAAAATAAAATAGAACGTATTAATGCGAAAGCGCCGACCGCTTGCGTATACTAATTTTGATGGCTCGATGGCGCAATGGCGCGCCCGTGATTGAGATGAAAATTTTACAATGCTCCAAATGGAGCCGGTCCATATGGAACGACGCCGAATGGCACGATCGTGAATGGGCTGCTTTAGATTTAATTTGATACACTCCGCTTTTTTCCTCATTATTGATCATTGATTTAGTGTTCATTAATATTTTTCCAAGGTTATTATTAGTATATAATGCTGGTTTTATGGTAGGAGGGAGGTGTTTAACTAGTTTTGGAGAGATGTTTTCAATACATATAATTTTAGTTCAGTGTTCGTTTCTGGAGAGTCTACGTCGAACTAATGGACGTCAATAGAACTATCAAAATTGTAAGGACAGACATACCCAACAACAGAAGGCTACCCGGAACACCTGCGAAGAGATTAAAGGATAGTTGAATCTCCTTCTCTCAGAATAGTCCACATTCATAGCAATGAGTACCTATATAATATGTACCTACGGATCTTCATTGGTCGAATGACCTAATACTACAAAATGAATGTCAGGATATTCTGATACGTTGTTATTTTTATTTTTTTTTTTGCTTAGTATTATTATATTTACAAATTATTTCAAAAATTCTCATACAAATTTTGATTAATATCAAAATATAAATGTAAAATAATCCACGTTCATATGTTAAAATGACCTTATACACAATGAAGAAGAGGATGTTTAATTTTTCCGATATTTCTTTAGTTATTCTGCCATTCGGGGCGGAGACGAATCCAACAAATAAGATATCCTCACATGGCCTTAACTTACGGTCCCAACATAATAGCACACTTACAATACCAATACACCACACCTCTACTTATACTTACTCGTTCACAGTTCATGCAGCTCGGATGTGGAATCTATCCAGCAGCCGGAGAGTATCAGAGATGCCACTAATTTGATAGCATTCAAAAAGCGTCTCAAGTCACACTTTCTATCCAAATAACCACAAATTCACGTCTTTTTCCCTTTATACCTCTTCATTTCTCCTCTTCTATCCTCCATCCAATAAACAGTGTATCTATCTGATATATTTTTTTTATTCTTATTTTTGTTCTTATTTATACATACCTATATTTTTTTGTTTTTTTATATTTATTTTGTATTTTTAATTTATGATTTTTTTTTCATAAATAAAAAATGAATATGTAACTGATTGTATTTCCATGGTGGTTGAATGCCTTGACTGGTAGGGATTGCCTGCGGGAAACAAGCCCGCCACGTTGTTTAACTCAATAAAAGTATTTAATTATTATTATCATTACAATTGGTCCAGCTGTTCTTGAGTTAATGGTGTAACTAACCCGACTTTGTTTTATTTGTAAAATATATGGAGAATTAGATAAAATAAACCAACTTGCACGTCAGCGAAGCCACAGGTATCAGCTTTAAAATGATATTAAAAACATTTTCCCACGTCAGATACTGACCGATTTATTTTGAAATGTGTCATTAGGTCAATCATTAGGTACCTATGGACTGCTGGTCAGGGGGCGAATTTCCTTTTCCGTTGTCAATAGGAGACATGGGCTGTGTTTAGATAAAACGCTCGACATCGGGCGTCGAATGTACCTGAAGTTGCAGATTATGGCGTTTTTCACACCAATCTCACTGAACGCTTTCGTGCGGCGTTTCAATCTGAACGCAGCATCGGGCGTTTTATACCATCACGGCATATCCCACAAAGTGGGGTAACTAGCGAAAGGTGTCCGGGTGTGATTGCCTTACAAAAGGGAGCACAACACATCTGTGTATACCCACACACCAGTCTCGTCTCACCTAAAAGGCACTACATTCAGAATGGGTGGTGAACCTCATTGCTGAACTATGTGAGATGATATTGTTGCTTGTTGTATTTTCGAATACCCGGCTCTTACGGGACACTCAAAAATAATAATAGAAAATAGTGGAAGCACTATTATAAGCCGGTGCCTCACATCGTTTTAAATGTCAAATGAAAATTATCATAAAATTTATCATACATGCCTCTTTCTAGGTTACTTTTTCATCGAAAGATTGGGCAGTGGAATAAATAATGATCTCTGACCTTTTATTGGAATTTTTTGAACTATATTTTCATAAATGAACTTTTTATGATATTAACTGACATAATAGATAGCACAGAAACAAATATAAGTCATCATTCCACAGATAAAATAGAAATCAACAGGAACTATAACTGTCAGAGCGTTATTCACCCGATAATTTTACCGAGCGTTTGTAGCGTTTGTAGCGTCCAATCTGAACGCCACAGTGTCTTTCGAGCATCTGTTTCTGGTCATTATGAACGGCTTAGCGCGTCACTAAGTGCACTCGGCGTTCATTGTGAACGTAACCAAGCAGTTATTACGCCCGGACTTTTTGCGCTTTCTTTATTTACGAACTCGTGTTCAATTCAATGAGCGCGTCCTCCTTTCTTGCACGGATTTGCAGCGTACCTATATAAATTGTAAAATATGCAATGAAATCAGCCAAACTGAAAAGAAAGCTAGATTTATAATGTGCTTAAATATATTTTTAATATAAATTATGAACTCTGTTCATAATCACGAAAAGTTTGGTAATAATAGATTAGGTAAACTTTTTTATAAGTAAATATACAACGCGCAATGATATCTTCATCGAAATCTCTTCTTCTTCTTGTAAATCAAGGTAAAATTATACGAGATGCAATAAAATGCGACAGCGAAATATGTAGGTACATAAATCCTATATTCCCCTTAATTTTTTGGTTTGGTTCAGTTATTTTTTATAATAATACTAGTTGCATGTAACATATGAGATCCAGCTGTCGATAGCAATATTATGTATAGTTGATGAATGAGTACCAAACTATTAACCCATAACTCCAAATTATTGAATATTTTAAGATATTTTGTTTTCTATACAACACATGTAGGTATGTATGTCAAGATAGGGTAGTATGGAGGTCAGTCCTTTTTTCCTACCCGGAATATGAAGACAGCATGATGGTATGTACCTATGTATGTTTGGAGATTAAGTATCAAACTAATAAGTCTCCTTAGATATTGTGTATAGGCGACAGCCATACAAATTGTATGAAGCTATGTCGTCACTAATTTCAATTTTTATAAAAATTGTTAAAAAAAAATTGAGATGTACTACTTACTACAATGTTAATATTTTTTATAGAAAATTAAATTATCTTGTTGGGGTGTTATGGTTTTTTTCGATATTTTTAAAAACTTTTGAAATATAGGCAGTTAAACACATAAATTATTCATAAAAAAAATTATTTTTCTTAATAAAAAATGTTTTAGAAAATCTGGAATTTTTTCGAAAAAAAATTGAGATTTTGTATTTGTCTATATTCATACCAATTTTCAGCCTTCTAGCTTTTATGGTTTCTGAGATATATGGGAAAATAAAGTTGAAACCCCTAACTGAAACAAAAATTCAAAATTCTGAGTATAAAAGTTTTGTAGGCCTATAACCTTTTATATATTCTGAAATTTTGGCCTCTGTTAATTGATCGGATCAAAAGTTATATGGGGGGACGGACACACACACACAGGCAGACACACACACAGACAGACGAAATGTTCTACTCCAAATTCTGAGTAAATCCGTATATGCAACATATATATGCTGTGAAGCCTCTAAGTTGGTGTTTTTTGACTTCAAAATTGGAAAAGGCGTGAAAAATATAGACCCTGCATACACGCGTCTTGGATTTAAACTGCCTCTTCCTTCAAAAGAATTTCATTCTCTTGAATCGACAGTTGGAATAGTGACTATTATTATTAAAGACTAACTGCGGCCGCCAAACTTTCATTATTTTTGAAATATTATTCAATAATAAAAACACGTTGTTGAATCATGTATCGTTCTATTTTTAACCAACCCCAAACTCTCAGCTGTCAAATTGGTTTTTTTTTCAGGGTTGCCAACAATTTATTGCACTAATGGCGGCAATTTCAAATCTTGCATTAATTTTGGCACATAATTTATTAAGGTAAAACCAACTCAATTGAGATAAGTATCTATATAACAACAAGGAGCATTATTATATTTTATTATTTATGTTTTATCTCATTGTTTAAACAAAATAATAAACAATTTACGAAATAGATTATAGCGAATTTCCGCAGATAAAACTAAAATGTTTTTATTTTTGACAGTATAAAATAATAATATTCTTTCACTTTCACAATACCGTTATAAACGGTACACAATAAATCAATATTGCAGGATAGCGACAAGGCTATATGTAAAAAGATATTAGCATGTTCCGATAATATTCAACGAGTCCACTATAAACTTGTACATTGCTATAAATGTGCGAAAATAAGCCTGGCGTTGAAGAGTTATTGAGGTTATTGAGTATTATCATGCCGTTAGCGCCAGGTGGTGTGGAACGTTGGTATACGAAACAAAATCAAGAAAAATTAACTTAAAATAAAAAAGATTTATTATAGTGCAATAACAACAAAATTTAAATTTTCTAATTCATAAGACAGAAAACAATTTTTTTTATTATTTTAAAACCTCATTTATTTTATAAAGAAATACAATTTGAAAATATCATAAATAGAGATTTTTCATATCATTTTTTTTCATCGAATTATTTCAATGATTTGTATTGATGCCGAATAGCCCTTTCTCCCAGTGTTTAAGCTTACATAAAGAAGCAATTGGAAATTGTGTGTGACAATTCATTTTGTATATGGTTTTTCCCCTGCAAATTATTCAGGCACAAGATTAAAGCAGTTTATTACTAATATACAGTGGTTGACATATTGATCGACATTTTTGAACACATGTCCTCTTAACATTTAAAATATTTGACCCAACTAACGATGGAGAGGACTGTAGAATATGGTATAACCAAGAGGCAATGCACAATGAAACAATTGTAGCCCAATTTATTAAAATTCCGCGCCTACGTTGGCTTGGACATGTTTGCCGGATGGATGATGACCGTACTCCAAAAGACGCATTAGACATCTATTCTGAAGAGAGAAGAAGTAGAGGCAGACTAAGGTTGAGATGGCTGGACGACGTGCTGTGTGATGTCAAATAAATGGACCCGATAAATTGGAGAAGACTGGCAGTCGATATGGAGGGATGGAGACGATTTCTGGAGGAGGCCAGGGTCCGTAGCAGATTGTATCGCCAGTATGACGACGATGATTTTTTTACACAATGTCACCAAAAATTCATACTCCATAATATTTATTCATATAATACCCGACCTATGACAGTTGAACAAAATACAGAATTATCAAATAAAATGACTTGTGAATACTTATTATATTATACCAATACGTACTTTTTATATGCCTATATTACTATGTATATACTTATATTACCAACAGTTATTTTGTATATTATATCTACTCTTTGTTTTGGATAGAAATAAATAAATATTTGACTTATTTTACTTATTTAATGTTACTTCTCGGGTAACTAACAGTTACTATGTCAAATATTAATTTAACACGCATCCAATAACAATTTGCCACATTCTGGATACTTACGATATTAATCGTTTCACAGATACATACTGAAAACAACATTAAAAACTGTGTCTCCACCGGGAATCGAACCCGGGACCTTTGGATCAGTAGTCAGATACCTAACCAACTAAGCTACGATGGTCGACGATATAATTAAAATGTTATAATTTTGTAATTTATATTTGCACACCTAATTTTATTATTAAAAACTTACAAATTAGTAAGCACCTTTTTTAAAATAAAAGGTGTCCTCACAGTCAACTATTTTTATGATAACTTACTTTATTGCCATAGTAGGTACACAATGTATATTAACATAAACTCTGGTTGGTTGGCAGAAATTGCCGTCTGACGATAAATCCACCAGTTTACAAAATACATAAATAACAAGGCGTGTTGTTTGTATATACATTATACATTTCGTAACACATTTGTATTGATTTGCAAAATTAACTGTTTATTAGCATAAACATGTTATCCATAAACTAAAAACATTACACGTAAACAACGAAAATAAATCTTGCGATATCACACCAACTTTATTTCGATAAAAAAAAAGAATAATTTTCCCGCTACGAAAATCCTACAATGTTTGCTACCGCTGACGATTCAAATTTGGTACGATCCGTTCCCTCTCTTTCTGCGCCGGCATTTCTCCCAACAATGCCTATGGCCCGCTTTCGCCCAAGACATTACCTTTCTCTTTCATCAATTTTGTTCCGAATACAAACCGTTCCCGCGCCATTTCTCGCCATTTCATTCGTGATGCGCGCGCAGCCGGGTCGCCATTATGGTCCGCTATAGTTCGTCGTGTGTAAACATAACCTAAATGTAACACATACAGTTGTTTCACTTTCTTTTAATTATTTTTATTTGACGCGCGCGCGTGCTATGGGCATAACGGCACTGGGCTCACAGTAATTCAACGACAAATTCATTAATTACTCTTCTTCTACCGTTAAAGTTTTAATAATGGCGTTTTCGGCGTTGGAAAAAGTCGGTATAATCTCTCTTGTGCTGTTCGGTTACGTAGTTTTAAATAAATTCGTCTGGTACGTTTACAGGAACTATCTCTCACCGCAGTCGAGGAAAATAAACTTCAAATCGTTAGGACAATGGGCATGTAAGTACATTTTTGGGTTAATATTTAATTGTTTTCTAAATATCATTCAGTTTTGTGTCGCAATGCGCAAACTCCCGGTTGGTTTCCTGAAAGTGAAATTCTTGAAATAACTTTTCATGTGTTGGGAAATACTATGATACGAGTTTCAGTCTGAACGAATTTAATTTTGTATTTAATTGACTAATTAGTTATAAAATGAACATATAAACAAAATTATAAATTTGATACTTTAGCAATTTACAATTTTTGATATATTACATAAAGAAATTTAAAGAATCATTAGAAAACTACGAAAAAAAACCTGCACTTTTTCAATATTAGGGAATGTTTTTATGTTGCAAATTTTCAGTTTGTAAAGATTTAAATTCTTCTTATATAGGTAGGTACCTATATAACTTAATACATAGCATCATGCCATGTCATTCTTCTTAGGCTAGGCAGAGAGAATTGAGAGACATAATATATTTTACTTTTAATTTTTGCTTCACCCGCATTCGTACATTTTTAAATTTGATATTTTGCGTTTTTTTCTTTCAAAATATTTTTCAAATATTTGTTATGTGTTATATACCTATAAGTACCTGCAAACTTTGTCGTTGCTCGAAAAGCACCTTGATTTGTAATAAAATTTTAATTCCAAAGTTTGCGTATATGCAATTAAAAAAAAATCGAAATAAATATTAGTTAAGTTATTCATTCATACCATCACGGCATATCCCACAATGTGGGGTAACCAGCGAAAGGTGTGCGGGTGTGCATTGCCTTATAAAAGGGAGCACAACATATCTGTGTATACTCACACACCAGTCTCGTCTCACCTAAAAAGGCACTATATTCAGAATGGGTGGTGAGCCCTCATTGCTGAAATATGTGAGATGTTATTGTTGCCTGTTGTAAAAATATTTGTTAAAAGTTGCATATACGCATCATTGGATTTTTACCTTGTCGGGAATGATATTTTTGTCAAATGTTCAACATCTCATTAGAGACGAAGTTAAACCAGCCGATGACAGGTCGTAAGTCCTGTAGGTGCCTTGAGTTCCTGGTTCTTCTATAATATTCCAACTTCGTCTCTATTGAGATGTTGAAAAATTGACAAAAAATTATATTTACCTAGTTTGTTTCTTTTATTATTGTAGGTACCTGAATTATTTACAAGAGTAAGTAATTATAAATCATTGCCTGTACGTTGAAAATTATGATAAGAACACAGTTTTAGATTACGCTGTGGAATATAGTTAGAAGATGTACCTATATGTGTTATGAAACACGTCAAAGATAAAATATGATAACCCGCACTTTATCACTATAGATAAAAATATGATCATAACACATTGTAAATAGATACAAAGATATCTATATATTTGAATTATAAAATAGACTAGTTGCATAAAACACATGAGATCCAACTGTCGATAGCGATAGTATGTATAGCTGAAGAATAAGTACCAAACTATACATATAAACCCATAAATCCAAATTATTGAATATTTTAAGATATTTTGTTTTCTATACAACACGTGTAGGTATGTATGTCAAGATAGGATAGTATGGAGGTCACTCCTTTTTTCTTACCCAGAATTTAAAAACAGCATGGTGGTATGGAGATGAAGCATCAAACTATTAAGTCTTCTTAGATATTGTGTATAGGCGACTGCCATACATATTGTATGAAGCGATGTCGTCACTAAATTCAATTTTTATAAAAATTGTTAAAAAAAAAATTGTGATGTAGGTACTGCTACAATGTCAATATTTTTTATAGAAAAATTAAATTTTTTAGTTGGGGTGTTTCGGCTTTTTTCGATATTTTTAAAAACTTTGGAAATATAGGCAGTTAAACACATAAATTTATCATAAAAAATATTTTTCTTAATAAAAAATGTTTAGGAAATTTTTTTGAAAAAACAATATTTGAGTTATTGTATTTGCCTATGTTCATACCAATTTTCAGCGTTCTAGCTTTTATGGTTTCTGAGATATATGTAAAAAAAGAGTAAAAATTCAAAAGTTGATAACCCCTGCCTGAAACAAAAATTCAAAATTCTGTGTATAAATGTTTTGTAGGCCTATAACTATTTATATATCCTGAAATTTTGGGCTCTAAATTGAGCGGATCAAATTTATAAGGGTGGGACGGACACACGAAATGTTCTACTCCGAATTCTGAGTAAATCCGTACATGGAACATATATGCTGCGAAGCCTCTAAGTTGGTGTTTTTTACTTCAAAGTTGGAAAAGCCGTGAAAAAAGTAGACCGTGCATACAATTCTCGCATATCCTGGCTTGAAACATTGTCGATATGTTAAGAGAACAAAGTTCTCTTGAACAAATCGACAGTTGTAATATGTCGCCAGAAATACATATAGGTACTAACATTTATTTGATAATTTAAACATTTACCGGCTTGGAATAGTGCTTCCAATAGTGCTATTATCTATAGTTTTCGAGTGTCCCGTAAAAGCCGGTAACAGAAAATACAACAGGCAACAATAACATCTCACATAGTTCAGCAATGAGGTTCACCATCACACATTCTGAATGTAGTGTTTCGGGTGTCTCGTAAGATCCGGGTAATAGAAAGTAGGTACAACAGGCAACAATAACATCTCACATAGTTCAGCAATGAGGTTCACCATCACACATTCTGAATGTAGTGTTTCGGGTGTCTCGTAAGAGCCGGGTAATAGAAAATACAACAGGCAACAATAACATCTCACATAGTTCAGCAATGAGGTTCACCATCACACATTCTGAATGTAGTGTTTCGGGTGTCTCGTAAGAGCCGGGTAATAGAAAATACAACAGGCAACAATAACATCTCACATAGTTCAGCAATGAGGTTCACCATCACACATTCTGAATGTAGTGTTTCGGGTGTCTCGTAAGAGCCGGGTAATAGAAAATACAACAGGCAACAATAACATCTCACATAGTTCAGCAATGAGGTTCACCATCACACATTCTGAATGTAGTGTTTCGGGTGTCTCGTAAGATCCGGGTAATAGAAAATACAACAGGCAACAATAACATCTCACATAGTTCAGCAATGAGGTTCACCATCACACATTCTGAATGTAGTGTTTCGGGTGTCTCGTAAGAGCCGGGTAATAGAAAATACAACAGGCAACAATAACATCTCACATAGTTCAGCAATGAGGTTCACCATCACACATTCTGAATGTAGTGTTTCGGGTGTCTCGTAAGAGCCGGGTAATAGAAAATACAACAGGCAACAATAACATCTCACATAGTTCAGCAATGAGGTTCACCATCACACATTCTGAATGTAGTGTTTCGGGTGTCTCGTAAGATCCGGGTAATAGAAAATACAACAGGCAACAATAACATCTCACATAGTTCAGCAATGAGGTTCACCATCACACATTCTGAATGTAGTGTTTCGGGTGTCTCGTAAGAGCCGGGTAATAGAAAATACAACAGGCAACAATAACATCTCACATAGTTCAGCAATGAGGTTCACCATCACACATTCTGAATGTAGTGTTTCGGGTGTCTCGTAAGATCCGGGTAATAGAAAATACAACAGGCAACAATAACATCTCACATAGTTCAGCAATGAGGTTCACCATCACACATTCTGAATGTAGTGTTTCGGGTGTCTCGTAAGAGCCGGGTAATAGAAAATACAACAGGCAACAATAACATCTCACATAGTTCAGCAATGAGGTTCACCATCACACATTCTGAATGTAGTGTTTCGGGTGTCTCGTAAGAGCCGGGTAATAGAAAATACAACAGGCAACAATAACATCTCACATAGTTCAGCAATGAGGTTCACCATCACACATTCTGAATGTAGTGTTTCGGGTGTCTCGTAAGATCCGGGTAATAGAAAATACAACAGGCAACAATAACATCTCACATAGTTCAGCAATGAGGTTCACCATCACACATTCTGAATGTAGTGTTTCGGGTGTCTCGTAAGAGCCGGGTAATAGAAAATACAACAGGCAACAATAACATCTCACATAGTTCAGCAATGAGGTTCACCACCCATTCTGAATGTAGTGCCTTTTAAGGTGAGACGAGACTGGTGTGTGAGTGTACACGCACGTGTTGTGCTCCCTTTTATAAGGTTATGCACACCCGAGTACCTGTCGCTGGTTACCCCATATTGTGGGGTTATGCGTGATGTTATGAATAAAAACTGAATTATTACGCCCAGTGTTGTGTTGTGCTCCTTTTTATAAGGTAATGCACACCCGAGCACCTGTCGCTGGTTACCCCATATTGTGGTACCTATATACGTGATGGTACGAATGAAAACTGAATAATTACGCCCAGTTTTAGCGGAGAGTTTATAGCCAAATGGCAATATCCTCCGATTTACCAGTATTTACAGCCCAGAGAAGGAAGAATTAATCGAAAAAATGGTTTTATACATATAAGTCCCCTGCTTGATGTTGAACCAATGACGTTGACATTTAAGCAGAACGGCTTACCACTATGCAATGGCATTCGACAGTAGAACTCATTCATTTAAAAAAATATATAAGTATACAAATTCGTATTTGTTTCTAAAATGCAATCGCTTCCAACCAACCCATGCAACGTCTCAAGTTAAGTCGATACGATAGTATAAGAATATTGTCATTTTCAAAATGACTGGAAAATTGGTTAGATTTCTGACTCCGAATGCATGGTCCCGAGTTCGATTCCCGGCTGTGATAATTTTTTCGGTCTGGGTCTATGAGGCGACAAATATCACAAGCCTCCAGAATGTGGCAACTAGTCATTGGGTGCGTATATGACTTCTGTTTTCAAGTTAAGTCAGTCATATACTAGAATGACTATGATTTAGAGTGATCAGATTTTGTTTAATTTCATTATCAACAGCTGCTTATCTTTATGCATAGTAAGTACCTGTATTACACAAATACACTTGAATTTATCCAATTATAGCAAATACATTTTTATCATGTGATAATGACATGTAGTATCTCAATATTTTTTTTTATTTAAATCATTTTGAGCACATGTGCACAATGACGAGCTTATTGCCTGATGGCAATATCTTCCAACCAACTATATTCGTTATGTGAAACAAATTATTTTTCTGGTACTTACCAACAATTTATATGAATAAAATATAATATAATGAAAATATAAATACTAGTGACTGACCGAAGGTTCAAGTTTCAAGGCCAAATTTCAGTAAACAATAGATTTTTAACTGTCTAAAAAGTTTCGGTTTCGGCCGAAACTGAGAGAGATACCGAAGATTCGGTTTCGGTTGAAAATCCTGTTTCGGTTGGACACTTATAAATATCTACACATAAAACACAAACAATAAAAAAATTGAGGGGTCAGAGGGGACAAGGATAAGATAAGGAGACAAATTTAGGTGTTAGAAATTGTTCAATGAGATTGGCTATTGGGAATAAACTCGATCTTGTGAAATTGTTTGTAAATACCAACATTATTTAATTTTTATTCATGATAAAATTATTAATAAAGCCGATTGGCTCATAACCATAATGTATAGTCAACATTTCAATTATAATAATACCTAGTAGTCGTTCATGTTATACAGCAACACTTTACTTAAGGCCCGAATGCACAGTCATATGTGCATACTAACTCCTAACCTCACTGAAGTAATAAGTATTCTTAAGTTAGCAATTGTGTTGCAGAGATATCACTAACTATGTAAATACTTAATACTACATCAAACTTAAGGTCGATTGCGTAGCATTGCACATTATGGTATATGAAGAAAAGGGATAGATAGTTTTCTATGGGTTTAGACTGACGTTTAGAATGTTTTTTTTGTCATAACAACGCAAACATTATGTAACTAACCTCACACTAACTGCTCCATGTCACGATTTTTCTTTAATTTCAGCGAATTTTCGGCATCTCGTATAGATCGTTGAATACTCTGTTTGATATTTGATCTGACTAAATTACCAAATACATTAGATTTAACTTAGTTCTTGATGAAATTCCATTTAAATTTCTAAATTTTTTTAGTAAATAAAAATGTCATCGACCTTAAGTTTGGCGTAGTATTAAGTATTTAGTTAGTGCTGTCTCTGCAATGTAATTGCTAACTCAAGAAAATGCTAAATACTTCAGTGAGGTTAGGAGTTAGTATTTAGTTACCTAGGACTGTGCATTCGGGTCTTAGGTACGAATGCAGAGTCCTACCTAAATACTAAATTCTAAATTGACTGTGCATTCTGGTCATTGTCAGCAGTTATTTGTAGTCTTAGTTCAGGGTCTTCTATTTTTATTTTGTGTATTAGTTTTAATGTTTCATACTGTGCCATTTTCTGAATGTTTGGTATCTTTTGTGAATAGTATCTTTTGTTTTAGTATCGTTTGTTAATATCTATTAAGATGGTGTGTGTGCATTTCGACCAGTCATTTTTATTATTTTGTTTTGCTTTTTTTGTAGTTGTTCTGTTTCTGTCTTATTGCCATAAGACAAAATCTTATTCTTTTCCTCATCTTTCTCTCATATTGGTTTTGGGTTCGGCTCTCCTTATTTTATTTTCCATGTCTCTCTATTTTGCGCCATCGTTTCATCCAATTGTGCCCTTCTCAACTCCTTCTCCATACTGCTCCACCATGTGAGTCTGGATCGACCTCTACCTCTCCTGCCTTCCTGTATTGCTGCCATAAGACAAAATATAAAAAAATAATAACTGATACCTATGGCCGTTATAATTTGTCAAACTTTTCTTGTATATTTGGATATTGATTTTGCTGTTTAACCTTCGATACATGTCGCGAACTCAAGCAGAGGTTAATTATTTCAAATCAATATTCATGATTGTATTGTAGTGCATACGTTCGTTCACTTATTAATATTGTTGTTCGTTCGTATTGCAACTAGCTGACTATACTCGATTCGCTAAACATTTCGTGTGTTTCTTGCCTGTTGTTGAACTCCACTGGTCATGTAAAAATAGATTAATGTTTTCTGATTATTGACTCATTTTTACAGGTCGATTGTTTTGTCTGATAAAGCCCTTTTCATATTATTAAATACAGCATAAACGTGTATTTTGCATATAATCATTTACAAGTATTATCTAGAATGTAATCCAGAAATATAATGAGTATAATATCCCCATAGCATTGGCATTTATAGATTTTGAAAAGGCCTTTGACTCAGTCGAGACATGGGCGGTGATGAAGGGTCTAGATAATTGCAGAATTGACTATAGATATTCCCAAATTTTGAATAATATTTATGAGAAGGCCACATCCAATATACAACTTCATGAACCATCCAAGAAATTTTACATTAGAAGAGGTGTCCGACAGGGTGACACTATTTCTCCCAAACTATTTACATTGGCCCTCGAAGATGTCTTCAAAACTCTGGATTGGTCTAAGAAAGGTATAAATATAAACGGCGATTATCTCAGCAATCTACGGTTCGCAGATGATATTGTCATATTTGCCAAGGATGAGGAGGAATTGAAAACTATGCTGACAGAAATAAATTCAGCCTGTGTGAACATTGGATTGAAGATGAACATCTTCAAGCCCAAAATGATGAGTAACGCAGAAGAGTCCTTCCCCATCATAATAGATGGAGTGCAAATTGAAAGAATAGACAGATACATATATCTAGGCCATACCGTGATGCTTGCCAAAGAAAATCAAGAGGCAGAAATAGAGAGAAGACGTGGCCTTGCCTGGGCAGCTTTTGGAAAATTATCATACATTCTGAAATCCCGTAAATACTCCTATTATTTGAAAAAGAAGCTATTTGATGCATGTATTCTCCCAGTGCTTACTTATGGAATGGAAACATCGGTCCTAACAAAAAGAATAATGCACAAGCTTTTAGTGACACAGAGAGCTATGGAGAGAAAGTTGCTGGGTATTTCAATAAGGGACAGAATTCAGAATGTCATGATAAGACAATGAAACAAAGTAGCCGATGTATCGGAAAGGGTCGCTGGCCTTAAGTGGAGCTGGGCTGGGCATATTGCCAGATGCCAGGATTCACGATGGACCAAAAAGATCTTAGAATGGCGACCGAGAACAAGCCGAAGAGGTGTTGGCAGACCACAGGCAAGGTGGTCTGATGACATCAAGAAATGTGCCGGAGGGAGATGGATGCAGTGTGCCCAAGACAGGGAGTTGTGGAGGATCAAAGGGGAGGCCTATGTCCAAGAATGGATGAAAACTGGCTGAAGAAGAAGAAGAAGATCTAGAAAATGCGCGCGTCATCGTTACGTGGCGTTCTATAAAATTTTATATGCTGCCGAAATTCCATACATATAACTCGTTTCAAAGCCACTGCTCCTTCGTCAGCACGGTTAAACTCATCCTTGGTTAAACAGTGATGTATTAATTTTGTACACTGATTTATATAACGCTCTACTGGGACAGCCATAGCCTAGTAGAGTAGTCTAATCCATACACTGATGACTAAAACTTTTACTTTTAACTTAATTTTTATCTTTATATATAGACATAAAGAACTTAAACGACTGTATGGCGTTACAATTAAATCTTAACCATTTACTCGAGTGGTGTGCTACGAATTCTTTATACCTAAACTATACTAAATGTCAATTCATCAGATTCTGTAGAAATAAAACTAATATTAATTTTCAATACACAATAGACAACAATAACTTAACTAAAGTAACATCAATAAAGGATCTTGGTATATTGTTTGATGAGAGGCTTACATTTATTTCTCACATAACTGAAACAACTAATAAAGCTTTAAAATGCCTTGGATATATTTTGAGAACCGTCAAAAATTTTAGATCTATTAATACATTTAAAACCCTATATACATCACTTGTTCGTAGTAATCTTGAATATAATTCAACTATATGGTCGCCGTTTTATAATGTGCACTCATTGAGGGTCGAAAGGGTTCAACATAAATTTTTAAGATTTGTAAATTATAAATTATCCATTCCTTTAGAAAAATTAAATTATGATTTTCTAATGAGTATTTTAAATTTATCGAAATTATCAAACAGAAGAACGATTTGTGATTTAATATGTTTATTTAAAATAATCAACGGTATATTGGACACCCCTGACCTAGTTGAAATGATAAAATTCAGAGTACCTACAAGGTTTGCTTCACGTCAAAATGCACCTTTTCATATAGAGAATCTTCGAAATAACTTTATCATTAACTCACCAATACATAGATTGCACCGCCTTGGAAACCAATATAGTGCTGTTGATATATTTAATGTACACACTATAGATGGTTTCAAAAGGATGCTTAACGCATATTATAATTTTTGATTTTTACTTTGCTTTGTTTATTTTTGTTGTTTAAATTGAATATGTAATACTGTTTATTTTTTTTTTCTTCTTTTATGTCTAGTTTTTTTTATCATTTATCTCTATTTTCTTTTATTATGTTGTATTATGTTGTTTTATATTGTTCTTCCTTTAACTACTTACGTTTTTTTATTATGTACCTATATAATCGATGTATTTACACTTATTGTTATTTTGTTATGCCTACATTGTTCTATTTATCATGTATTTTTTTGTAAATGCCCTATTAAGGGCGTATATATAATAATAATAATAATAAATAAATAAATAATAAATTCTTCTGTACGTGTGTATGCCACTGAGCTCTTGAACCTAAACGGCTTAACCGATTTTGATGAAAATTTTTATGTGAGTCCCTGAAAGGATTACATTCACAAAAAGAAATTTTATACATTAATGAATATCAATCGTTATAAATAGTTTCGGAATATGCATTTTGAATAATGGCAACACTGCTTTCCGATATGTCATAATATTATGCAATGTTAGGTATGCAAGTTTCGCCGTCTGCGGTATTTGTTTTCATATTTTTAATATTTTATGAAATAATTAATTTATTTTTATAATATTTTATTATAATTGTATACTTAAAGCTATTTAGTTTTTTTACAAACATATCCTGTTTTAAGTGGTATTATGATAATAGGTATATAATTAATCCACATCTATTTTTATATTTGTTCATGTAGGACAACGTCTGTCGGGTACGCTAGTAGTATTATAAATTTTATTTACTACTTTATCAAGTTATATTGTACCTACTTCTGATATTATTATACTTGGAAAAAAGGATTTTCAATAAATAAATAAAATACATGTTTCGATATGATTATTCAACATTATAATATTGAATAATATGTAATTATTAATGATTTGACAGTTACGCCCATTACCAAAGAGCATAATATACTCGTAATACGCACGGATAGCCATTACTGTCACACTAGCATTGCAAATGAATGAATATTGAAGTACTTTTTAGTTCGGTTAACCAAAACATATCTGAATCGGTACATATCTATGACGAATAAATTTTATAATGCATCACATTATGGATATTTGAATACATTTGCATTAATATATTCATAATCATCAGTTTATAGACAATTATAAATAATAATGGCTTGTGTTAAAATATTAATATAGTATTAAACGTTGATTTACACATTGAATATATTTTTATTGACAAACTCATCTCAATCTTATAGACGAAATAACATCTCTATATTATAGACGAAATTGGGATATTATTTTTTTTATTTTATTTCCATACAGTAATAATAGTATAGAGTATTCTTTAGCCTGCAGGAAACGCGACTACTTTATGTTGACTAATTTGGTCAACATTTTGCTACGAGCATTCAGTAATCATTTGGCCGTCTGCGTGATACGTTCTCCAAATAGGGATTTTTTTAACTGCTTGCAAAATTATTTACGCAGTCATAACGAGTACTACTATACGAACAATGTCTACCAGCAGAGTCATACATATATTGACACGAGCTGGCCAATAAAACGGCTTCACTTTTTCAGCGAGGTATTGTATGGGAATGAGTATTCTATAGTTGTTTTATTATTCTATGTTTATTTCATGTAGTTTCTCGGGGCAACTAACAGGTGCTATGTCAAACAAGTTGCCATATTCTGGAGACTTACGATATCTATCGTCTCACAGATCCAGACTGAAAACACAATTAAAATTTGTGTCTCCACCGGAAAACCAAACCGGGACCCTTGAATCAACAGTCATATACCTAACCAACTGAGCCGCGAAAGCCGACTAATATTATAGAAGAACCTACTGAGCTTACGGCCTGTCACCGGTTGGCTTAAGTGATCACTTTATGCGCTTGCGCAACGGTCACCAATTATGCCTTTTTTTAAAATTAATATGTCCTTGTTAAACAAGTACATATACATCTTCCTACGTTCTCTAGAATAAGTATAAATGCTTGTGCTATAGGTGAACGAAATCGGTCGAGGCAGGATTCTAACATATTCAATGTAACTTTTGAAAGTTTTATGTATTTGAATAATGTGTAACAATCCATCTGAAAATAAGACATTATTACTATTGCCATCTATGAAGTAACGAAGAAGAGGTAACGCCATCTATTGAGAAATTGGTTTATTTGTAAATAATGACAATGTTTCGCACATATGTCAACCCTGAACTGCGCCAGAAATATTATTTCATTTTTGCTTGTTTACCTCTCATATAAAGGCATTTTTTGAAATAAAATATAATTTTTGCACGTCATTTTTGTATTATTGATTGTTATTTTTATAATTATTTTGTAGGCATGTATTTTTGTGCTGTCCTAGCATTAATAAAAAAAATATCAAATAAAACCAGCAATGCAAATATTTATTTAAAATAAATTACTTATATAATTATAAGTATTATTGATAAAAAGCATATGAATAAAAAACAGTAAAGTAAAAAATGAACCTTGACCAACAGATTATAACAATGACGCGAATTGTTTTATTATTTCAAATTTATGCAAAACAAATAAAACGAGTGGGTTGTGGCCAACGCTAAACTCCTCACTAACAAGTCATTCTATAAAGTATTGAATTTTGTATAGAAAATTTTCAGCATTTTCATGAAATGAGTTTGTTAAATTATTTTTTATTTAAATATTTCATTACGAAAACTTGATAACTCTTCAATGCCATTTTATGAAAGTGACGTGCCTTTTTACCAATTTGAAAATAAAAAATTCAAATTTTAAGTTTCCCGAGTTTGGGGTCACTTTGAAATATTTGACAGTTAAAAAAATCGAGAAGCACTATTCATATATCGTTCAAAATCTAATGGGATCTAATCGAGTATTAGATATACAAATTTGCAAAATTTGAATAGCATCGAATGAGTACTTTAGTCTATAATCGATAAAGTAAAAATGAACACGCCGTACATAGCACACTGCACATAGCACGCTGCACATAGCTCACTGCACACAGCACATAGCACACACACAGATAAATTGTGATGAAACTTTCAGAATACAATCTCTGCAAAAAAAATCCTTAAGAATTGCGAAATCATAACTCCCCACTATATCACCTTGTGTTAGTGAGTAGTAAAAATGCTCATGAACGTAACCAAATATCAAAGATATAAATTATGACTTTCAAAAATCATTCGATGCAATAAGAAAGTGCTTTTCAAATTGAAGATCACTTTACATAGTAGTGGATAGTGAAAATAAATGGATGAAAGGCTTGGATTAAGTGACGAAAGAAATGGTGAAAAAATATTAATGGTTGTTATTGAATATTCATTCTACTATTTTTATATGATGGAGAGTTAAAAATATCCTTGCAAGCAACGTTCCCTCTAATTTTTCTATTGTGTGTGCGGATCTTCGACGCATCTGTGCAGTGGCGGTGCGATAAATTTACACCCCCCCCATAAACACATACAATTTTTCATTAAAATGTGTATTTTTAGGGTATTTATTAATCACAGTGATTTTATATAATAACAACACTAACAAAGACAATCTTTGAAATAAATAAAAAAGATAACTAAAATCTGGTAATGGAAACTTTCTTATATAATATTGACTGTGCGGAGGGTAAAACATGTGTGCGGAGACATTGAAAATTTAACGATCAATGACTTGACAGATTAAAAACTGTGCCTCCGCCAGGAATCCTGTGGGAAATAACGAACGCGTTTACTAGAGATTTCTTTGACTATCATTTTCATTTTATTATTCCATTAACACAGATGTTAAATATAATGTTATCATTCGCTATGAACCCTAATTATTACACAATATACACTCACATACGTATATTATATACACCTAGCCGAATTAATAAATATTTATCAAGCGCGGTCCAATAAGCGTAATCTTATTAAAATAACTGTATTGAAAATTATTACCGGGCGGGCCGGGCGCATATTAACTACTGGGTACACTCTAATACCATTTCGCTAGGAAAATAGTCTAAAAATTATGCAAACAGAGCACGTTCACTCTTCATCTATTATTTGGCTGAAGATTTTAATATAAATTCAAAGTCTGGTGCTGGATGATAATCGAATTGGATCAACCGCTATGTGTACCCATTGTGTAGTGTCATGATATGTAATGTTATTTATTTCGTTGTACTTCTTATTCCGCTGTAGATGGTTTATTTGTTTGTCTTAGTAGTATTGTTGAATATCTCTCCTCAGCCAATGGTCCAGGTTCCGTGTTGATTAGGAGGCAAGTACTGCCTCGAATTAGGCACTAGTTTGTTGCGCTAATGCACTTAAAAACTCGCGTTGAATTCAAGGCCAATTATTGAATATGGCAGTCACCTCTGGAGTGGCGCCCCCCAATACCTACTGAATACCCTCGACGCTGTCCAGAGGCGTGCTACACGTCTGATTGATGATCCATCACTGACTGATGGATTGCAATCACTAGAACACAGACGCAGAGTCGGTATTTTAAGTTTATTCTATAGATACTACCACGGGAATTGCTCAGAAGAACTTGCATCTTTGGTCCCTCCTCCACCCACTCGCAACAGAGTCACTCGCTTCACTCAATCGCAGCATCCATTCACAGTGGACCTTCAACATATACGAACAAGTCGCTTCTCGAACTCCTTTATTAATACAGCAGCCCGACTGTGGAACTATCTTCCGAATTTTGTGTTTCCATCTTCGTACAACCCGGGTCTTTTTAAAATCCGAATTAATAAACTCATTTCTAGATTGCAAACCCCTCCCAACGCTACGTAGTGCGCTTCTTCGGAAGAGTAAAATGGACCCAAATCCTAATAGCTGGCGTCCCCTACGTAGACATGTTAAAAAAAAAAAAAAAAGGCACGTGTCCTCAAAATGAACACGGTTTAACAACGCAAACTGTTCCTTCTAATATGTGTTCAAGTCAAGCCCCTGAGAATGATTATTATACTTGTAATAATTGAATTATATTCTTTGATTATACTAACCATTTTTCTATTGTTTAACTAAAAAGTGTTTTTTTTTTGTTATCTAGCTGATTCATGATTTGACTGTATATACGTTATAAGTTTATTGAAAAAATGTTCTGCCATGGGGGGGGCAAGTCTGGTCCAATCGGCGAAATCAAAACCCTCACGATTACCCATATCATGGATATAATTATTATATGGAGTTCTATAATATCTGTGTGATATATTTCCTTGTGTCATATAAAAAAGGTTTAATATACCACGGAAAGGATTGTGGACTGTATATGAAAGGAAGCCGAAGACTCACCGATATTGTCCTGAAGTTTTCCAATCTGTTCCGATGCAAATAGTCACCAACACAACACTGATTTCACTGCGATGTTCGAACGAAATGTCTCCGAAATCACACGTGCCGAATCACCGAAGAAATATGCAACCGAAGCAGCGTATCGTTGCACATTTACCGACCGTTATGTGATGACCGACCGCAGATGAGTCCAGACAAGGAATTGGGAATATGACTGGAGAGGAAAATCAAAAATTGCAAGAAAAATTTGACAACTGAAAAAACCATAGAAAATAAAAACAAATGAAAAAATTCGAAATTAGATATAACAATATCTAACATTCTCCCACCCCTGAAAGTGAAGTGCAAACTCAAAGATACCACACTAATAAATGTCTTACTAATTTTAATGTATACTCCGAGTACATTGAATCTGAAAAAAAAAAAACTTATTTCTACGAAATTAACCTATTAACTAATATCCGATCGTAATTCTTTATGAATAAGCAATCAACAACAAAAAACAAAAGTGAACGTAAAATAAATCTTAAAATAATGTTTAAAATAAGATTATAGTTAACTTATGAATTAGCCTATATATGAATTGGAATACCTATTCATTTATTCCAATGGTAAAGGACATATTTTAACTACTGGTCTAGTTAATATTCCCTTACAAGTACGTAATTCTATGATTCTGACAACTCCGTCTTTTCCAGGATGCAATCTTATTATACGAGCCAGCTTCCATTGAAGTGGAGGTACATTTTCTTCCTTTATTAGAACTAAATCGTTTACCTTGACATTAACCTTGTCAGCTGTCCATTTCGAACGTTGATGTAGATTATGCAAATATTCCAAGCTCCATCGCCTCCAGATTTGCTGATGGAATTTTCTAAGCATCTCCCATCTTCCTAAAATATTCATATTTGCAGCTTCTACGTCTTTTTCCGGAATGTTTAATAAAGCCTGTCCTATTAGGAAATGACCAGGTGTTAAGACGTCTAAATCATCAGGATTATCCGACAATGGACAAATAGGTCGAGAATTTTGAACTGCTTCTATCTTTGTACCTAGAGTGTATAATTCTTCGAATGTTAATGCGGTCTCTCCTACCACTCTTTTCATATGAGTCTTAACAGAAGATATCGCTCTTTCCCATAGACCTCCCATATGAGGCGCTGCTGGAGGATTTCGATGAAATGTGATTTGACGTTCCGTTAGATATGTAGATATCTCTTCAAAAGATGAATTATTTTGCAAAGTTTTAAAAATTTGTTTCAGGTGACTCTTACTACCGACAAAGTTTGTCGCTCCGTCAGAATAAAAATCTGAACAAATTCCTCTTCGGGACACAAATCTATCCAATGCTGCAAGAAAAGCGGCCGTGGACAAATCAGAGACAATTTCTATGTGTATAGCTTTTGTTGCCATGCAAATGAATAAGGCAAGATATCCCTTTAGTAGTTTAGCATTGCGCAGTTTAGACGATTTAATAAAAAAAGGACCTGCGAAATCGCAGCCTGTCTTTGAGAAAACTCGTGCTTGTTGAACTCTTACTTTAGGCAGTTGAGCCATTACAGGTTCTATTATTTTGGGTTTCGTTCGGAAACACTTAATGCATTGATGGATCACTTGTCTAACTATGCTTCGACCCGATATGATCCAAAATCTTTGTCGTAAATTCGCTAATGTTAGAGATGGACCAGCGTGTAAATATTGCACATGATAATATTTAATAATTAAAAGAGTGAGTTGATGAGACTTTGGTAGAATGATTGGATGTTTTGTCTCATAAGATAAACTTGATTGTTGTAATCTTCCATCGATTCTAACGACGCCATTTGCGTCAATAAAAGGTCTTAATTTAAAAAATGTTGTCTTATGACTCATATTACGATTTATGAGCTCAATATCCTTTGAGAATTCTATTAATTGTACATTCTTAATGAGTTTTAATAATGCGTTATTCCATTCTGTGGCTGAGATATATCCTACTTGTTTGACACTTTCTCGCCGTATGTTATTTATATATCGTCTACAGAGTGCCGTGATTCGAACAAGTTTCGAAAACGAGCTAAATCGCTGAATGATGTCCCAAGCGGTTTCACGTTGGACAACATGAGAGACACTCAACTCTACAATCTCTGCTTCACCGTTTTGAATTGATATATTCCTGTTCTCTGGCCATTTTGAAGAAGATTCAGTAAGCCATAATGGTTCCCACCAAAGTTTATGATTTATTAATTTACTAGGTAAGAGTCCCCTTGACGCACAATCCGCTGGGTTTAATGCTGATGGAATATACCTCCAAATGGTTGTATCACAATTTGAGTGAATTTGAGATACCCGATTTGCTTCAAATGACTTTAACTGATGAACTGGTGTTTTTAACCATGCAAGAGCAACCTTTGAGTCACACCAAGCAAATATAGATGTAATGTGAATTGAATTTAAATTATTCTGAACGTACTTTAATGATTTTGAAAGTAAATGTGCGCCACAAAGTTCCATTCGTGGAATGGACAATTTTTGTTTAAGCGGTGCGATTTTTGATTTACCCATAATTAAATAAACCTTTCTATCACCTGATCGATTTTCTAATCGCAAGTAAATTGAAATTGCATATCCCTTTTCTGATGCGTCACAGAATCCATGCAACTGATAATTCACTGTACAATCCAAAGAAGAAACCCATCTATTGATTTTTATCTCAGAAATATGATTTAACTGAGAAACAAATTAACTCCATTTTTCTGCAATATGATTTGGAACTTCTTCGTCCCATCCCAATTTTAGAAGCCACATTTCTTGGAGTATGACCTTAGCGAAAAATGTAATAGGTGCCAACCACCCACACGGGTCATACAATCGAGCAATATTTGACAAAATTACACGTTTTGTCAGAGTTGTGTTTAAAATGTTAACATAATATTTAAAATAATCTCCCGATGGAATCCACTGAATTCCCAATACCTTTAATCCAGCTTCTGTCTTTGAATCAAAAGATTGTATATCCTCACAATGTTCATGAGGAATATGAGATAGAAATTCCTCACTATTGCTGGCCCATTTCCTTAATTCGAAACCAGCACCCCTTAATAGATCTGTCAACTCTTCCTTAAGCTTGATAGCCTCCTGAACCGTAGATGTACCACTGATAATATCATCAACATACATCTCCTTTTGAATAATTTGACTAGCTTTAGAATGAGAAGCTTGCCCCTGTTTGGCCAATTCTATTAGACACCTCATTGCAATATATGGTGATGACGATATTCCAAAAGTAACAGTTGTTAATCTGAATATTTCCAAAGGTTTATCAGGTGAATCCCTCCAAAAAATACCATGATAATTACGATCCTGATCATGTAATATTATTTGTCTGTACATTTGTTTGATGTCTGAGACGAAAGCTATACAATTCAAACGAAAATTCAATAAAATATCAACTATATTCTTTTGCAATTTAGGTCCCGCCATAAGAGAATCATTCAGTGATAATCCGATCTCTGTTTTCATAGAAGCGTCAAAGACCACACGTACTCGAGTTGTAGTAGAATTCTTTATAATACAATGATGTGGTAAAAAATACTTAATATCAGAGCTTAAAGCCTTCTCCATATGACCCAACCGTATATATTCATTTATGACATTTGAATATTCTAATTTAAAAGTAATATTTTTTTCTAATTTGTGTTCCAATGAGTAAAATCTACGCACAGCTAGGTTTTTTGATTCACCTAAAGAAGCGAAATTTTTCTTAAAAGGAAGACGTGCCATAAAACGACCTTCCTTTGTGCGAGTTATAGTGTCTAAAAAATGTTTTTCACAAACTTCATCTTCTGGATTCTTTGCGATAGTCTCAGGAATCTGTTCCAGCTCCCAAAAATCCTGAATTAAATTATCCAATGTAGTCGCATGCGTTAAGAACGAGTGATTATTCCCTGGGGATAAATTTGAAATTTTCCCCAAAATTACCCAACCAAAAATTGTAGAGTGTGCCGATGGTAGACTTGATGAAATAGTAAATTTCTTCCCAGTAATTATGTCATTGTATACATCCCCACCTAGTAGAATATCAACTGATCTAGACTTGAAGAATTCTGGATCCGCCAGAATTATATCCTTATATTCATTTAGAATATCCGAAGGAAGAGAATATGTAGGCAAATTACCCGTAATGTTACCTAACACTATTGCTCCGCATGAAATAATTGGACCATGAGTATTCATTGGTTTTATGTGGCAAATAACTTGCCCCCTTGCATTATTAGAAGAATTACTTCCTATTCCAGATATGGTCACTCCAATTGAATGTCTCTTTAATCTGAGACGTTGTGCACACGATTCTGTAATGATAGAACATTGACTTCCAGGGTCAATTAACGCCCAAACCGATTGAAATTCGCCGTACGAGTCTTGTACATGTACAATAGCCGTTGCGAGTAAAACGGTATTAAATTTGGGATTAGGTTTAATATATGACGTGCAAGTCACCTGTTGTTGTTGATCAATATCCGAATCCGATGTTAAAGGTTGATCTATATGTAATAATGTGTGATGTTTAAATTTACACATCTTACATGAATATTTAGAGTTGCATTGCGAAACCTTATGTTTGCTCATACAATTCCAGCATAATTTATTTTCCCGTATTAAAGATCTCCTTTGATTAACGTTAAATCCCTTAAACTTACTATAAGAATAAATTTGGTGTAACTCTCCACAACATATACAATTTTCTGATACCGTTGTACGTACTGTATATGTTTTGTGATGTTTGGTCGCAACTATATTTGTGACGTGGCTACTAGACGGAGCACATGCATCGTATGCTCTTGATTCAACTTCCAAAAATTCAATAAATTGGGAAAAAGTGGGAATTTCCGAATTTGAATATTGTAACTCAAATCGTTGTCTCAATCCTGTGGTTAATTTCTTTAACATTATATGCAATAGTATAGACGACCACTCGTCAACTTTAAATTTTAACGCGTTTAACGCTGCCAAATTTTCTACGATTGTGTTAATAAAAAGTCTCAATTGCATATTTTTGTCTGTCAAAGATGACAAATTCAATATTCGGTTTAAATGGTTGTCTGCGATTAACCGAGGATTGTGAAAACGTTTGTGTATTATCCCTATAGCGACATCATAATTTTCGTCACATACCGTTAAATATTTTACTAAATTGAATGCATCACCTTTCAAACAACCCAGTAAATAATGCATTTTTTGTACTCTTTGAATATCCTTGTCGTGGTGCACAAGACTATCGAAGACATTTCTGAAACTATGATACATTGTCATATCGCCGTGAAATGTAGGCAAATTTATTTTTGGAACAGCTAGTTTATTAACTTTGTTGTCAGAATCACAAGAAGTCTTTTCTGATTTTAATTCACTAAATAAATTATTATATATGCCCTTTATTTCATATATAATCGATTCATAAGATATATATTCACTTATGTGTTTCTCTGCATCAAAACCGCTTCGTTTACCGGCTTCAATGGATACATAAATTTTCACAAAATTATCCCATAAAGTGTTAATATCGCTATACCTTGTATTAAAATTACACAATAACTGTGGATCTTTTGATATTTGTGTTTCCTTTCCCAATTGTAACAATCTATCAATAGACATTTTAGCTAAATTATATTTGATTTCAATCGCCATGTTTATTCGTATGTTCTTGTACAATACTTAATCTTAAAATGGTTTGTTTACCTTAATCTGACAAATATAACTTCACGAAACGCGTGTGAAGTGTTCGCATCCGATAATTTACGAACAATTAATTTGACAGCTACCCGATGTAGTAGGTACAATTCTTGCAATCTTTGATGGAAATGATAGGAAAAGACAGGATTCGGGTCGAGGGACCAAAAATGTGTGATATATTTCCTTGTGTCATATAAAAAAGGTTTAATATACCACGGAAAGGATTGTGGACTGTATATGAAAGGAAGCCGAAGACTCACCGATATTGTCCTGAAGTTTTCCAATCTGTTCCGATGCAAATAGTCACCAACACAACACTGATTTCACTGCGATGTTCGAACGAAATGTCTCCGAAATCACACGTGCCGAATCACCGAAGAAATATGCAACCGAAGCAGCGTATCGTTGCACATTTACCGACCGTTATGTGATGACCGACCGCAGATGAGTCCAGACAAGGAATTGGGAATATGACTGGAGAGGAAAATCAAAAATTGCAAGAAAAATTTGACAACTGAAAAAACCATAGAAAATAAAAACAAAAGAAAAAATTCGAAATTAGATATAACAATATCTAACAATATCTTTAGAAGTCATAGAACTCCAAATGATAATTATATCCATGATATGGGTAAACTGGAGGGTTTTGATTTCGACGGTTGCACCAGACTTGCCCCCATGAATGTGTAGTAGTGCTGCGCAAATGATGTGTTTAAATTTGGATGGATATAATTTTATATTTGTTGTACTTTTTCTGTAATAAACAAGTGACATTCAGCTTCTTTTAATATCTGACATATTGCAATTTTCTTAAAAATATCGTAAAAACTCGGTAGGTAAGTACTTTAATTCTTCAAAAATTAAATGGGTAAGGTAATCTCTTAGTATTTTCAATATGATATTTTGATGATAAGTTTTTGTACTGTTTCTATATTTGTACTATAATATAGAATCATCATATTATAATACGATGACAAAGTAGTGGAGACTATAAGAAATTCAAATTTCAAACATATGTAACAACGATATTACCACAATGTGCAGTCGGAATCCAAATTCAAATCTATGAAAATGCATAGACAATTTCATTATGCATCTAGTCTATGATTCTGTTCACCGCTATCGTAATAATGGCGGTGTTTTGTGTTGTTCTGGGTACGACACGAAAACAAATTACGAATATTTTGCGGTAAAGTTGGCAACACTGTTGGTCGTTTTTTTTTAACATGTGTGGCATTCAGGGTTGAGCATGACTACCTATTTGCATTATTAATTTTTTCTGTTGGTCGGTGCCCGAACGTCATATCTGTGTACCGACATCTGTTGTTGATATTGAGTTTTGTTTCGTGTATTTGAGAAATATTTACATTTGCAGTCTCCACAACTATCAAATCACATTACTTGGAGACACCGGCTTAGAATAGTGTTTCTACTCTTATCTATTATCATTATTTTCGGATGTCCCACCTCACGTAGTTCAGCAATGAGGTTCACCACCCGTTCCGAATATTGGATTTTTAGTGTATAATATTTTATAATATTTCTGCCTAATAAGACTACGCGGAAATGGTTTCAAATTTGTTAAGTGTTGGCCACAATCCCCATGTATAGAAAAAATATTAACATTGGATGGTGGGAAATGGTTTAAAATTAAATTGGATAAAAGCACAGAAAATGCCATGTTTTTCACTAAAATGCTAAGTGATTATTCAAAATTTATTTTTTCGTATAAATACGTACTCCTAACTGTTAAGTAAACATATATTTGCGCACTAAAAGTTTCTACACATTTTGACAGTTTTTTGATGTAAATTTGAGTATGAAAAATTAACTTATTGAAATATATTTAATAATTCTACAATTTGAACATTTCTTAAACCGTGATATTGATTCATGTATACTGGTACATGCACGCACATAAATTACTTTTTTAGGTGATCTTATATTTCCAGGAAGCGTGAGTCAAGCACACACAAACCTACACTATCATTGGTTTTAAACTTTAGATTTCATTTAAAGAAACAAAAATAATGCGTTTTTATCTCAAGAGAGCTGAGGCAAGAATACATATTTAAAAAAAGAAATTGGATAACCAAGTATCTACAGGGCTTACGACCTCTCATACGAGGCTGGTTTACGCGTTCACTTTGTATGCTTGTTGACAAAATATGTGTAAGTGAATTAAATTTAATCTTCGATCGTTGATCTCGTTTTAAGAGTAGGTACGTACCTACTGAAATAACTGGTTTTCTTAACCAATGTCTACGAAGCTGATAATACTTTCACTTTATAACACTTATTCCCGCTAGAGAAAGATATGATCTATGCAAGAACTAGCGCTATCACTTTCCGTTGAAGACCTGTCACTGAATTACAGTGTGATGCATCTATGGCTACAATACCTACTACTTAACGGTTTGACTGAATTGTTGTTTAAATTTAGGTATTCATATAATATGGAAATCACTATTTTGTCTTTTGTAGACTCACCCAATCCGGTACTTTGTGGAAAGTAACAAACCTAGGTTGTGCGAATTTCGACCACAAAAATAATACTTAAATGCTATAAACTTTACTAGTCACCGATTCTCGAAATCTCAACAAAGATATTTATCTGTTCTCTAGAGCAGTAGATAGTTGTAAATCAGTCATTATGTTGTGCATAAATTTTGTTTCACGAATGTGGGTTGCCAGTAAAAAATAATAATTTATAAAGTCTTTTGTTTGTGCGAATAGGTGAAGGTGCTTAATGGTCAGAATGAAAATATGACAGCTATTTCCATAGATTTGTAGAGCTACAGTAATACAAAGTCTAGGAAATGAAGAACATAATGTATTAGTTTTTGCATATGTACCATCTTCTACTTTTTGTGCTATGTCAGTGTTTGCTACCATCCTGGCATAGGCATCTTGCATACCATGACGATGTACACTTCTTTGTAATTTACCGGTTTCTTGACATAAACTGGCTGTTTTATCACCTCTAGATCCAACTTAATCCAAACTTTATTCAAATATGGTGAAAAAGGTCTTTAAACACTGGTAAAATATTTATGTTTTGGGACATTTTGAACAATTTCATTTAAACTTACGAATGACCCATTATATACTATCGGTTTTGGAAAAAAGAAATAATTAAATAAGAAAAATGTTTATTACGGAAGACATCGTCTAATTGAGTAAACAATGAAGACGATTCTGGAATGAAACCATGGCGTGAAATTTTAAAGATCAAATCACAGGAGACTACCAATTCAGCGGCATGGACAGATCTCAAGATCTACACAAAGGAAGAAGAAGAATACGGTTAAAAATCGGTCTTTTCTCAGGACGGATTACCAAAAACTATGAAATACCTACCTATTGGTGTTGTTAACATTGTTGTCATAAAGAGAAATCTAAGAGTAATTAAGCCTTTTTTTCAATCAATTAACAATGGGTCTACAGCCCGTTGTGGGCCTAGGCCTCATCCAGCATTAGTCGCCATCTCGTTCTAAGCCCTCTTTGGTATTTTTAAATGCAATTTCAGCAAAGTTTTTGAGTACTCCGGACTCTTATCACTTTCTTTCAGAGTTCTGCAAGAAACTGCTATCAGTCTCCACAAGAAAGATGGTTAATTATGGAGTCAGAAAAAGTCTTGGAGGTCTTATTGCATTATCATCATCACCAATAGAGCTACAGCATATCACGAGCCTTGGCTTCCTCAAGAACGTTTCTCCATTCCACCTAGTCTGTCGCCCGCACCTTCCAATTAATTACACTGATTGCTTCCAGGTCCCTTTCTACAATATCCATCCACTTTAATTTGGGTCTTCCCACATTTCGCCTCGCATCTTGTCGTGTGTTGATAATATTTGGGACTCGGTTCTCCTCTCTAAGGCGATAAGTTTTTATGTACTTTACGAGATATATTTACACCACATAAAAAATTGATTTGAATTTAACGTTTGATGTGGGGTCTTTGTTCCTTCACTAAAATTGTAGTCGTTTCGCACTCGATGGGTATCATAGTCAAGTGTGGAAAGTATGCCAAGAGAGAGAAAGTGTACAAGTTGCACGACAAGTTTCGATTTCGATGGTACGCGGCTGTCGGCTTCGCTATGCACAAATAATAACATTGACCTGCAAAATGAGCCGGAACTTGAAAATACACTCTTCACAATAAATTCTTCACGTCTTATTTTAGTAATTAAAAAAAACAAAGAAAATTGGGCTACCTTTACGGATAAAATTAAAACATAAAAAAATATTACTACCTTTACGAATTATTTAATTTAAACATCTGTCTATTTTAAAAAAAAATCTTTTCATTCATTCATTCATACCATTACGGCATATCCCACAATGTGGGGTAACCAGCGACAGGTGTGCATTACAGTATAAAAAGGGAGCATAGCACGTGTATGGCTAAACACAAGGCTTGCCTCACCTAAATGGGCACTACATTCAGAATTGGTGGTGAGCCTCATTGCTAAACTATGTGAGATGTTATTGTTGCCTGTTGTATTTTCGAGTACCTCTTATGGGACTCTCGATAACAATAATAGAAAAGAGTGGAAGCACTATTTTTAGCCGGTGCCTCACAGCATACATATTTTTCAAATACGAAAAACTTACCATTTATTAATTATTAATTAATATGATACTGTCTATTTATTGTTTTTAATGCTACCTTCAGTAATTATTTGTTTGGGTCCTATTGTCGGCTTCATTTGCAGGATCATTTTTTTTAATAAATATTTTTTTATTATCTACCTAAAAAAACTTATTTTCATAATTAATTTGTGTTATATTTTTTTTATTTATTTCATACTGGAAAATCTCTTATTTGTACAATTTAGATTTGTATCTTCTTCATCTGCCGTGTCAGATGTCTCAGACTTGAGAGGAAAGACTCTCGATCCTGGGCAGTGCAAATAAAGCTCCTCCATATAACTTTAACCGATCCACTCACGAATGTTTCAACGCCGGAGAGTTCGCCTTCCTGGCTACGAAATCTTCCCCTTAATGATTAGCTGAAGGAATTTTGTTTATTTATTTCATTTGAATGCTAGAAAATTTCTTCGTTCCGGCTTAAGGCCAATTCAAAATTATTCATGTATCAATTCGCAATGTTTGTTTGAAGCTACATATAAGAATGCCTTCGTAAATTACGAATTAAAAGCCTCGTATGGAATCGAACTTGACCGCTCCGGTTCTGGGTCACAAATAAAACCGTTACATCTCAAGAACCAGTTTTGAACGGTATAATAATGTTAGTAAGTAGGTACTTCATACATACTTACACCACAGAACTGCGCAGGTTCGAACAAACAACAACTATAGCGGGTCTATTTTGACGTTTCGAGTCAAAAGGAAAATATTATCGACATAAAAAAATCGATTATATATATCATTAAACAAGACTTTTTTATTTATTTTTAAAAAACATTTATTCGATAGGTTGTTCTAATAAGTATGTACATACTAACACCATAAAACTGCATAGTATGACACAATCTTCGTATGCTATTATCTTATCTTATTCTTAAAAATTAGTATATATATTACTAGTTGCATGCAACACATGAGGTCCAACTGTCGATGTCGATAGTATGTATAATTGAAGAATACGTACCAAACTATAAACACAAATTTAAAAACATTTTATGATATTTTGATTTCTATATAAACATGTAGGTATGTATGTCAGGATAGGATAGTATGGAGGTCAGTATTTTTTCCTACCCAGAATATGAACACAGCATGATGGTATGTATGAGATTAAGTATAGGTTTCAAAAATTAAGTAAAAATTCAATAGTTAATAACCCCTCAATGATTCAAAATTCTGAATTCATCCATATATATTATATATAGAACATATATGCTATGAAGCATTTAAGTTGGTGTTTTTGGTATCCAAAAAGTCCACTATATCATACAAAATGTTCCTTCATTCACTCGTCTTGGTTTAATATTGTCGATTCATTAAGAGAATTAAATTCTCTTGAACGAATCGACAGTTGTATTATTTAATCTTAAATCTACATTCTATCATATAAATTCGTTTAGTTCAAAGTTTTGTATGAAATTGTCGTTAATTTTTGTACATATAAATAATCACAATGAAATATTTTTTTTTTTAATCTAAAATATTTCTAAAGTCTAAAGCTTATCGAATATTTTTATTATTGCATATGCGCAAACATTGGATTTTTTTCCCTGTTGGGAGTCAAAGATATTTTTTAACAGATTTTTAATTATCTCAATAGAGACGAAGTTGGAATATTTATTGTAGGAGAACCGGGAAATCAAGGCACCTACAGGGCTTACGACCTGTCATCGGCTGGTTTACGTGATCACTTTATGCGCTTGCGCAACGTTCACCAATTATGCCTTTTAATGAGATCCCTATCAATTCAATTTTGAAAGTTCTATATATTGTAATACTGAAATTCTTTTCGCTTGAAAATAAGGAATTTTTACTACAGCCATCTATGGGTGAAATTATTAAAAGCTTATCTAAATAAACTTCATGAGTAACCTCGCTGTTAGAACACACTATTCATGCGGGACTAAATTGGCGGTTTGAGTAAAAAGAAAAAAATTTAACGACAATTCTTTTAAGAATGATTGCCTTTTTTATATTCTTTTAATTAACTTCACATGTCTATCTGTACCGGAATTTTGCAATCTATTTTTAGCTAATTCCTGACCAAATAGAGCACTGAAACATTAAGAATTTGTGTATTCCCAATGACAACGTATGATAAATCAACTGTTTCTAATAGGTATATGATGTTTTGGTATATTTGTACAATTTTTATTTCATACAAAGTAAAAAAAAATCATACTCATATGTATAGGTATGTCTAAGAAAAATAAATTATGAATGGGAATCGCGTTTGCGTATTGTAGGTAGGTACTGATATAAATGAATCTATATTATTTCTTATGTATCATAATTTAATAAAAACAATATTTATTTTCACTATGTCATAATTATTTAAATGCGTTGCCACTGATCACATAAAATGTATGTTATTCAAGTTTTTTTAAAATCTTTTTTACTGGAGTTTGACTGTGACCGTAAATTAGGTAAGTGTGAAATATAATTTTGTAATTCAAATTTTATACGGATTTTAACACATTATTCATTCATGATATTCACTCTTCAGAAACGGCAAGTCAAAGTAGTTAATTTGATAAAATATAAAAGTAAAAAATATATATTTTTTTATTTATAGGTAGGTACTAACTTCTTCCTATTACAACGATTTTGCTTTACAAGGGTCTTTTTAATTAATAAAATTTAAAATACACGATCGTTTCATTTAATATAATTAACTTTAGGTTATATCTATAATAAAATGGAATTCTACCAAATAAAAACTTCATCGATAATTATAATTAACTTTGTTTAAACTTTACTTTCGAAGTAAAATCTTCGTCCTCAAAACAATTGACACCAAACTGAAGAAAAAGCGGTCCATTAGTACAGATGGAGTTCGCGAACTACTTCCACGCCGGAGGACGTTATAGGACTCTTTGGTCCTGTTCATCCCCGATGCAGCCGCAACGTCAGACAACACAATATCCACTATCCAGCGAGTTCAACCATTACCTCCGAGAGTCCAACCTCAAACGTTGGGGCCTCCGATTCGTCTCGAAATCGGTCCCTAAGTACCCCCCGATTCGAGTCGAAGGGGCTTGTCCCCGAACCCCTCGGTACTTGTGTTGGCGTCCGAAGGTTCCGCGGGCTAACACCGGGGGCATCCGACGCGTTTATCACTTGTCAGATATGACATCTTGTTGTCACCACTAATGGTCTGACCCGACGTCTGCGCCGGCGGTGTGCCCGCCCTCACAACAACATTCGCCACAGTTGACGAGTCACTGCCGAGCGAGACCGTTAGTCCTGTTCTTCTCTAAGTCAACACGCGTGAGATATCTTAGCTTGGGGTGGCGTGCTAAAATCATGTTTCAGCCTTTAATTTAATTGGCAAAGACATTGAACTGCATTGATTTGTTGAATCAAGTGCGGGTCGATGACTCATTGTAAATTGATACAACTTTCTCACAGACAGATGTCTCATGCAACGCATAAGTAATCTGAGAATCTAGTTAATAAGTCGACTAATACTCTCACAAAGATCAAAAGACTCGACTGCTTATTTGTCTTTGAAATTCTTGTAAAACCAGTGTATAGGTTTTATCCAACAATACCGTCGTTGTGTTCATAGATTAATCAAAAGCTTATATCTTAAATAACATCAGATATATGATCTTGACTAAACAACGATTTTTAGTTCCAAAATGTTAAATTAAAAACGTATAATGCCTAAATTACCATGGTGTTCCACAAGGTACTGTGTACTTGGACATATTCTATTCGGTTCATATATCATAATTAAATTTTTTCACATAGCTAATTATTTTTATTTATTTATTTATAAAGATAAAAAACAATCAAACATCACACATATACATTTTTGTTTTATACGTATAGTTATATGTATATAGGAAGTGTCAGGAATGCCAAAAAGAAGATCCGCGTATGTCGACTAAGAATAATAAACCTGAGACAAGATCCCAAACACCTATGACGCATACCGAAAAATATCTAAGTACCTATTCTTCCTCCAGACTTCGCCAGTTTTTGCCAAGAAGTCTGGCGCAAGTTTGACCAACAACAGGAGAGAAATGGACAGTTGTTGGAGCAAAATAATAAAATCTTACAGTCAGTAAATTTATTATCCAAGCAAAACGAAGAAATCCGAGAATCAATGCAGGAACTCGAAAGAAAATGCAGAAGGTATGAGAAATTACAACAAAAAAATGATGAACTGGAAGAGACAATTGTTGCACTTGAATATAAGATTGAAAACCGCACTTAGTCCCATGGAAATAGCCCAGAAGAGTATCATTCGAGTTATTAATATATATTTATTTGTTTCTTACTTGTTGGGTTTTCAATTTAGTGCACCTATGCCTTTCTTTTTCTCAATATTTTGCTCTTGATTGATCAAACTTTTAGATTGATAAAAGATGAGACATGTCAATTGGAGATGTATTATTTCTACTTCCTCTTTTGGTAGATCTATGATCTGTTTCTACATATCCTGAGACGAGGATGTGATCTCTCCAGTATCGTCTTCTTTGCCTGCCCCACTTTATGTACAATATCCTCCACATTGCAGTTTCTGCGGATCTCCTCATTGGGAATTCTATGTATTAATTGTGTTTATTAAATTAGATTAGGTAAATGGGTTATGGGAATTAAATATGAATATACATAGAACATTACTATTAGCTAAATCGGCTATGGCAATCATATTAGAATTTAGAACATTGATTTTAGCTAAATCGGTTATGGCAATTAAATTGGAATATAGAACATTGCTTTTAGCTAAATCGGTTATGGCAATTAAATTAGAATATAGAACATTGCTATTAGCTGAATCGGTTATAGCAATTGAAAAACAAGTGGTCCAACGTCTCTTCCGCCTGACCACACTCACACATTGTGCTAATAAAAATATTTATTTTAAAGATATTTGAAGCTGTAATACAAAGCTGTAATAATTTCCTCCTTGGAAAGCCTTCTCATGGTTAAGTTCATATTTTCCACAAAAAAATTCAATGTCATATACAGTAAATAACAACATTTTAAATAAGCGATGTATCTCAGTATATATATAGTATAACGTATACATATTTTATAACAAAATGCAATGTGTTCTCGTATACAATTCATGTTACTCAAGTAAACAGCATATTATGATGCCACTAATTTGATAGCATTCAAAAAGCGTCTGAAGTCATACTTTCTATTCACATAAACACAAATTCACGTCTTTTTCCTTTTATCCCTCTTCCTTTCTCCTCTCATATCCTCCATCCAATAAACATAGTGTATCTTTCTGATGTATTTTTTTTTATTCTTATTTTTGTTCTTATTTATACATACTTATATTATTTTTTGTTTTTTATATTTATTTTGTATTTTTAATTTATGATTTATTTAATTTTTTTCCTATTTTTCTATTTGTATTCTTCTATCCCTGTTACTGACTGTATTTACCATGGTGGTTGACTGGTAGAGATTGCCTACGGGCAATAAGTCCACCACGTTGTATAAACCAATAAAAGTATTTTATTATTATTATTATTATTATGAATAGTCTCTAAAATGTCAATAATTTTTCAATAATGACAATGCTAACATGTTGAAAACGACTGGGTTATGGCCAACGCAATACTCTTTTCTACCAAGTCACTCGACAAAGTATTCAAATTTTGTAATGTTTTGGCATTTTCATGAAATGAGTTTGTAAAATTATTTTTAATTTAAAAATTTTATCATGAAAACTTGATAATTCGTCAATTCCACTTTATGAAAGTGATTTTTTAGCAATTTAAAATTAAAAATATAAAATTTTAAGTTTCCCGAGCTTGGGGTCATTTTGAAATGTTTGACAGTTAAAAAATTGAGAAGCAATTTTAAGATATCCTTCAAATTTAATAGGGTCTAAGCGAGTATAACATTTACAAAAATGCAAAATTTGAAAATAATCGAATGAGTACTTTTAGTCTTTAATCGACAAAGTAGAATAAATACGTCGTACATAACACACAGCACATAGTACACAGCACACACACAGATATAAATATTGTGATGAAACTTTCAGAATACAATGATACTTGTTGATAATCTGTAATGAAAAATATAACCCTTAAAAAAACGAAATTATAACTCCCCACTATATATTATTATGTGTAAATAATGGAAATAAATAAATTCATTTAATTTCATTTCACTCCCCTCGGGTAAGTGAGGAGTAAAAAGGTCATCAATGTTGTTTATTTTCAAATCTTCAACGTGGTTAATTGTTTTATCATTTTGTTACAGTGGTAACGGGATCAACAGACGGTGTCGGAAAGGCTTATGCTAGAGCTGTAAGTATTTTTAAAAATATATTTATGTCTACCTATTTATAAATTATTTTCCGCACATTCTTTGGAAATAAATAAACCGTTTACTCTGAAAACAATATGATGACTAAACTGTTTGGTTACCGATATTTTAACCAAACTTTTGTTTTCAGTTACTTAATCCTATTTTGTTTTGTTTTTTTATCTTTATTGTTTGGTTATTTTGTTCCTAACCCCCTCATAAGGCACAGCCTATGCTAAGGTGAGCTAGTTTATACGTAACTGAACAGTTTGTGCATATAACATTTGCTTAGAAGTAACCAAATGTTTAGAAGTCACTGAAATTTAGTTACTGTAGTATTAATATGATTACAACTACTATTTTTATTGACAATAACATCTCAATAGAGACGAACCAGGAACTCAGGCACCTACAGAGCTTACGACCTGTCATCGGTTGGTTTACGTGATCACTTTTTGCGCTTGTGCAACGTTCACCAATATTTCCTTCTTATTGAGTTCCTTTATCAATGTAATTTTTTTAAGTTCTATATATTTGAATAATGTGTAAACAATTCACCTAAATAATACGAAGCTATCAGGCACCTACAGGGCTTATGACCTGTCTTCGTCTCTATTGAGATGTTATTGTCAATAGAAATATCATTTGACTCCCGACAGGGAAAAAAATCCAATGTTTGCGCATATGCAATTAAAAATATATTCGATTAATACTACCTACTGTATAATTTTTTTATTTTATTTATTTACATATTTCAGTTCAGTACATTTCATAATGGCATACATACTAAAAATATTGAAATTTTACATTCTCACTAGGCTGAACGCAGGCGTTCTGAGGTAGTACCTACTCTTAAGCATTTACACAAAGCTTAAATATTGAGGGTTTATTATTAATCGAATATTTTTATTATTGCATATGCGCAAACATTGGATTTTTTTCCCTGTCGGGAGTCAAAGATATTTTTTTTTTAACTTGAATTGATAAAATTAAAATTGAATTGATATTGATAGGGGTCTCATTAAAAAGGCATAATTGGTGAACGTTGCGCAAGCGCATAAAGTGATCACGTAAACCAGCCGATGACAGGTCGTAAGCCCTGTAAGTGCCTTGATTTCCCGGTTCTCCTACAATAAATATTCCAACTTCGTCTCTATTGAGATAATTAAAAATCTTTATTATTAAGTTTACATAATTAAGAAAATTTATTTATAATGGGTTTGTAAGATAATTTAGATGTTCAATATATTATATGTATGTGTATGTTCAGTATATTTTGTTATTATTTACGAAAAACAGTGTAGTACCAATAGATGATCTTCATATTGGTATCACAATTCAAAAATTGATCATTACAGAAAACCAACTTTTAACCAATCAACCAGATAACAAAGTATAACAAAATTATACATGTACATCACAGCAAAAGAATCAAAGCGATAATTAAAGTAAAGCAAATATACTTTACACTTTAAAATGTTAAAAAAATAGGTGTTTAGGGATAAATTCCTTCTTTAGTTTTTTCTTGAAAATTCAAAGTTAGTTAGACGACGATATGGGTATTTATTAGGGATTTCACCGTTTGACCGGACTTGTCACCCAGGTGTCAATTTTGTCAAACGACTACTTTTTCTTAATGGTATATTTATAGAGGAAAGTTTTTGTTTAGAAAATCTTTAGCCTGTACAACTTGTCCGTAGGGGCTTACTAAGATTTCCTAACCGCCGTGTAATTCCAGCTCTCCAATCTCCAGCCGATGACCGCCCAGCGGAAGGAAATAACGTCAGATTAGTGGAGTATTAGTGTCCGTTGTATGGGTCCGAATGACCCCAGGTTGGTGAGAAGGGGGGTGTCAGTCTCCCGTATACGGGTCCGTGTCACCCGCGCTGTGTGTTCTATATGGGTATATGTGACCCGTGCTTGTTTGTCTCACATGCGGGTCTGTGTGACCCACCCTCGGTGTGTTGGGGTCAGCGTGACCCCGACAGGGCGTGTTGTCCGCCGTTTACTGTCGCGCGAGATAACGAAAATTGAAATTATTTATATGACACATTTATGGTCAGTTGTGCGTTAGTGGCGTCCTTCTAATGCCAACAATAAACATACGTTTTTTTTCTAACTAGCACAACATCAATGACGCAACACATTATTCGTTTAGTATGGTCGTCAGTCATGTAGAATACACAATATACTGTTTATATTAACAGTATTGAACGAATTCAACACATATTCTTGAGACACACGAAGTAAAAATTTGACAATAACTACAAACATGCATTACAGACTTTACACACCAGACTAAGGACGTCAAACTTGATGTACCTTTATAACATAATAAACTCTAATATTAAGTGTACAGGAGGGTGTGTCGTTTTTTTCAATTTTTAAATATCAAAATTCCTTAGCTGTGAGGCACCGGCTTAGAATAGTGCTTCCACTCTTTTCTTTTATTGTTTTCGAGTGTCCCGTAAGAGCCGGGTAATCGAAAATACAACAGACAACAATAACATCTCACATAGTTCAGCAATGAGGTTCACCACCCATTCTGAATATAGTGCCTTTTTAGGTGAGACGAGACTGGTGTGTGGGTATACACAGATATGTTGTGCTCCCTTTTATAAGGCAATGCACACCCGCACACCTTTCGCTGGTTACCCCACATTTTGGGATATGCCGTGATGGTATGAATGAATGAAAATTCCTTATGTTTCAAAAGTTGCATATTCCAAAGAGAATGATAACTGCACTTAAGAGGACATATAACACTTAATTTAGTGACTGAAAACATGATATTATAGTAAAACCGCCTAATGCACTGTGAAGATACGTGTTAGTAAGGGTAACAATCGCGTGCGTAGAAAAGGTTTATACGTGATTTAAATTATAGGAAACACAAAAGTTGTCGGTTTTTTTGCATTTTAAGAACAAACCATGAGCATCTCCCGGGTAGTATCTATAGAATAAACTTAGAATACCGACCTTGCGTCTGTGGTCTAGTGATTGCAATCCAAAATCCAATGAAGGGTAGCAAACATTTTAAAATTGTAAGATTAGATATTTCTATAAGGACTGTTGCTTTCATTGTTTGCAAATAAACTAATTTCTCAATAGACTGCGTTACAAAAAAAGGTTTCTTTGTTACCTCTTAGATGGCAATAGTCTTCTTCTTCTTCTGCTTTGGTTAGGACTGTGTCCTGTTATTCTCGGAGCCTGCTCTTGTGAAGTGGACGTCCAGCTATCCTTCCATCGTTTGGGTGGTCTTCCAGGGGGTCTGCCATTTGTTATCTCCCCATCCGCTGCCATCCTCACAACTCGATCCGAACCCGCTCTCCCCACATGATCTCTCCAGAATCGTCTTCGTGTTCTTCCCCATCGCACAACATCTTCGACATCACAGATTCTTCTTATCTCCGAGTTCCTTACTCTGTCAAGAAGTGTTACGCCTGCGATGGGTCGTAGAGTCTTCATCTCAGTGGTTCTTAGGAGGATTTTGTTCTGGCGGTGTCAGCTCTTGTTTCTATGCCGTATGTCATGATCGACCTTACAAAGGTCTTACTCTCCTTCAGCATGGCAATAGTATAGTTTCGTATTATTCAGGTGAATTGCTTACACATTATATCAAAAATTACATTGATAAGGGAACTCGATTAGAAGGCATAGTTGGTGAACGTTGCGCAAGCGCATAAAGTGATCACGTGAACCAGCCGATGACAGGTCGTAAGCCCTGTAGGTGCCTGAGTTCCTGGTTCTTCTATAATATCCCAACTTCGTCTCTATTGAGTTGTTATTGTCAATAAAAACATCATTTGATTCCCGACAGGGAAAAAAAACCAATGTTTGCGTATATGCAATTAAAAATATATTCGATTAGATATTTCGATTTATAAAGTAGATAAATTGGAAAAATACATACTTCAAAAACAAAATAAATAAATAAACACATCCTTGCACCCTGTGCAAGTGGCGAGTTTCTTACCAAATGGCAATTTCTTCCAACTAACCTATGTTTCCAGTCCAGAGGAGCAATATAAGCGTGAGAAATTAATTTAAATAAATTTCTCCTCTGCTGGGGATCGAACCCAGGACGCCCGCAAAATAATAAAATAGGTAGATGGAAATGCTTTTTTTCTTCAGAATTGCTCAATATTGAACTTTGTGTGATGACTATGAATAATTTAATTTCATTTAATGTCATATAATAATTATATTTATTTATGTATTTCACAAAAAAAGAACAATGCCAAAAATGAAAAACATGACGAGACAAAAAAGGTGCGAACGCACTTTAATCTGTTTGACACAAAACATATTTACATTATTTAACGTTTTTATCTGTCGTTTTTTTATTTTAGACAGAGATAACTGAACGCCACATTCTTCTATCTTGCCACTCTGTTAGAATTCTGACTTAACACACTTTCATCTCATTGAAATCACGTCAAGTTTTTCAGTCTTTTACGCTTTCATCAGACAATTAATCTTTCCTTTTATTTTAAGCGTCCAACAATCTTTTGGCATTGATCAACATTCTTTTGTAATTTTAGCTGTCCCAAAACGTATAGGATATCAATATTTTATTTATTTATTTGATTACAAAATACACAATATTTACAGATTTTATAATGATTACATTATTAATCATTCCACTCTACCCCAATGTATGAATAATGATTTTTTAACTGTACCTACTGGTAAATCACTGTACCACTCTACCACATAGTATGAATAATGATTTTGGCCAAAAGATGTAGTTTTTGAAGTTTTATTTTCAAATTTTGCAAATTTGTATCACAAAAACTCGCTTAGATCCCATTAGATTTTTAAGGTTATCGAAATAGTGCTTCTCAATTTGTTTAACTGTCGAATATTTTATACTCCAAGCTCAGGAAAATCGAAATTTGTTATTTTTATTTTCAAATTGGTAAAAAAACACATCATTTTCATAAAATGACATTGAAGAAATATCAAATTTTCATAATAAAATATTTAAATAAAAAGAAACTCATTTCATAAAATTGCTTAAAATTTTCCATACAAAATTTGAATACTTTGAGTGACTTGTTAGTGAGGAGTTTAGCGTTGGAGACAACCCACTCGTTTTTTCTATTAACACTGTGGGCTTTCTCAGGTCAAAGGTTTTTCTAATTTTCAGACCTATGTGACAATAATATTGTGGCATTATTCTGATTGTGAGGTCACATGGAAAAAATATTGGTAACGGGGCCAAAAATAAGATTTATCAAACTTGCTTTATTCTTGAATGGAGACACATTGACATCTAAACTGAAATTTATTATTCTATGGTAAAGGCATCGTTTTTTAAATTTGTTATTTAGGAAAAAAAAATAACATAAAAATAAGGCGTGGTATGGGCAAAAAAAATATGATCCAGGCTCCGAAATATTCGAGACTGGATATATGGAGAGGTGCTCCATACTCTCTGAAGCAGATAATTTGCCCAAGTGATAGAAGTCGGGGGGACCTGACACTCCAAGAAGAAGAACATTAATTCATTTGTATTTTAGTTGATGGTTTGTAAGAGTGTGCACTTGTATTTTTAGCAATAGTAGCCAACTATACTGTGATTTTTTTATCATTTAGTATATTTTTGAAAATTAACGTTAGAATATACTATTTTTACACTAAAATGTATAAATAGTTAAAAGGGGGGACTGCTGCCAACGTACCTATTTTTCAATTTGATATACCATCATAATTTCTTATTTATTTATTTATTTATATAATTTATGTACATGTGTACAAAGGCAGGTTTATTGCCATTAGGCAATTTCTTAAATTTTTTATTAAATTTTAAAATTTTTTAAATCAATTTTTTATCAAATCGTTTTGAAAAAAATAACTAAGATAGTTTGGATATTAATAAACAAAAATATATCTTAACTTTTTGATAATGTTCTGTATAAATTCTTGTATAAAAATAATGGCATACCTCGATTTTCAACGTTTATCATATATTTTTAATAAACTATAAGGCGTAGAGTAATATTTTTTTTTAAATTAAAGAAGACAAAAATATCTAGAAAAATTTGATGTCACGTTGCATTAATGCTTCAGGTTTAGTAAATAAACCTAAAAAACATTTATTTTCCATTCAGCGCCATTGCGTAATAAAAGTTTTTTTGGTTTATTTACTTAATCTGATGCGTTAATGCAACGTCATATCATATTTTTCCAGGTATTTTGTTCTTCTTTAATTTATAAAAAAAATATAACTCTATACCTTATATTTTTTTAGAATTTCAAGATAAATGTCTAAAATCGGGGAATGCTTATTATTTTCCTACAAGAATATATACCTACAGAACTATTTCTCTATATTAATATCCAAACTAACTACATTATTTTTTTCAAAATTGATTCGTTTAGTAATAATGATGGTATATCAAATTGAAAAAATAGGTACGTTGGCAGCAGTCACCCTCTTAAAATGTCAGTTTAAGTTCTATCGTACAATCCAATTAGTAACTCTACAATCAGATTATACAATACAATAAAACTATTACCGTTTTACAAAAAAATAAAGTACACCAAAAACAAAAATAAAATAAAGCAATTCAAAATCAAAGCAATTATATTGAACAAACGATTAACGGTTAACTAATATTAAAATGAAATCTTTTGAACTTAGGCTGTAGAGCCATCTTTGTTGGCCTTCTAATTTTGTTTTCAGTCTGGAGTCTCCAGAGTGTGAATGTGTGTAAATTAATAGTTATGACATATCTGTTGGTTGCCTGAGAAACAATACAATACAAAAGACACAAATTGGTATTACTTAATACGCTCAATTTCATTACGACGACACTAGCAGTATAATCCGTCTACATTATGATACTTACTCAGCCTCTTCTTAAGTCCAGTATTGGACAAATACCTCCCGCTTGGACATCCACTGGTCTCTATCCTGTGCCATTCTGGACCCGCCACTTTTTAGACCGAACGGTCTGGGTCTTACTACGCTTCTGCGTCCTGTTCTTTTTTTTTTTTTTTTTTTTTTTTTTTTTTTTTTTTTTTTTTTTTTTTTTTAACATGTCTACGTAGGGGACGCCAGCTATTAGGATTTGGGTCCATTTTACTCTTCCGAAGAAGCGCACTACGTAGCGTTGGGAGGGGTTTGCAATCTAGAAAAGAGTTTATTAATTCGGATTTTAAAAAGACCCGGGTTGTACGAAGATGGAAACACAGAATTCGGAAGATCGTTCCACAGTCGGGCTGCTGTGTTAATAAAGGAGTTCGAGAAGCGACTTGTTCGTATATGTTGAAGGTCCACTGTGAATGGATGCTGCGATTGAGTGAAGCGAGTGACTCTGTTGCGAGTGGGTGGAGGAGGGACCAAAGATGCAAGTTCTTCTGAGCAATTCCCGTGGTAGTATCTATAGAATAAACTTAAAATACCGACTCTGCGTCTGTGTTCTAGTGATTGCAATCCATCAGTCAGTGATGGATCATCAATCAGAAGTATAGCACGCCTTTGGACAGCGTCGAGGGTATTCAGTAGGTATTGGGGGGCGCCATTCCAGAGGTGACTGCCATATTCAATAATTGGGCGTATTTGCGCTTTGTAGAGTATACAGATCTGGGTCTTAGTAAAATATCTGCGCGCTCTATATAGTACGCTCAATTTTTTGGAGGCGAGTTTCACCTTAGCTCTCTGTTCTTGGCCTCCAGTCCATCACAACTTTTGTCCATCGTCCATCCGACATCTGAGATGTATTTCCTCAATTTGACTCCGCTATTCTTTTGGCCACATCTGATACTCCTGTGTTTTCCCTAATCAATTCATTAGGTTTGAGGTCCCTTACCGAGATATTTAACATTCTTCTTTCAATCGCTCTTTGTGTCATACTAAGCTTTAACTTCATTGTCTTTGTCAAAGCGGATGTTTCAAATATGTTATTGAGCACAGGGAGTACTTACGCAAGCATCAAATCTTTTTTCTTTAAGTGTTTTGTGATATTTGTATATTTTAGAATATTCGATAATTTGCTGATAACAGCCCTTTCAACATTTCGAGTCTGCATGATACTCGTCGAAAATTGCAAAAGAATTAGTTGAAAAAATGCATAGTAATTTATCCATTATTAAATAGTTGTGGAAAGTAAAGGGATCAATTGTGCGTAGAATAAAGAGTTTGTACTGTGATAATGACGACACAACATATAGACGATTCTAAGCCCATGGAGGAAAATTCTTGTAGTAAAGTAAGTTTACATTAAGTCATTAGTTTAATCTTAAGATTAGGCCTATCGCCTTTCGGCGTCGAGGATTCACCTCTTTCAACGTCGGCTTAGCGAGAGATGTCCTAATCAGTTTTGTTAGGAAACTACGAAGGCGGGCGTGAGAGTTAAGTATTTTACTAGTGATGGGCAAAATAATCTGAAGCCTTAGTCTTTTGCAAATATTTTAAGTCGCTTCAAAGGCATCACTGTGTATAATATATGCGAGAATGCTTTTGTGCATTGTGCTTGCTCGGAGCCATAAAATCAGCTTCCTGCCGACACCCCGTTTTCACTCGATTTTTCCTTAGATGTTCAGATATTTGTCAATATTCAATTGACAAACTGGCATATTGGATTGAAAATACTATATCATATCATATAAGTTTTGTATGGAGTTTTACTTGAAAAGTAATATAAAAAAGTTTGAAAGCAAAATGTAAATGTTTGTATAACACTTTATGTAACAATAAAATAAACTTGAACTGTAGGTAAACGTAAAAGTACTATTATTTTGAAAGATATTCTGACGGATTTTGAAGAATTCGTTCAAACGAAGAGGTTGAGAATATTGATGATGAACCTAACATCGCTGTGATGGGAGAGGCACAAAGGGAGGATGAGGGAGGAGAGAGTAATCAAAACAATTCTGCACACTGTGACCCAAGGTAGTCAACGTGCAACGAGATGCAGACACTATTGTGTTGTCCAAGGCGCAGCCATCCCGGGATAAACAAAAGAATTACTTCTAGAAATGTGGATCGGCGACCAGATGAGTGAATACCAGGATAGAGAGGGTTGGTGATAAATACCGGAGGAGGCCAGGGTTCATAACGGACTGTAGAGCCATTGACGATGATTGCGTTTATTTTTAAATTGTGAACATTTTAAAATAATAAAAAAAATATCCTTCAGTCTGGGAATCATTTAAGAAAGTGTAAAAGTTTGAAAGGCTAAGAGGCTGAGATAGTAGGATGATGTCTGGAAAGACACAAGAAAACTGATCCAGATGTCAGGTGGTGGGCGCTAAAGTTAAAGGATTTTTGCTAAAATGATTTGGGCTATAGCGCCATTGAAACGAAGGAAGAAATGCTGCGAATGAAAAAAAAAATGTCTGAACTCATGATAATAAAAATTAAAGTATGTATTCAATAAATAATGATTACCAGCATTTAATAAATTCATTACCAGCGCCGTAAAAAAACAATTTATATGAGCATAATACGGGTGTCTCAATAAGAGTGCACTATTTAATTTGAAAATAAAAACACGTATTCATTGAGTAAGTTGTGATATTTTTATTGCATTGTAAAGTAGACATGTTCCGATTAACTATGGAATAAAATATCCAGCAAATGGCCCCCGTAGCTCTGATGACAGGCTTTACTCGTGAAATTTTCGATGACTTTTTGACAAAGACGTGGCTGTATCTCACCGATGACGCGTTAGATCTCGTCCTTGACACTCGTTGTGGTTGCATTGTTTCTCGGCCTGGATCACGTGAGGATTATCTGAGCCCCAAATTTGACAGTTTTGTTTATTCACCAAGTCATTCTGATGGAAATGCGCTTCATCAATGAAGATAATTTTTGTCGAAAAATATCTCCATTTTTGTAATGTGTTTTCATAATTCTAATGTATTTTTCTTTTGTGTAGCCCTCCATTTTCAATAATCGGAACAATCATAGGTGACAGCTGTCAAATTTCAGAGTTGCCACTTGCACGAAAAAAAAAATAACGCAATATTTACAAAGTGCACTCTTATTGAGACATCCTTTATAAACAAAGGATTAGCAAAGAATTTTAAAGTATTAATAAGAATTCGATTAAGATTAGCAAGAATTAAGAACTTTATTGAAGAAGAACAAAAAATATAGTGGATGAGGAGTGGAAAATGGGATGAGTGTATATATATTTGCAAAGACTCACGTAATGGGACGTTCGTGGTCTTTGCACAACACTAGTAAAATTCCTAGTTTCAATACGTTGGCGTTGTGTAAAGTAAAATCCAAATAGTAGGTATTCCACCCACCCTTATACTGTACTGTAAGATGTATGCCATGCTTATTTATTTGGAGAGCATGTTCTCTTTATTGAATAAACATCTGCAGGTACTCCACGCGATCCCCGTATCCAAATATATTATTGAAATGTAGACCACGTGCCACAAATGCTCCATGGGGGGAACATACGATACCTCGGACTACTATATTTAATATTTTGTATTTTTACTTATATATTACTTAGTATATTGTATTTTTTATGGCCAGTTTCATAAAAATTAAAGGAGACTTAATGTCGACTTTAAAATAAATTGCGTTTCATAACAACAAAATGTCACTTAAAGTTCACTTTAATTTAAAGACCAGTGTCTTCGTACTTTAGTCACTAAAGTCTTCTTTAAGAGCAGTTCATTTTTTTGCCACCAGAATGTGCTGCAATATGACATATTGTTCAAGTCAGTTCTTGTTGATGTCAATATTGTCAATTGAATGTTGACGATCATGTGCATATTACTTACTTATATTCAATAGTTTTGTTATTATTTAAACATTTTTTTATAAATAATATAACAAAATGATGTTTTCAAAATGAGATAATTAGAAGATGCATACTGTGATACAGCGGTGAAAAGTATACCTATAGGAAAATAATCGACCACATGGAAAAGTAGAATTAAGGAGAATTTTTTGATAGGTTTTGTTCCATAAACATGTCCTTTACATCAATGATCGATTCAATGACAGAAATAACATTATATGGTAGTAAACAGAAATATTTACCTATGCTATGAGCTATGTTTCCATAGATTTTGATAGCAATATTGCCAACTTTCAGGTATTTTGGTGACATTTCTGCCTTTTACTAAAGTATGCGGCATTATTATTTATGAAACGCAACGACTTAAAGGCGACTTTAAATTTTTAAAGAACCTTTAACTAAAGGGTCCTTTTGCTGCTTTTTATGAAACTGGCTGTTAGTGTATTTGTAACTGTATTTCATTGATATATTTGAAACTACAATAAAGCAAGTCAAAAAAATTGTTTATCTGGAGCTGCAGAATATCTCAAGATGGCCGATTGAAAGCAGAAATAATAAAAAGAGTTCAATAGGCAAGAGCTGCTTTCAATAAAAAATCTTTTGGCACACCATTAATATATGCTTCATTGAAAATAGATAACTGCTACCCAACTAAGTAAACCTGTTCTAAGGCTAGCAGTGCACATGCTATTATAATATTTCACTGGAAAGACAAACAGGTTGTATTTAGATTTTTAAAATGAAGTGAGACTACTCCTAAAGAGGGTTGCTCAGCATCGATCCAAATGAACAGACCATAACATCCGGGTTTACTTGTTAGATAGTTTACGTTTATAAGTAAGACCGTAAATGATTGGCTTGCCGAAATGCTTGCGTTTCCTCCGATCTTTTCTGCCATTGTAATCGTCGAGTGTTGCCTCGTGCTGTGTAAGTATGTTCTGGGACTCGGATATGTAGAGGTAGGTACATACAACCGTGCAATGTATCTCAGTTTTTAACTTCCAAATCGAATTTTGCTACCGTGGATGGATTTCAATTTCATGCAACTTCTTCAAGACATGATTCTCCAATACTTTCGCAAGGTAAATTGCCAATATAAGCATTTACCTTATTTTTTATTGAGATTGAACGCAAATTCATTTTTTAAGAATATTTTGAGACGTTTACTTCGACTTTCGGACAAATTATTTTTACTCCTCAATACCCCAAGGGGATGTAGTGGGGAGTTCGATGACTTCGCAATTTTTAAGGATATTTTTTTTATTGCAGATTTTCAACTAGTGTCACGCTTAGATTGTATTCTGAAAGTTTCGTCACAATCTGTGTGCGTGTGCTGTGTACCTACTACATAATGTGCTATGTACTGTACTATTTGAGGCGCGTTTTTATATTTTATCGATTAAAGGCTAAAGTACTCATCCCATTCCTTTCAAATTTGCAATTTCTTATATCTAATATTCTGATCTAATTTTTTTATCTAAAGTTCTTGATGATATTCCATTAAAATTTCATATTTTATTTAATTAACATTAAAATTAAAAGACGTTTATAACTTAATTCCACTGTTTATTTAGACTACAATCTAGAACCTTAACCGGTTCTAGATTGTAGTCTAAATAAACAGTGGAATTAAGTTTAAGACGTTTTTTTTACCTATTTTTAATGTTTATTAAAAATTTTAAGAAAAAAACTCTAATATTCCTTTAGACCCCATTAGATTTTGAAGGATATCTGATCTGTGCTTCTCATTTTTATAACTGTCAAATATTTCGAAGTGACCCCAAGCTCACTAAACTATTGATTTATATTTTTATTTTGAAATTGCTAATAAGGCACACCACTTTCATAAAATGACATTGAATATTTATCAAATTTTCATAATAAATGCTGAAATTTTTCTTTAGACACTACAGCTCGTTCCTGCCCCCCTAGAAAACGTGTCATTTAGCTCAAGAAAAGAAACATGAAAACATAACTCAATGTATAAAAGTGACAGTTGTCACGTGACTGGCAACTGTCACTGCCATACACTGAGTTATCGTTTCTTGTTTCTTTTCTTGAGCTAAATAACACGTTGTCTAAGTGGGCAGGTCGTCATTTCCTACTGGGGTTTTACCAACGTTAAGACACCGCATTTCTAAATGAGACATTTAAAAAAACTTCTTTTTTAAAGCGTGTCTGAACAGCAGAAGAATTAGTCACTTGATTTTTCTTACGCCAATAAAGGCAGGGCATGATGGCGCCGCTGTACGTACTCATGAATATTGATGGACGATTGAAACGTGATGGTTTCGATTGAGAGCCTTACCAAAAATCGGGAAAGAATTTTCGATGATAGATTTTTCAACCTGAATGTGTTTATTTAAAATCTCGCACGTGGACGGAATACGCAGATTCAACAATCGAAATTTACGCCCGAGGAAAATAACGTTGTGACATTTTTTTTCTGCTGCTTTGAAACGGCCGAGCGAATACGTAAAAAATATTTTTACTGTACGAAAATAAAATGACGGCATATTTACGTTAAGCGAATATGTTGCGACTTTGAAATTTTTCAAATAAAACGTTCAAATATTATGCTTGTCATGTTTTTTCAATAATACAGTACACGAATTAGTATATACGATTAAAATATAACTAAAATATCAAAATTATTTATAGGTAAATAAAATAAACATCTATTCACCATATTTTGAGTGCCTTTTGTGTCACAATTTAAGAAAAAGAAATTTTAAAACAATATAGTGTTTGGCATTTTACTGAAGCATTCACGTGTGACCTTGTTAAGCCGCAATTTTTAAGCCTTAAATAATTCATATTTCTCCAAAAAATACTCTGATAATCTTAAAAATCTGAATATAAGATGTCATTCAAAAACAAATAATTCTCATCAAGAATCTGTACTGTTATTTTCGTCGTTAGTGATGATGTGAGTATTGTTACGCCTGGTTGCCTACATACGATTTTCATGCACTTATGTGCTATACAGCTTGCAACCAAACTGGAGTTTATATGCATGTTACAGACTTGATTTCGAAAGCAATAAATCTATCGACACGACTTAAGCAAAAATTCTGGTACACACCGCGTGATTACGTCACCAAATTTTGCATAGTTGTCAAACGAATTTGAATATTTTTGTAATGATTAGGAATGAAAATTGAATCAGTAGGTACTCAACAGTAATTTATTTATTTATTTTATATGAAAATGCCACAAGGTAAAATACAAAAAAATATAATATATAAAAAATAATATATGTATAATAAAATAATATATAATAATATAATATATGTATAATATAAAAAAATAACAACGAAAACAAAAAAAAAATAAAACGATATAATTTAAAAATGAAGGACCAAGGATATATTCAAATTGAAAAAATGTTGAAATGTGAAACTTCATGTTGTTGACAAAAGTTTTGAAATTTCGAATAAACAAATATTTTTACTTCTATATAAATGAGTCATTTCTATGATATCCGATTTATACTCGTATTTAAACATATGGTTTTACTTATTTTTATTAGATTTCTTTAATAGCTTACTTAACGCGCAACTCGATAAGCACAACTAAAATAGTGAAGACCGGTATTAAAAAAATCTTACTTATAAACGTATACTAAGATAATATGACTTACTAGTTCACTGAATTGTTTACGAACACCCTCATTTATTTTTTTCATATGGCCGCATTGACTTCACAGATGTCAAAATATAGATAAATGCATGTCATTTTTGGATAACTGACACCGAAAAATGAATACAAACACCACGCCTTGTTGAGTCAAATTAAACACGCTTGTGATGAAGAATAACAAGGAAAATCGTCATAAGTATTAAATTTTTCTGTCAATCTCAAATATGCGTCGGAACATAATTATATGTGAAAGATCCTCCATTTTGTAATATTTGCTATGACGCACAACCTCCCGACCTTTCCTAACTTGATTTCTATGAAATAAAGGCATAATAAAGATAGTCACGGTTTATAAGTAAACTTTTTCGTTAATCACGCTATATCACCAGGTACTTGAGATATGTAGTTCACGCTTATAAGTAAGACGGTAAATGTTCACCTCATTTTGTGTACCAATCCTCTGGTCCAGTAGTAGCTTATGTCAGCTTTGTATATTTCCTTATTATTGAAAGTGCCTGTAGATTATTGAAACTCGTGCAAAAAGTAATTTATAAAATACACCAAACATACTCAAAAATATAACTTATAAAAATATCACCATCACTTTGTTATTCCTTGTGGTTGCTGGTACGCAGTGCGCATTCCTAATCCCCCTGGTATTAAAAAAGATGAATTTTATTCGTATTGACTAATTTTTGTACTATTTATTTTATTTACAGTTGGCGAAGAAAGGATGTGATATTATCCTAGTCAGCCGGTCTGAGGAGAAATTGGAAGCTGTTGCAACAGAGATAGGTAAATATCTGACTAGACTTATTTATTCATTTATTTTAAACATTTTGCACAAATTACATACATAGTAAGTGCACAATGGCGAGATTATTTTCTTGTGGCAATATCTTCCAACCATCCAAATCCATTTGGTGGGGTAATTTGTGTGTATGATAAGTACCTATTGAATATGTGTATAAAATAATAGAAAAAATAATAAATTTTGGAGGGGAGAGGAGAGAAGGGGACAAAGAGACAAATTTAAGTGATATGTGTTATGAAATGATTTAGATTTTTTTTGAAAGCGGAAATTGTTGATGAAACTTGAAGTTGCGATGGCACGTACATAGTTCCAAAGTTGGGCTGCTTGTACAAAGGAATTATTGTGTACTAACGTCATAGAAAAAAGGCTGATTTTTTCTGTAAAAGGATACTGTTGGATACAGAGCGAAGGGAATATTGCACCTATTCCTTCCTTCTTCTGGAGTTTCTTCACGGAAGGCACTCACTAACTTCTGGTATCACAACACTCACTATTGTTGGTGAACGACACCACTTCCAAACACGGTTTGGGTATTTTAAAGGGGGGGCGCACGGCACTTAATTTTTTAGTTGACACAAATTAACAAAATATTATGTATACTTCGATCGTATATGTATCGAACTAATTTTAACTTCAACTGTGTGACAAGTTGACGAACGATGTTTACACTGCTGTATCGCACAGCTGACTGTCCTATGTAGGTAACAATATTTAAGGAGATGAAATAGGTAAGGAATGTTGCCACATTTACCGCAAAGCATGAAAGGACCATTGGCTAGTATGAAACCCGAGTAGTGGTGACATTCGGAGATATCAACCATCAAGATGTGGAAAATGGTTATTTTAGCACGTTATAGTATTTTATTTATATCTTCTATGGAAGACTAAAATAAATCACTTCTATCATTTATAAAAAAGTTTGATAAGCCCCACGACAGACACCTTTGAAATTCAATCGGTCAAAGTTGACAAAAGTCCTACTGACAGTATTTTCACTACGCCTGTCGTTTGCAAAGTGTATAGCACAGACTTAGATGAAATTTAATGAAATTACCATATCAAAAAAGTCTTTTAATAAGCGTTCTTTGAACAATTTTTCCTATTTGGAAATGTACTGCCTCACTAAAAGAGTCTCTTCTGGGGTAGTAAGTTTTCAATTTGTTCTAAGGTTTAATTTATTAATACAAAAGAATAAACAGAAGAAACTTCTCAGTTATTTGAACTCATAAAATTGTAATGGAACTGATGAATGGCACCAATCTATGGTAGAGATTCTCAGGCTATGAAGGCAGAGGGTAGTGAATGACATTAAAATTTATTAAACTAAAGCAAACTTTATAATAACGTAAATATTGCAATTGCTGGCTCTGTCTTTGCTTCTATATTCAACTGATCAAACATTAAAATATTCATGATATTTTACAGTTAAGTAATTATTTCAAATATTCCTAGATGTATTTTTAAAATATCTAAGATAGTTTTTACACACTAAATGTATGAGAGTTGAATCTAAAACATAAATCGTTACTTCTCGGGTGCAGAAAGGTGTGACAAATCCGATTTTCAACCCCTTGATATTTTGTAAAGAGACTTTTGCTTAAGGTCCGTTATGTTTTTTTTTAATAACTATATGTTATTGAAATATTTGACATAGTACCTGTTTGTTGCTCGAGAAGCAATATAAAACGAGTTGGTTGTGGCCAACGCTAAATTTCTCACAAACAAGTCATTCTATAAAGTATTCAAATTTTGTATGGAAAATATACAGCATTTTCATGAAATAAGTTTAATTATTTTTTTTTTAATATTTTATTATGAAAACTTGATAATACTTCACTGCCATTTTATGAAAATGCTGTGTCTTTTTACCAATTTGAAAATAAAAATTTAAATTTTAAGTTTCCTGAGCTTGGAGTCACTTTGAAATATTTGATAGTTAAAAAAATTGAAAAGCACTATTCAGATATCCTTCAAAATCTAATGGGGTCTAAGTGAGTATCAGATAAACATATTTACACAATTTGAAAAGAATCGAATGAGTACTTTAATCTTTAATCGATAAAGTAAAATAAACACGCCGTACATAGCACACAGCACACACACAGATACATTGTTATGAAACTTTCAGAATACAGTCTCAGCATGATACTGTTGATAATCTGCAATAAAAAAATAGCCTTAAAAATTGCGAAATCATAACCCCCCCCTAATATCCCCCTGGGTGAGTGAGGATTAAAAAAATATATATGAAATGAGTGTCAGATTTTGGTGAAAATTTCAACATATTAATAATAATGAGGTCATGCGGGGCAGAATACTGCATTATGAATAAAATTTGATAGCCTTGACTAAAACACGCCTTAACGATGCCTTAGGAAAATACTAAACCTGGACCTGTATTCTTTAATGAGCTGAATATTTTCTAAAAAAAATGTTTTCAGTTTAGTTTAAACAAAATTAAATATATGTTTTTTTTTCTTTCTATAAATTATGTATTTTTCTGTCAAATCTGCTGAACGTAACACACTTATCATTCTCATGAACTCTCATTCTCAAGTTCATAGTTTTTTATTCTCAATACCCCAAGGGGATATAATGGAGAGTTATGAATTCGTAATTTTTAAGGTTATTTTTCTTATTGTAGATTATCAACTAGTATCATGCTGAGATTGTATTCTGAAAGTATCATCACAATGTATCTGTGGGTGTGCACTATGTATCGCGTTCTATTTACTATGTTCGGCGTGTTTATTCTATGTACTTTATCGATTATAGATTAATGTACTGATTCAATTAATTTTAAATTTCACAAATTTGTATTTCTAATACTCGCTTACATACCATTAGATTTAAAGGATATCTGATTACATAACTGTGAAATATTTCAATGTGACCTCAAGCTCGTGAAACTAAAAATATTGATATTTTTATTGACAAACATTTTTTCAACATCTCAATAGAGACGAAGTTGGGATATTGTAGAAGAACCAGGAAATCGAGGCGACTACAGGGCATACGACCTGTCATCGGCTGGTTTACGTGATCACTTTATGCGCTTGCGCAACGTTCACCAATTATGCCTTCTTATTGAGTTCCCTTATCGATGTAATTTTGAAAGTTCTATATATTTGAATAATGTGTAACATTTTACCTGAAAAGAATGCATTATTAGTATTGCTTTCATTGTTTACAAATAAATATTAATTTCTCAATGTCTCAATAGATGGCGTTACAAAAAGGTTTCTCCGTTACTCCATAGATGACAATAGTTATAATGCATTCTTTTCAGGTAAAATGTTACACACTATTCAAATATATAGAAATTTCAAAATTACATCGATAAGGGAACTCAATAAGAAGGCATAATTGGTGAACGTTGCGCAAGCGCATAAAGTGATCACGTAGACCAGCCGATGACAGGTCGTAAGCCCTGTAGGTGCCTCGAGTACCAGGGTCTTCTACAATATCCCAACTTCGTCTCTATTGAGATGTTGAAAAAATGTTTGTCAATAAAATATCATTTGACTCCCGAAAGGGAAAAAAATCCAATGTTCGCGTATATGCAATTAGAAAAGAATATTCGATTGATATTTTTATTTTCAAAATGCTAAAAAGACACATCACTTTCACAAAATGGCATGAAGAAGTTTTCATAATGAATTATTCAAATCAAAAATAATTTAGCAAACAATATTTTTTTCATTTCAAGAAAATGCTGAAAATTTCCCATACAAATTTTGAAGACTTTGTGGAATGACTTGGTAGTGAGAGTATAGTGATGGCCACAACCCACTCGATTCCAATAAGAATCATCTAGACTTAAGAAATAGAAAACGACTATACTATTTTCAAACTCAATTGAGACGAAGATTGACGAAGAGACGAAGGCAATTTCTTCAATTCAACCAGTGTTTCCAGCCCAGAAAAGCAACATTTGCATGAGAAATGATTTAAAATAAAAAAATTCTCTCCAGCTGGGGATCGAACCCAGGACGCCCTATGCCATGGTGGTCAGTTTAAGAATATTTATTTTTATTCAGGTATATTTATAATAATAAATCAATATTCAAATATACATACTTATATAATATACACAAAAATATTTTATTTATATTACCCCCCAAAAAAAGTTTGTACACGTGCTTTGGGGGTGATTCTTATGAAAACCAAAAATGAATCATCTCACCATCATAATTATCTTTTTATACATAATATTAATATATCACACTGGCGGGCTTATTGCCATTAGGCAATTTCTTCCAACTCACCAGATTTTAAAGTATGACAAAATTGTGAATGTACGTCAACAAAATAATGAACGGTGCCACTATTTTTATGACCGGAATTGGCGGGAAAAGCGTTTTCCCGCCAAAAAGTGTCTATTTACACGACAAATTTTCTGACGTCGTCTATGTTTTTAGGTCATTTATAACCATAGAAAGCGCAGATTAATCAAAATACAAAAATATTTACCTTTGTCATTTTTTCAATGGTCATAAATGCATCATTGAAACCAACTTGAAGAAAAAATGAATAATAATAGGTATCATCTTATTACATTTACTTAATTTTATAAATCATTTTTTCATCGCGATCTACAATTATAACAAAGGTAAATATTTTTATAACTTGATTTATCTGCGTTTTCTGTGGTTATTTTCGGTTTTCGTCTATGGTTGAGTCGTGTAAATAGTCGTAGCCAATAATGAAAGTAAAAAAACGGCCCCTTCTGTGAAGGGGCCGTTTACAGTCCCCATATGCAGAGCGGCAGGTGGTGGACGTAGCAAAAGAAAAAAAAAGAAAGGAAAAAAACTACACAAAGGAAATATATATTTTACTTAGATATACTGCAAGAAAATATATTACATGAAAAATAAAATAATAATATTACTAGAAAATCGGGAAATCATTAGGCACCTACAAGACTTATGGCCTGTCATTGGCTGGTTTGCGTGATCACTTAACACTTGCAAGTCATTCACAAATTCTATATTTTGATATTTTAAAAGAGATTATTCAAACTTTTTGTTGTACATATTGATTTTAATCTAAATCTTCACTTATCTTGGGTTGGAGAAATGCTTATTACATAAATATATTATAAAGAACTTATAAAGTGGTTCGTTTTGATTTTTCAGAGAGTGAGTTCAAAGTGAAGACAAAGATCATCGTGGCAGACTTCACAGAGACGGAAGGAGTGTATGAATATATAGAGAAGCAGCTGACTGGTCTGGAAATTGGAGTTTTGGTCAACAATGTGGGAATTTCGTATCCATATCCTGATTACTTCCTCAACCTGCCTGATAGGTGAGTGATTTCATATCTCAGGTGTATAATATTATGGGTCGTGTAGTTTCGAATCCCTCTTCAAAGGTTTTTTGTGAATATGCTTAAATATTGTTAAAGTTCGCCAACTTCTAAGGGTCGTATTAAGGGATTTTTTAAGAATAATGTAAGAAAAAGTTGAGGTCCCGTAAGCAGTATTCTCGCAGTACGGGACCTTACCTTTTTCTCAAATAACTCTTGTAATACGACCTTTATTCTTTTTTTCGAAAGACTTGACCGATTTTGAGATCTGTGCTGCGCAAGGGGGCTAGTCATCGCGTCAATTAAGTAATGGAAAAGAAAAGAAATGAAAAGTTAATGTATGATAATAACATTTTTGTCACGTGACTGAGATATAGTGGGACCAAGGAGATATAGTGGGGAGTTATGATTTCGCAATTGAGTATTCAATTTTACGCCGCTATGCATCTATATAGAGTTTTTTTAGCTGTTGCATTAATCGAGCTGAACTGGTTAAGGGGTGGACTGCTGCCAGCGTACCTATTTTTCAATTTGATATACCATCATTATTTCTTATCAAATCGTTTTGAAAAAAATAATCTAGATAGTTTGGGTATTAATAAACAAAAATGTACCTTTATTTTTTGATAATGTTCTGTATAAATTCTTGTAGAAAAATAATGGCATACCCCGATTTTCAACGTTTATCTTATATTTTTAATAAACTATAAGGCGTAGAGTAATATATTTTTTTTAAATTAAGAAAACAAAAATATTTAGAAAAAAATTATGTGTCGTTGCTTTAATGCTTCAGGTTTAGTAAATAAACCTAAAAAAACATTTATTTTCCATTCAGCGCCATTGCGTAATTAAAGTTTTTTTGGTTTATTTACTTAACCTGGTACATTAATGCAACGTCATATCATATTTTTCCAGGTTTTCTGTTCTTCTTTAATTTATAAAAAAATATTGCTCTATACCTTATATTTTTTTATAAATTTAAGATAAATGTCTAAAATCGGGGTTTGCTTATTATTTTCTTACAAAAAATATATACAGAACATAATCAAAAAGTTAAGGTATATTTCTCTATATTAATATCCAAACTAACTAGGTTATTTTTTTCAAAATGTTTCGCTTAGTAATAATGATGGTATATCAAATTGAAAAAATAAGTACGTTGGCAGCAGTCACCCCCTTAAGGTGTTTTGAGCGAATGGATTACAAAGTGTGCTTGAGGGTTTTCAAGGCTCTGCATGACTCGGCTTCACTATATTTAAAAACTGTCTCAGAAGAATGTACCATCAGAGAGACGCTTAACATTGAGATCGTCAGAATCACAGAATACTAATTCTTCAAAGGAATTGGATAGAGCCAATGAAGCGGCTTACTGCGATCGTGGTTTCAGGGTAAACGGACCTATATAATGTATAAATTGCCTTTTGAAGTGCTTGGAGAGCAGTTTTGGGGCCATCAGTAAATTACTTAAGACTTCTCTGTTTCGCAAAACCAACAAATAAGCAAAAGCGAGAAAGGTTCTTTTTCCATAAAACAGCGTTATAAAAGTTTTATTATTATTGCTTTTATTGTTTACAAATAAACTAATTTCTCAATACGTTACAATTACGTTACAAAAAAAGGTTTATTTGTTACTTCATAGATGGCAATAGTATAATTCCTTATTTTCAGGTGAATTGTTACACATTATTCAATAATATAAAACTTTCAAAAATTACATTGATAAGGGAACTCAATACGAAGGCATAATTGGTGAACGTTGCGCAAGCGTATAAAGTGATAACGTAAACCAGCCGATGACAGCCCTGTAGGTGCCTTGAGTTCCTGGTTTTTCTATAATATCCCAACTTCGTCTCTATTGAGATGTTAAAAAGTTTGTCAATAAAAATAATATTATCATATTTGCCGGCCTTAGCGGCTCAGTTGGTTAGGTATCTGACTGCTGATTCAAGAGTCCCAGGTTCGATTCCCAGTGGAGACACATTTTTTATTGGTGTTTACAGTCTGGATCTGTGAGACTATTAGGTAATATCGTAAGTCTCCAAAATGTGGGAACTTGTTATTGGGTGCGTGTTAAATAATTATTTGACATAGCATCTTTTAGTTGCCCGAGAAGCTACATTATATTAAATAAAATATAAATATTAATAAAATTAAAATTACAAATTACTTTGTTTAAACCACTAATGACTCATTAGTGGTTTAAACAAAGTTATTTGTAATTTTAATTTTATTAGTTAAAATGTGCCACAAAAATAAAGCTATGACGTATAAAGATAAATATTAATTATTATGGGCATGTCGCAAACCAAGCCTTAAATAAATACCATGGGCAAATAGAAAAGACATCGTCAGGCACCAAAAAAGAAGGACCGATGCTATTGTTAGGACGGCGGGGAGAAAATGGAAGCAGATTGCATCAAAGAATCAATGATGGAAGAGGCCTATCTCCAGCAATGGATGGAAGAGGACTGATGAAGAAGTAGATTCAAATCAAAACGAATTTATCAAAAAGGCATGTCATTTCTTTAATGTCAATCTATCGGGCAATAAACCACATTCTGATATATTCACTGCTACAAAAACTCCTTATATTTTTTATTTATTGTTTCATTATACAATATGTACGATTACAAATACTTAGTTACATTATCAACATATTAATATTTCCTTTCCTAATTTAAGCTAGAAGCTTGTGTAGATGCATAGCGGCGTGATTTTAATTTTTGTACCTTTTTTTTAATTTGCTTTTATTTTCATATCATAGTAGCACATTTAATCCTTCTCCCATCCTTTTTCCTTTTCATTTTCCCCTTCCATTTCTCGTCACTGGCAAACACTCAATATTTTTTAAATAACATTTTAATTTATTCTAATAATATTTTTATTTATTTTGATTATATTCTTACTTATATATCGTTGTAATGTGTGTACTTGTATTATGTAATTGGTCTGTTTTTAATTTATTTTATATTGTATTCCTTTTGTACATTTTATAAGACTGCATTTGTTCCTGAAATGAATAATTAAGATTACTTGTAGCGAATACATCAGAATTCGGGGTACTGCCTGAGAGATTTTCATTATATTATGTAGAAATTTCATGCCCTTTTGATATATTCATTTTGATTTATTAATGTTAAACTTTTCAAGTTGATCATCCCTGCTTTATTGAATTTCTTCGCTTCGTGTTTCACTGTTTACGATGCGGTGTTTTGTGACACCAGTTTACTAAACCCTGCTGCTTTGTGGACAGCTACTTCCTGCGCCAAGACCGTCCCATCTCCCAAAGGACCCGCATCAAAGCGGATGCATCGCTGAAGTACATAGAGTTGTCTTTGTTCCATGTAGCTTAGGGGTTTATCATAATATTTCGCATGAAATTGGAGTAACTAGGTATTTTGTTCTTGTTCAGAAAAGGTCCATTAAGCAGCCACTGTTTTCCATTCCATACCATCACGCCATTTCCTTATTTGGAGCAGGCAGAGAGAATCGAACCCTAGATTCCTCTCTCTTGACATACAATTCTCGCTTGATTCACGTCCATGAATTGTCTGATACACGCTCTTGTATTATTCTTACTTCTAACATCTCCATCTTTCAAAATTTAATTGTACCAACTTTTCTTTGACCTCTACTTTTCGTTCCTCTTTTATCAGCTTCTTTGTTAGACCAAACCACCTTTATAGCATTTATTTAATATTACTTACGACATCTCTTTCAATCATAAATTCTCGTCTAATATCCTCTTTCTCTGCTCTTCTGCGTCTTCTGCCATGTCCATATTTCACTAGCATACATTTGTTTTCAACTATGTATGTACATAAGTAAAGTTATCATCGAACATTTTTTTACTCCTCACTACCCCAATGGGATATAAGGGGAGTTATGAAATCGCAGTTTTTAAGGTATTTTTTTTATTGAATATCATTTACTAGTATCATGCTGAGATTGTATTATGAAAGTTTCAACTGTGATATGTGCTATGCACTATCGATTATAAGTACTCATTAGATTATTTTCAAATTTGTTTATCTTATTCTCGCTTAGATCCCATTAAATTTTGAAGGATATCTGATCAGTGTTTCTCAATTTTTTTAACTGTTAAAAATTTCAATGTGACCCCAAGCTCAGGAAAATAAATAAATTGATTATTTATTTACGAATTGCTAAAAAGGCACATCACTTTCATAAAATGGCAATGAATAATTATCAAGTATTCATAATAAAATATTAAATCAAAAAATAATTCAACTTATTTCATGAAATTGCTGAAAATATTCCAAACAAAATTTTAATAGTTTGTGGAGTTACTTGGTACTGAGGAGTACAGCGTTGGCCACAACCCACTCGTTTTTATTTAATATTGGAAACATACGGTATTGATTTTTGTAATGACAGAGGAATGCAAAAATATTTTTTCATCCTTAAACCCTCTTCAGTTAAATTTTATATTTTTTTCAATTTGAAATAATAATAGTCATCCTTTTAATTTTTTTTAATGTATTGTTATTGTTTTTTTACTGCTTATAATTCCAAAAATATAAATTATTATATTTTTTTCTCTACCATACTTGGTTCGACACACTCTGTATTGGGATTTTTTATTTTTTTTATCTTAATAATAATACTAATGAACACTTCATTGCACCCTGCGCAAGTGGCGAGTTTATTGCCGTATGGCAATTTCTTCCAACTAACCAGTGTTTCCAGCCCAGCAATATTTGTGTGAGAAATAAATTTCTCCTCTGCTGGGAATCGAACCCAGGACGCCCGCACAGAAACCGAACGGCTTATCAACTGTACCACGGCGGTCGATCTTCATCTTCTTGTGCCGCTCCTAATTTGCAATATTGTGAAATCAAACATTCCACTATTCCATAGTAGTGGAGAGTAAAAGTCAAGTTATTTCAACATGAAATCAATTAAAAAACAATATTATGTTTCGTGAATTGAAAGTTGAAACAAGGAATCATTTGTTTGTATATATGTATATGAAGACTTGAGTTGTATTTACATAGGTACAAGGTATGTACAATGTAGTATCTACAATATTTAAACAATCCTCATTTAAAGCAAGGGCGATCCTCCCGTTAGACTCAGTTTAAGTGGATCAAAAGTGTTATAATATTTAAAATTTAAGCAACGGTGCAAATGGATAACCAGGGGCGTAAAACGAAACCCTCTAATGAAAAAATATTATTTATTTATTTATTTATTAATTAATTAATTAATTTATTTATTTTGTTTATTTATTTATTTAATTATTTATTTATTTATTTATTTATTTATTTATTTATTTATTTATTTATTTATTTATTTATTTATTTATTTATTTATTTATTTATTTATTTATTTATGTATTTGTTTATTTATTTATTTATTTATTTATTTAATTATTTATTTACGAGCCCACTCGTTCCGAGGATACTCTGACTGTGTCAACGCGGCATAAGGGTTAAAAGGGATAGATTGCGAGGCAAGATGCTCTATGAAGTTACGAATAAACCCTTTTGTAACGCCATTTATTGAGAAATTGGTTAATTTGTTATTGAATATATGTACCTAATATAGTACCTATTTATTAGATGATAAAAGCAAATTAAGAGGCAGTGAATTCCACTTAATAGGACCACTCACACTAAAGCATCGGTCATTGTCTTCTACATCAGCATTGATTGGTTTTTCATATATGTATTGTCTTTAATTGAACGTTAATGCAATTTTATGGTTTGGACATGGTTGTTGTTTTTCTGAATAATATAGCTGTACCGTTTTATTGCGAATTATGCGATAGGGGTTTGGATTTAGGCTGCCGGTCCACTGATAAATAAAGGTGAATTCAGACGTCATTGGTTTATTCATAAACAATGCACATAAATAATTGAACGGATCCCGGGATATGCTGGAATCCGGTATCAGGCCGCGGTGCCGGGATCGACCGTCATGGTCAGATATGCCGGATTTGGAAGGTTCGCGGTATACGGTGGGCATAACGACAAAGTCTACCGGCCTAGTTATAAATAAATGCCTTCTGTTATTGGTCAAGGTTAAATACAGTATTGATCGCTATTACGATTATTTTTTATTTATTTAATAAAACTAATTGATTTACATTAAAAATAATAACATATAAGATTTCATAATATACGTTCTTACATTATGGTAAAATAAATATATATTCATCCCTCATTTGATCTCGTGTTTGAGGGAGGAGCATAGTCATTATTTTCATTTGTTTATGGGTGAAGTCGAAGTAAACAGGCGTCAGATTTCACAACAGAAAGCCAACGCTCATCAGTGAAGCACACGTTTGCACGCATACAAATCGACGAACGCCGGCCGTCCTTCGCAAAACTATACTTTGTCACACCTATACTGTCTACAAACTTAACTGTCTGTTATAATGTATTTATTTTATTCTGTTCAGTCTACGCTGAAGAAATCCTTTAGAAGTAGTCCAAATAGAAGAAGACGCATTTTGAGACCAAAATTAAGATGGCTCTACTGTGTGGAGAAGTACTTACTTGAAATCTCTTTAAAAGACAGAATGACGTCGTAGGGCAACTGAAAGTGTGGAGCAGCGATGATCGGTTGAGACTGGGCTGTGGAGCTATAGATGTTTGTACATATCTTTAATCATCATCATCCTCGCTGGCTCTATAGGCCGCTGTTGGCCTCCTCTTTTCGCTATACTACATCCAGTCCAGATGGAGAATAGCGAGAAGCTACGTCTAGCTTGGGGCTTTGTGTGTAGAATCTTATTTTGCGTTTTTCTTATCATTACTTTTATTGATCTATATTTTATACTACTACTTACTCTTCTACTTACTTTACGGGTCTGGACCTTAGACCTTGCCACTCCAATAGGCGGCGACAGATATCGCTTTGTCGTTTATCACTGGATCATATTTTACAAATAACCCATGCATTGTCATTTCATTTCTACTCTTTCCCAACATTTAGATCCCTTAGATTTCAATTGTACTGTCTGCAAGTTTTTGGAGTTTTTTCCGGAATCAATCCCCATGATAAGAATGGATTTTGATTGAGAAAACCTGTGTCAAATCAGATGTTTTACTGTTTACAAAAAAACGTTGTCATCATACCATACATACATATAAGTTCAGAGCTTCTCATTAACCGACTTTCAAAATAAAGGAAGAGGTTGTCAATTAGACGTGAAATTTGTATGTTCAGTGATAAATTTTTTACCGCGTTGTCCGATTTCGAAGATTTTTTTTTCTAAAACAGAAGGTTTCTTCTGATTGGTCCTATTTCAACTAGGTAAAGATCTGATGATGGAGCCCATGAGAAAATCATCAAACTCTTGACACGTAAAATGACACGTTGACAAGACAGACACCCAGAGGAGAAATGTGGAGCGGTGAGCAGACTAGCGTCTGGCGACAGATGAATCATAGGAAAATTGTTAGGGATGCAACAGCAAATTAATAGTATGATGTGTACATAATTTCCACTCCCCTTATTTTTTTTTGGTTAGGTTCAGTCTTTGATAATAATAGAGTCCAATTGATCGGAAATTGGACGCAAGTAAAATTTTATCAACATCTTGCCATTTGAGGTAAGGATAAGTTAGGTTATTCGCATTCGACCGCATTTATCAAATAAATGGCATTTGAGGTAAGGTTAGGTTTGGTTATTCGCATTTGGCCGCATTTATCAAAAAAATATATTACTCAACATATTATTTACGTAGTTGTAAGATACCTACTATTTTTAATACTAGTTATTGTTTTTTTATTTATTCAGTTAAATATTTGTACGCACGCGTATTCCCGACTTCCGTCCCTTGATCCGTCTCTCGCCAGACGCTTGTGGCGAGCAGCGCAGCGACATAAAAGAGATTTCACCACTTTCAAGAAGCAATTTCTTACAAATATCAAGAGTTGGTTCTATTCGCTACCCGCCCCACTGCTCACACCCGCTCGCACCCTGGGCCTCCGTTATTAAGTTTTTCAATATCGGTCCGGTAAGATTTGCTAAAATGCGTATCGTTGAGCGAATCGGGCGGCTGAGGAGGAAATCGACGAAACATTCAACCATCCATCATTTATCATGGCGTAGTGTTTCGAATCACAACATCGTATCATAATATACATAGTATCATTTTCATACATTATGCAATCGTTTTCCACCCTCCGCTCCCTATATCCCGGGGTAGGTCTTAAGATATAGGCATGGGGTGGCCACGTGATGGAACGAAGAAACACGAGACACGGATTGAGAAGGATTTATCTTGTTAATATTTGTAGGTATTTTATTTATGAATGAGGAACGTCTGACGAAGAAAATATACATTGCGGATAGGAATGGAATGAGAGGTCGGGGCCGCCCAAGGAAGGGATGGCACGTGCATGTGAACGGTATTTTGAAAGACGGAAATATCAGAAGCATGAATAACAGACGAACATGTATAATACGATGTATGGATGTCGACGAGGCGATGAATGTGTGTCAAGATAGAAATAAGTGGCATTCGGTTCTCTCTGCCTACCCCGCGAGATACATGGCGTGATGGTATGTATGTATGTATATATGTACTTATTATATTTTATTCGAAAAAAAAAAATAATAATATATTTATTTTTTCCGCATTAAAATATATACAGCAACTTGTTCAACATATGTATTGAACATATAATTTATAATTAATAGCTTTTTTATAAAAAAACACCATATGTAATAAAGTAAATAAATAAATAAACTCTTCCTTGCACCCTGCGCAAGTGGCGAGTTTATTAAGATATAGAAAAATACTTGGATATATTTAAGGAAAGATATAAGCCAATTATCATGTTTCACTAAATTATATTAATATTTTTACATATTATTCCACGAAGAGAACATTGATATTAGTAAACGGGTTCAAAAAATGGGATTTAGGATACGGTAATGAAACTGGGAAATGAAGTGGAAGGATGAAATAGGATAATTTCCCTAACTGATTCTCTTAGTCGCGTTAAGAATATGATTTAGTCCTTGTAGAGACATATTGAATTGATCGGGTTGATGGCTAAAATTAACATGATTGTTTCAGCAGTAAAAGAAAAAAAATCAATTACAGTACAACAACAAATTACAAATTTCAATGAAGTAAAATAAAAAAATCTTCTATATATATAAAAATGGATGTACGTATATTTGTTTGTTTGTATGTGGCCGATGGACTCCCAAACCAACAATACAATTGCGCTGAAACTTTGATAATTTGTTCAGCTCATACCGGAGAAGGTTTATGTACTATAATTTATTTTTTTATTTATTCGATATCTCACAAAAAATTGATAAAAAAGTCGGTATTGAATTGATACTTAGTGGGTTTGTTCAGCGCGCACACGAGAAGGTTTAATTTTTTTTTATTTATTTAATATTAACTACAAATATATATTTGGGTTTTTCATTGAATTTAAGGGATTCGTTCAGCGCATAGCAGAAAACGTATTTGAAGTTTAATTTAGTTATTTAATTTCTCGTAAAAAAGTTATTGAAAAGTGATCTATTTGGTATTGCAAGAAAATTTTAAACAAATGAATAAAGAAATAAATAATTGAATAAATAAATAAATACATAAATCAAAAAATAATAAGAAAAAAATCCTATATACCCACATATAAAATGGTGTAATGCTTAAAGTTCAAGTATATTTGTTTGAATAATTAAATAAAATTATAAATAAATGAATGAATAGGGACGGAAGGGACTGTAGGGATCGAAGGAAAAAAATACGGAATTATAATTAGCGAATCTAGATAAGAATGTTGAATAATAAAAAGGAAACATACTGATCAACCATTTTTATATATTTGGAGGTAAATAATTAAACAGGCAGGACAACGTCTGCCGGGTTTTACTAATATTGTTATAAAAATAAACTAAACCACTTCACCGGACACGGTCGATACTCTTACAACCCTTATTATAATTTCACATCCCCCAAACAGTTTAAGTAGGAGGTCTCGTCCCAGAAATAAACGACGAAAATAAAGGAAATTGGTTCGAAACTTTACTAAAAATTACCCTTCCATCTCATGAACAATTATTATTCGGTAATTTATTTAAATCGCCTCTCTTCGTCATAACGTAATAATTTTCTAATCTATACACCAAATAAATCCTTTTTATAATGGACCCTTATTGAGTGACTGGAATAAGAACTCAATATTAACAATTTATTCACACACGTTTTAGTGATGAGCAAATACGTGACCATTGAACACAGCATGGTCTTGGTCTTGCAGACTTGGTCGAATTAAATACAGGGCATGGCGCGGTAATATGTGACGCCATAAAAGTAGTGACCAATGACGAATAATACAAACCCTGCCGCGGAACCGGTGCTAAACCGTGTGTATTTGGAGGACACATGCCTTGAATTCAACACGAGTTTTTAAGTGCATTAGCGCAACAAACAAGTACCTAGTTCGAGGCAATACTTGCATCTTAATCAACACGGAAAGGTAAATACGCACCCGGGTCTTATGTAAAATCCGAATCAATATTTTCTAGAGCGGATTGAAAACTCTCCCTAAAGTTACGTTGTGCGCTTTTTCGGGAGAAAATAATGGACCACAAATCCTAATAACCGGTGTTCATCATCATCATCAGTGGTTCCACAGCCCGGGATGGGCCTTGGCCTCCTCAAGGAATCGTCTCCGTTGCACCCTATCCATGGCCTTTTCTCTCCAAATCCGCTAACTGAAGGTCCCTTTCGATCCATGCATAGTAATTTCGACCTTCTTCACACCGGATGTGTTGTGAAGATTCTTTTCGGTGTCTGGTCATCGTCCATAAGATGCACGTGTCTTAACCAGCGGAGCCTCCCTACACTGAAAAAAAATGTTAAAATTAACCGAACTATATTGACTACAAAACAATTCGTTTTGTGCTACTAAATATTTTGTGAATTTATTAACAAATTTGTTTCAGGTTAAAATAAAACAAAACTTCAGTTTTAAGTTCCACTGTAATAATTTAATAGGACACTAACTAGTATCGGTCATCCAGTGACCATCTTCAGAGTCTAAAGATGGTCACTGGATGACCGATACTAGTTAGTGTCCTATTAAATTATTACAGTGGAACTTAAAACTGAAGTTTTGTTTTATTTTAACCTGAAACAAATTTGTTAATAAATTTGTTATGGAGTTCCATCAAGAATTGTCCGTTGAGAAGTTATATAAAGAGAAATATTTTGTGCGCTTAACCAAACAGTTCATAAATGGATTAACTTTTATTACTGATACCAAAGATTAGGCTAAAAACGCAGGTAGCCAGTTCGGTGGTCACAATTTTTTTTAGTGTATTTTTATCATTTGGACGATATTTGGTTCCTTGAATAGGCTCTGTAGTTCGTGGTTGTTGGTGTCCCCTAATAGCTCATGTCCTTTACGTAGCCTCGGCAAAATGATTAATTGAATAAATGATATAATTTCACGAAACTAAAAATAATTCAATATAATAATGTATGTACGTGAAATTTTCGCGTGTCATTTAAACGACGGTAAACGGCATAGGTAACCCTCGAGTTTTGATAACAACTCGTTCAGGGAATGGATTGAATATTTCATTCACACCGACACGCTACACCGTGGCAATATGCTATTATGTCATCCCATGTGTGCAGTATGGGCCAACATAACTTTCATTATATAAAATATCGCGCCATAATCTTGTTAGCGAATATGACAAACATTAAATGATACAACATATTGTATACAGAAGCTGATTTTTTGTTTATATTTTACCATTGAATTGATATATTATACAATAAGTCATATTCATTATGTCTTTCGAGGTGATACATTTAATTAATGTATTACCATTTAGATGTATAACAATACAATACCTATATTTATGTAACTGTAATATAATTTTTATTTTTTTTTATTTATTATTTATCAAATCTTTGAAATTGTTCCCATCATGCGATATGTTTTGTTCAATATCTATCATTATTTTATTATAGAGTCTTGGTGCCAAAAACTATATTGACGCTGCGCATGTGTCGTTCTTGGTTGTGGCGGTCTTAGCTGATGTCTGTTTCTAGTGCCATGTATCAATATATAGTCCGGTTGGAACTCAGCAGTGTTTTTATGCAAATGAGACAGTATCAGTCTCATATACATAGAGCTGTCTAACATCCAAAAATCCACTGTATATTTTGTATTTGTATATTTGTTCTGTGGGGTATCTTTTAGGTCTTCTGTGCATTATCTTTATTATTGATTTTTGTGTTCTTTCAATAGGAGCAAGTAGCGTTTTTGCCATCCCTCCCCAGCCTATTATTCCATACTCTATAGACTACTTTGTACTATTGCATAGTAAATAATTTCAAGAGTTTTAATATCAAAAATGTCTCGTAATATTTTGAACATATATATGTATCATTTTTCTGCATTTCTTGGTGAGATTTTCTATGTGTACCTGCCATTGCAAATGTCTGTCTATATATATCCCCAGGTATTTATACTCAGATACTCTCTCCAGTGGAATGCACGAGCAGATTTTTTCAGGTGCTGCACATTCATGTATCGTAAGACTATAGTCTTGTTGTGGCTGCTGTCTGGTGTCAATACTAAATGTAGTTTATTTTATTTATTTATTTATTTAGGGACAAATACAGTCTTAAAATACTAAAATGGAATAATACACTATAAAATAAAAACAAACAGACCAATTACATATGTCCACAGATATTAAATATAAAACATTTCAAACATCATAAATTTAAATATAACTAAGATGTATGTTTGCCTGTGACGGGAAAGGAAAAGGATGGGTAAAGGATTATGACAGTTAAATTGTTATATTTTTGTTACAAACAACAACTCAAAATGTAAATAAAAGTATACAAAAGATAATATTAGAAAAAACAAAAATAACTAACAAAAAAAAAAAAAATTCAACATACGAGTTCATGCTATGCACTTATAGAGAGAATTTTTGTATGCGTTATTACTAGCGGTGACTTATTTTGACTTTGTAATGTTCAAGGTAAGTAAGTTAAGGTCCATCCACTTTTTAACTTCACTAAGTTCATTTCTGGCCTGTTCAAATGTCGAGTTCCACGAGTCACTTCTGTAGACAAGCACTGTATCATCTGCAATGGTGATTATCCTACTAGCCTTATAATTATAGAAATGTTGTAAGGCAGTTACAACAATACACCCTTGTGAATTTATTCTGCTGCTTATAGATGACAATTGGTTTGAATTTTTAAATTTTTTATAGATATTTACAACAGTATTTAAACAAATAGTGAAACGTATAATTTATGTATTACCATCTAGATGTTATACAATACAATACCATACAATGCAATAAGTATTCAGTAGGTTTTAAATACTTACTCTGAAAATTATAGTGATCTATTACATTTTTGTATTACTAAGTTGTAATCTAATACATCATATCACATTGAATAGATTTCGCGAACAACAGTTACATAAAAATAATACAATATATGTAGTATGTTCCCAAAATTTATTTAATTATTATACATTATTTTTATGTGTGTCATTTCAAATGTAATTAATTAGAATCGCGATCTAAATAAGCCGCTTTATAGAACATTATGTTTTTCCACCCATTTAATTGACTTCACTCGTCTCTCCATGCTGGAATTTTACAATCGTTTTTTACCTTACTTACCGATCAGTTAGAGCTGTGTAACGTGATTCATTATTGAATCATCAGCCTGATTAATTTGATATTTTGATAAAATTGAACAATCTTGTATTTCTGAACTTGAATTTTGACTGCTTTACATGTTGCATAATATTCAGGCGTTATTCATATACGGCGTTATTCATGAGTTTTCTCTATTTTTTCATGCTCTTCGTTTTAACGCGAAGAAAACATTAAAAAAAGGTGACCTAATTTTATTTTATTTTCTTCCTTACTGTCATTTATTTATAGGATTCCATATGTATTTTTTTCAATAGTTAATATGTACAGCTTCCAACTAAGATATATCTTAAAATTTTTCGTGACAATCTTTGTAGATGTTCATTTTTATAAAATAAAAATAAATGAAACCAACTTTGTTAACACATAAATGCCATCAAAAACTTTTCATTCAACTCAGACATCGCGGATCATTCAAGATTAACAGGACATACATTTGGTTACGAAGATGTGGAAGCAATCCATGTACCAAAGGAAAAAAAATAGATACCTTAGAGACAATAGAAATTAATAGAGTCCCAAAAGATTACATATTTTAAACATACAATATCCTCCGCTGAATTTCCCCCTCCTAAAACTAATAGCCCAACCCACTATCACCCCCTCCCCACCCCTACTTCAACCGCCCGCCCACAGTCATAGCAGTTAAGTTGTCCTTCCCTAGTTCTCTTAAGTTAGTATTAATAAGTTACTGAAGATGAGAGAAATCTCGAAAACGTTATAACTTACGAAATTAATAGTTAAAAGTAGAAGTTAACAAAGTTGTTTTCATTTATTTTTATTTCATAAGATATATCTTTACTTAATATTAAATTACATTTTTATGATAATAAAATGACTTTGAAATTCCTTTTACATAGTGGTCTGTGGTTCTCGACGATTTTAAAGTAGGTACCTACTTGAAATTGTTTATTCAAAATACATTTGTTTTATACACTCCATTAATTCCCGACCTGTCTTAATCTTGAGACTCGTTCCTAATGAACGAGAGTTATCTCGGAGTGTGTCGAAACTGGGCCGATAGTCATAGATTATGTGGGACGATACTTAATGATATCGATAGACGGATATCGCGGTAGATTTATGGAGGAATCCATTGACATAAATGTTCTTCCTTTGGTATTGAGGGAATGACAAAGCATATAATTAATACCGTAACCAACGATAATTTGAATTATTTACGCTTGATTTAATCGTAATTATTGTTCCTTTGATGATAATTCGCTTTTATTGTTGTGCGAACTTACGACTGACGAAGGTTGGGGTGATCTTTTGACAATTATTGGTTTGTTAGCAACAGTTCTATATAGACATTCTGTGAAATACTATACATTGTTAAGTACCTAAAATGGATGTAATTTAGGCGATTCTATATACTTCAAAAGCAGTTCAACAGCAGACATCAAAAGCAGAATCCACAAAGCAAGAGTCGCCTTCAACAAAAGATCAACAATTTTTGAATCCCCTAACATTTCCATCAAAATTAGGAAAAATTTGATCAAGACTCTTGTCTGGATTGTACTGCTATATGGCTGTGAAACATGGGCCATCAGCCAACGCAAAACAGGACGTCTGTCTGCGTATGAGATGTGGTGCTACAGACGCATGGCTAAAGTTCACTGGTCAGAACACATCAGCAACGACGAGGTACTAAGTAGGGTTGGAGAGACAAGGCAAATTATAAAAGAATTGCCCAACAGAGAACAACTTGGATAGGCCACAACATCCGGCACCCAGGCCTGCTTTTTACCATCGTCGAAGGAATGATTGATGGGGGTAACCGTAGAGGTCGCCCCAGAAATAAATATATAGACCAGATAATCGGTGACGTGCGCTGTAGCAGCTACAAAGAGATGAAGAGACTGGCGGACGATAGAGTTAAGTGGAAAGATCGAGTGTTTGGTGCAGACCAATCCTAGGATTGTAACCCAGAAGAAGAAGATATAGACTAGTTGCATGTAACACACGAGATCCAATTGTCGATAGCGATGGCATGTATAGTTGAAGAATAAGAATCAAACTATTAACCCATAAATCCAAATTATTGAAAATTTTAACACATGTTGGTATGTATGTCAAGATAGGACAGTATGGAGGTCAGTCCTCTTTTCCTACCCGGAATATGAAAACAGCATGATGGTTCTGTATGCATGTTTGGAGATTAAGAATCAAACTATTAAGTCTTCTTACGTATTGTGTATAGACGAAAGCCATACAAATTGTATGAAGCGATGTCGTCATTCAATTCAATTTTTATAAAAGTTGTTAAAAAAAATTGAGATGTAGGTACTTCTACAATATTTATATTTTTTATAGAAAATCAAAATAATCTAGTTGGGGTGTTTCGGCTTTTTTCGATGTTTTGAAAATATTTGGAAATGTAGGCAGTTAAACTCATAAATTTATCATAAAAAAAATATTTTTATAAAAAATGTTTGAGAAACCCTGGAATTTTTTTGAAATAAGCAATTTGAGATTTTGTATTTGTCTATGTTTATACCAATTATCAGCGTTCTAGCTTTTATGGTTTCTGAGATATATGGAAAAATAAACCAAAAATTCATAGAATTGAATTTTAATGAACGAATCGACAGTTGGATAATGAGTGAGAACTTTCTACTTACACTCGTGATAATGTTTATTTGTTTCATTAATTTTTTTAAACGAACACAGATTGTTTACAGGGGTTCAAATGGAACATTCAATTTAGTCATATATGTACATAATTTATTGTAAAATCAGAGAACCCTATTCAACATTTAAGAGTATGTACATTATAATGTTAAATCTAGCGACTGAAAACATGTTAAAACCGCTTAATGCACTATGAAGTTACACTTTTGTAATGGTAACTATCGCGTGCTTTAAAAAAGTTTTATATGTGATTTAAATGATTGAACAGAAACCCAAAATTTCTTGATTTTTTGCATTTCAGAATGAAACTTAGTTGAAATGAAAAACTTTATCTGTCATTCACTTTGGTGTTATGCACTCAAGCATATAAAATATTTATTTCTCTACGACACATACATAGTTATGGAGTAATTTTAAAAAAATGCTATAAAAAAGGATATTTCTAATATTTTTTTAAGTGAATTTAGGCTGAATTTTAAAATTTTGAGATAGAGAGAAACAAAAAATGGTACAGTTTAAGAAATTCTTACGACATCGTTACATACAATTTGTATGGCATACACAACACAATATATTTTATTTATTTTTTTTTATTTATTTATTTATTCATGTCTGACAAATATTGATACACTTATAATTCGTATTATTATTAACAAATACATATTATATTATACAGTGATGCAGAAAGCAGTGTCATTAAGGTGTTTTAATCACCATCAAACTAGGCAAAGCCTGTGTCTTGATGGCTATTTCTTTCGCATAAAATTATGAATACAGTATAAGCATACACATATTAACACAATACAATTGTATAAAAATATTTAAGAAAAAAATATACTAAGATACTATAAAATATAATGGCTTTTTTACAATTATATAAACATATTTAAAAAAAAAAATTTTAGATGATCTCCAACAAAAAAAAAAAAAAATATTGAAAAAATGATAAAAACATGATGGCTATTTCTTTCGTATAAAATTATGAATACAATACAAACATACACATATTAACACAATAAAATTATATAAAATATTAAAAAGATAACTAAAATGATTGTTAAAATAGTATTAATAATGGTAATAATATAATGGTAATAATATAATAGTACTAGCCTTTATGTCCCGCCGTTGGCCAAGAATGTAAAACTGTGAAGGAATAAGCAATCGTTTTTATAATATTGTCACCCAATTATTTTGCAATATCGGACTATGAAAAGTGGTTTGAAATTTGATTGAGTTTAAGCATTGTAAAATGTTCAAGTGATGGCCACAACCCATTCTTTTTTATATATTGCTATAAAGTGTGAATGAAGTATAATATACAATTTCTGCACGCATGGACTACGCGAAATGGTTTTAAATATGACAGTTTATCAACGTTGTACACAACCCCCATTTTTAAATATTATCATCGAAAACAAATTGTAATATATACCTATTGAAAATTTAGTAATTTTGGATGTTGGAATGTGGTTTAAATTTGATTAAATAATGTACTGAAAAGATCTAGTGTTGGTCACATCCCATTCGTTTTTATATTTTTTCATCAAGTGTGCATTATATTTTTGCACAATTAGACTGATAGACTTAAAATTGATACAAAAGTCTACATTAACGAAGAAGAAAAAGACTTAAACTATAATAAATAGTTTTTAATTTGAATATAAACGTTGTGAAGAGTTCAGTAATGGCCACAACCCCCATTATTTAAATATCGTCAACGAAATCAAATATGAAGGTGTTGAAAATTATTCAAAATAGGATGATATAAATGGTTTAAATTTGATTAAACAAAAGTATTGAAAATATTCTAGTGCAGGTTACATCGTCACATCCCACATCCCATTCGTTTTTACATATGTATTTTCATCAAGTGTGCATATAGTTAATAATATTTCTGCACAATAGACTATTAGACTTAAAACTAACCCAAAAGTCTAAATAAAAAAGAGAAGAATAAGTATAAGACTATAAGAAATAGTTTGTATAAAAAACTATTTCAATGGTCTACATAAAATAAGAAAAAATACATAAAATAGAAGAATTAGACTATTGGAAATAGATTGTATAAAAACTGACTAAAAGGTCTACATAAAAGAAGAAGAAGATTAATCCATAGGAAATAGTTTTGCATAAAATTCACCAAAGTTCTACATAAAATAAGAAAACGAAGAAAAAGAATAAGACTCCACGAACGGTCGCTTCAGACCCTTCAGTACCTCCCATCCCTTCAATCCATCATTACGTCCCTTCCAATCAGGCCCTTCAGTACCCCCCGTCCCTTTAGGCCCTTTTATACCTCCCATCCCTTCAGGCCATTTAGTGCATCCCTTCCCTTCATTACATCCCGTCCCTTCAGCCGCTTAAGAAAAGTTTAAATCCAGAAACCATCCTGGAAGAACCGCGAAGAGATGAAAGGACCTTCTTTTCCCAGGATACTCCACCTTCAAAGGTAAAATGACTAAATACACGAAGAAGAAGAAGAAAAAAGTTTAAATCCAGATACCTGCGAAGATATGGAAGGAAAATTGGACCTTCTTTTCCCAGGATACTCCACCTTCAAAGGTAAAATGACTAAATACACGAAGAAGAAGAAGAAAAAAGTTTAAATCCAGATACCTGCGAAGATATGGAAGGAAAATTGGACCTTCTTCTCCCAGGATAGTCCACCTAAAATGTCCAGGTAAAATGACCAAATGCACGATGAAGAAGAAAAAAGTTTATATCCAAAAACCGTCTTGGAAGACTTGCGAAGAGTTGGAAGAACAGTTGGACCTTCTTCTCCCAGTATTCTCCAACTTCATAGGTAAAATGACCAAAAATACATGAAGAAGAAGAAGAAGAAGAAAAAAGTTTAAATCCAGAAACCTGCGAAGAGATGGAAGGACAATTGGAACTTCTTCTCCCAGGTTAGTCCACCTTCATAGGTAAAATGACCAAATACACGATGAAGAAGAAGAAGAAAAAAGTTTAAATCCAGGAACCGTCCTGGAAGACCTGCGAAGAAATGGAGAGACAGTCGGACCTTCGTTTCCCAGGATATTCCGCTTTCATTGGTAAAATGACCAAATACCCGAAGAAGAAGAAGAATAAGAAAAAAAATTAAATCCAGAAACCATCCCGGGCATACGCTCGACAATTCACCAAAGTTTCATTGTAATCGGACAAACGGTTTAGGAGCACATAGCATACATGCATCCATACATAAATAAATAAATAAAATAATTTTCCTATAGGAAATCAGTATATTGTTGATTTGTAAGTAAATAGTATTAGGTAGGTACCTACCTACAACAATGTTCTAAATAATTTCGATTCATAACAAATTTTATTTGAATATCAGAATCTTTCCGTAACCATAGTAACCATCGAACATATAAAATATTACTATCAAATGGGCTCGATACATTTTTTTGGATATGTAGGTAGGTACCTACATTGGTTTGTTCGAAGCCACAAAAACGAAAATTGTCCAAAATATCAAATATTACATACAAATTATGCAATTTTATTATGCCTATATCTTTACTAATAAATAACACATTTTTACAATATATGTCTTAAAACTTGCCGTAATGTCTTGTGTTTCATTTTATTATTTCATAATTACATTTATTTCAAAGGTTTATTATTTTCAAGAACATATTCATTCGGTGGGAAAATGAAATATTGTATGAAAAGATATTAAAATGGCGGCGTTTATGTACAAAAGGCTTACTTTAAAAATAAGTTAAACATTATAATTATACCAAATATTCACCATGTTTTTCACTTAAACGCTAAGTTATACTTCAAAATATATTTTTTTTGTGTAAATACCTACTTCTAACTTTTAAACTAACAGATATTTGCGTGCAAAATGTACACTTTTTTGACAGATATGACTTGGAAAATTTTGTATGAAAAAAATAATTATTGAAATATTTTTAAAATTCAGCATTTTTATCGCATTATTTTTAGCGTGACACTGCATCAGGTATACAGGTACACGTTCGCACATAAATTAGATTTTTAGATGCTCTTGGTTTTTCAGAAGGCGTGAGACAAACACACACACACACACACACACACACACATACACACACACACACACACACACACACATACACTAACATTTTGATTGCTTTATTACTTTAGATTAATATAATGGCTACAATAATATAAATTTATAAATAATATATACTGGGACTCTCAATAGTTTGATACTTAATCTCCAAAAATAGATAAATTCCATCATGCTGTTTTCATATTCTGGGTGGGAAAAAAGTACTAACCTCCACACTATCCTATCCTGACATACATACCTACATGTTTTGTATAGAAAACAAAATATCTAATTTTCAATAATTCAACAATTTATTCAATAATTTGGATTTATAGGTTTATAGTTTAGTACGTTTTCTTCAACAATATTATATACTATTGCTATCGACAGTTGGATCTTGTGTGTTACATGTAGGTAACTAGTTTTTATTTATTTTTTTTCTTCTTGAGCAACTAACAGGTACTATGTCAAATATTAAGTTAACATGTACACATTAACAAGTTGCCACTGGAGACTTGAGATATTAATCGTCTCACAGATCTACATAGACTGAAAACGCAATTAAAAACTGCGTCTTCACCTGGAATTTAGATGGGTCGATGGCAGAGCGGTTAGTGCATTGGGTTAGTAATTCAGTGGTCGCGAGTTTGAATCCTGCCTCGAGCGATTTCGTTAACCTATAGCACAAGTATTTATGCTTATTTTAGGGACCGTAGGAAGATGTATAAGGGCCGTATTTATAAACCATTCTCAGTGCTCAAGTCAATACTTAGCACACATAAATGTATGGAATTTGTCGTGCTAAGCATTGAGAAAATTCTTAGTACGTTTTATAAATTCGGGCCTAAGTCCTTGTTTAACAAGGACATATTCATTAAAAAAAAAAATCGAACTTGAGATCTTGGATCAGCAGTCCTAATCAACTGAGCCACAAAGGCCGACTATTTTGTTTATTTCATTGGGTATGTTTTTTTGTATATTTTATAAGACTATGTTTGTACCTTAAACAAATAAACATCTGTAATCTAGAATTCAGTTCTGGTCCTTGGACGAGAATGTTTAGGTCTATTATCACCTGGTTTTTGGTCTTATCTGCGATGCATTTTGCTTTTGGGCAGTCTTTCGATATTTATACTTTAATACGTGATTATTTAGATCTGTTATAAGGTTTAATTAATTTATTGATTTAAATTTTATTTATTCATTTGTTTAAAGCTATAGATCTGGTATTAATGTTTTTTTTTGTTCTTTGTTTCTTAGGGAGATCCTGTACGAGCGTATTATCAAAGCCAACGTGATTGCTGTGACAAGGCTGTGCGGTATGGTGATGCCGGGAATGGTGGAGAGGAAGAAAGGATTGGTCGTGAACGTGTCGTCTGCTGCAGCCATCATGCCATCTCCTCTGTTTGCTGTCTATGCTGCTAGCAAGGTCTCCTTTGTCGATCAATGTTTCAATGATTTCTCGGCAGTCCATCTAGTATAAATGAATAAATAATAGCTATCCAGCCCCCCTAGACAACGTGTCATTAGCTCAAGAAAAAAACCAAGAACAGATGTATGGATGTGACAGTTGTCACGTGACTGGCAACTGTCACTTTCATACCTTTTATCTTTTCTTGTCTTAAATGACACGTCGTCTAGGGTGGGAGGATTGGAAGCTATTATTTATTCAATGGAATGGAATGGAATGGAAGGTCTAGTTGTAACGCCAAAGATGGTCATTTATGCTGAAAATTAATGAAATTGACCTATGTATTTGTAATTCTAAAGTTTACATGTTTCTCCGTAACTATATCCTCTGGAGGTCACTCGGAATTATCAAGGTCCATTTTAAAATTTTATTCAAACCTATTTTTTATTGTTCAAATAGGCTTTGTGGTACAGAAAGTATTGACATCCACTGTATTGCCTAAAAATTCGGGCAAGAGCGTTTGTTACGAATATACAGCATTCACTTGAGGACAAATATCATGGAAATCATTACCTATTATTTTACTGTACAAAATAGGAATTTTGTGTTACCTACAGAATGTATTGACATCCACTGTATAACCTAAAAATTCTGGCAAGAGCGTTTTTAACGAATATATGTACAGCATTCACTTGAGGACATATATCATGGAAATCATTACCTATTTTTTTTTTGAAAAAAAGAATATTAACTTCAACATATTAACTTCAACATACCAAACAGACGAACAAGACACCTCAACGTTCTTTTTAGACAAAAAAACACTAATGCCGCTCAAAATTCGCCATTGTACCGATGCCTTACCACGTATAATAATTTGGAAAAGATCAGGTCCGTGGACATATTCTGTATGTCCAGGACTCTTTTCAGGAGCCACGTTAGACAGGAATAATATTTTTTTTTTGTTATCAGTAGTTAGTACAATGCACCATGAAATCAAAGGTGGGCTGATTAAGTTACAATTGCTTATGTTGCTATTCTTATTTATTATATTTGTTTAAAAAAATATTATTGTACGTAGCCCATTTTTTCAAATAAATTAAAAAAAAAAAAAAAAGTAAAATCAAATTGTTGATTCGATTTAAATTTCAATGCTGTCGTTCGGGCAGAATAGACAAAATAGCAGGTTTTGATATAAATCATTTCTTTATCCCAAAATTGTGTTATTATTCTAGGCAACAATAATAACATCTTCATTTTCTATCCCCGTTTATCCTTCCTTTGTCCGTTATCTTGCTCCGTTTATTATAGTCCGTAGCCGCTCACAAAACATTTATTGTCAAAGCTTCATTGTTATAAGAGTCCTTACCTTCTTCTCTCTGTATATTATATCTATAAACTTATCCTTCTTATGCCCCCTTCTTATTCTCCGTCTATTTGGGGTCAAGTGATGTTTACTTGTATCCACGGCCAGTTTGTCTAGCTGTCGGATGTGAGATGTTGCGGTTTAGTCGGATCATTAATAACATCGAGTCTTGATAATATGTTTCGACAGACTGCCGAAAAAACACTCAATATTAATTTGTCAATTCTAGACGAAGATAGCTTAGATTATTTACTTATTGACTGTTCTATAACGGTGCATTCAAAACAATAATGGCTGACCCGATTATGTCAAGGCCAGCAAAGTTCGCTGTGCACAATGCAATAGTCGTATCAACAATAATGTATGCAAGTAAAATTAACGCTGTGGTAATGAGGTACCTTAGACGAATGTGTAACAAAACAGTCTATGATAGGATAGTTATAGTATTAACATTATTTAGATGTAAAAACATAAGTATAAAACCAGACAAGTATCTTCCGGTAAATATAATATACGTAGAGTAAATAACTATTACGGTGAAAGAACACTGCAGTCTTCAATACCAACAATTTTTAACAGCTCGCCCTCGGACTTAATTGGATTAAATTCGTACAATAAAAATATTCATACAATATTTTTCCTTCCATTTATTTTTACTCTATCAAGGTTTTTCTTTTATATATTTTTTTCTTGTTTTTGATTATTATCTCTTACAACATTTTAATATTGTAAGGTCAAATTCAAAATTTCTTCATTGTTAGTTAGTTTAAGTTTGTTATTGTGTGATATATGTAGAAACCCACTTATAACCATATATGGTAAATGGGATCTTTAATTAATTAAATTATTTTGAAATAAATAAAAAAATAGGTACATTCTTATAAAAATTAAAACATACATTTTAAACAAAAAATATAAAATGTAAAAATTAAACTTTTTGAATCAAATTTTTATATAAATTGTAAAAAAAAACACTTCACAGCTGGCATCCTCAGTTAGTTGCTTGGTGTTCATTGTATTTATATTGTAACCATTGTTATTAAGGGTTTTCCATACTTTCTACCTATTAGTTGTTATCTAAGTAATAATATCTGTATTATGACTGATAGGGTTTTTCCTTTCCCCCTCCCCTGCTTACCTGTTCATAGCCCATTTGACCATTACATGTGTAATTTTTAAATCAGTATATAGTGTGCCTCTGAGGATGCCAGCTGTGACTGGCGAAAGCGCTTAGGCAAATAAAAATACACATTGTGGAATCAAAAAAATTTAGATGGGTCGGTGGCAGAGCGGTTAGCGCGCTGGGTTAGTAATCCAGTGGTCGCGAGTTCGTATCCTGCCTCGACCGATTTCGATCACCTATACCTAGCACAAGCATTTATTTGCTTATTTTAGGGAACGTAGGAAGATGTATATGTACTTGTTTAACAAGGACATATTCATTTAAAAAAAAAACAGTGTTTCTATTTGTGGTTTATTTTATGTTTGGTGGTAAACTATTATAGATTATGATACCTTTATGGTATTAACTGTTTTGTGTATACATACAAGGAATGTGGATATCAAACGAGAATGCAAGAGTGAAAGAGATTTTGTGAGTAAAACGAAGATAAATGTTTTGCAATGGATCGGACATGTAGAGAGAATGAACGATGAACGCCTGACAAAGAATGTATACAAGGCTGAAAAGAGTGGAATGAGAAGTAGGGGCCAGCCGAGGAACATTTGGCATGAACATATAAACGAGATTTTGAAAGGTGGTAATATACGAAGTCAGAATAATAGAAGAGCATCATCTATGATGCGATGCATGGATGTAAATGAGGCAAAACATATCAAGATAGAAGGTTCTGACGTTTGGTTCTCTCTGCATACCCCAAATAGGGAGACGCCGTGATGGTCTGTATATATGACTGTTCTTTTACATAGTTGAAGAAATTTTTAGGAAATCTTCGCCTGTCTGATCACTTACGTGTCCGATCAGGTTTTCAAGAATATTCATTAATTCATACCATCATGGCATATTCGACAATGTGGGGTAACCAGCGACAGGTGTACAGGTGTGCATCACCTTATGAAAGGAGCGTGTTATTTACTTATTTAACAGACAAATACAGTCTTACACTATGAAATAAAAAAAAGACAGATCAATTACTTTTGTCCATAATTGATGTACAATGAGCGCTCTTGAGGTGAGGTTATCACAAAAACGGCGCTATGAATATCATCCCAATTTATTTATTTATTTATCAAATATTCATAATCACAACACAACAAAAAATAAATTTTAACACACTTAAAATTATTATATATTCATATATTTCACAGGAAAGGAAAAAGGAAAGGAGAACGACCTAATTTGTTACTGTTGTGAAAAATAACACATTCAAAAATAACAAATTAGTCAAACGAGAATGTTTTTTTTTTCTAAAACCAGTCTCGTCTCACCAAAAAACGCACTACATTCAGAATGTGTGGTGAACCTCATTGCTGAACTATGTAAAATGTTATTGTTGTCTGTTGTATTTTAGATTATCCGAATATTACAAGACACCCAAAACCTATGATAATAGAAAAAAATAAGAGAATACTTTTCTTAGTCGGCACCACAAAGCAAACATTTAATTGTAATATTACGTTAAGTATTTACACATGCGATATCTGTCTTATTAGAATAATTTTCTTCCAATGATTTTATGAATACCATGAAAAATTTCCAATCTAGCACGCTCATCGTTCCGCCATGGACCCATCAAAATTTCAATTTGCTTCTGGTTTTACTGCAGATCTACGTGGACAAGTTGAGCCAGGATCTCGCAGCCGTGTACGAACGTCACGGCCTCATCGTCCAGAGCGTCCTGCCTGGTCCCGTCGCCACGAAGCTGTCCAAGATTCTCAGGGCCACGTGGATGGCCCCCACTCCCGACGACTATGTCGCCTCGGCCCTCAACACTTGCGGCAAGACCAGGTCGACCACCGGCTACTTCCCTCACGACCTCCTGATGGCGACCATCAACAGTCTGTCTTGGATATGCCCTCGGGCGGCGGAGTGGCTGGTCATCAAGACTACGGAGAACATCAGGAGTCGGGCGCTGAAGAAGGCGCAGGCAGCCGTTAAGCAGGTCAATTAGATGTGGAAAAATGAATGTAGATTGTAACATATTTTTTTGAGTTGGATATCTATGATTGATAATCAATACTTGTTCATATTTTCATTGACAATGTATGCTCAGAATAAAAAAAAATGACTAGATGTGGTACAGACATAACCTATACGTTTTGTATTTAAATTAACTGAATAAGTTTTCCTATACACACGAGAGCTCGCACTCTGGTAAAGGGAAATATGTTATTTTTATTGTGCATTTTTTGATTATTTTTTTGATACATGTATTATAAATTCAATAAAATAAAATATAAAAACGTATTTACATTTAAGAGCGCGCCTGCTGCCAGCGTTTAATAAACTATAAGGCGTAGTTTTAAATTAAAGGAGACAAAAATATCTGGAAAAATATTTCATGAAATTATTAATTATATAATTAGCTTATTTCGCAGTGGCGCTGAATGAAAAATAAATATATATTATTAAATAGTTTACAAAAAATAAGAGATAAATGTCGAAAATCATGGCATATTTATTATTTTTCTACAATAATACATACAGAATTTAATTAAAAAGTTAAGGAATATTTTCTTCATTGATATTCAAATTATCTAAGTTATTTTTTAAATGATTCATTTAGTAGTAATGATGCAAGATCATTACTTCTTAATGTAAGCAGGCGCCCCCTTAATTTCATACGTGATATTTTAAAATTAACTGTAAAAATTTTGTGAAAAGAAATAGAATTATCTTTTCCTTTCAAGCGGTAGTTAACGAATGATAATATTTTTTTAATTTTGTCAATACTGACGGTGTTGAATATGTAGAATTCCATAATAATGGGTATTTTAATCAAACAAATGATTTGGTCTACATATATATTTTTTCCTGAATCCAGGGCAACCGTTTCAGCTTATTAGGGCTTTATCAACTGGTAAATAAAGAAACTCTGCTTTTTCTTATATATATTTAGTATATAAGAAAAAGCAGAGTTTCTATGTTTACCAGTTGATAAAGGCCTAATAAGCTGAAGCGGTCGTCCTGGATTCAGGAAAAAATATATATGTAGACCAAATCATTTGTTTGATTAAAATACCCATTATAATGATTATAATATTTTTACATTTTACATTGCGATTTGAAAATTAAGTAAAAATCGAACGGTCAAATCACTGTTTGACTTTTTTAAATGATTATTTTTTACCTTCATCTAATGGAAATATTCAAACTGCAAATAAAATAACAAATTTAAATAATATGTAGATGTTCATTGACCGAAACGCGTCGGTGGTCAAGTGTATTTATTAAAATGAGTTTTTTTTACTTATTTTAAGTAATTAATCATATAATTTATAATAGATTTCCCTAAATAATTAAATCCATAATAATTTGTCATTCCTTTCTTTAATCCGCTACGAACCATTTCTAGTCAATTTTTATATTCTGTGTTCATATAAGTGTTATATTTAACGAAAATTTCTGAAATCAACAAAATCATCGACGGATTTTTTTGAATGAAAATATTTTTAAATTTTCACAATTTATTTGATTCAAGCATAACTCTTATTTATTCGATTGTGAAGTTTATTAATGCTTGACAATTTAAAAAAAAAGATTATTACATTTTGTTGTGTTAATAATTTTAAATAACCATTAATTAATTATTTATTTGAAAATTTTCATCGAGAATTATCCGTCGACATGTTGAAATAATTATCTTGTACTTTACCCTATTTCTGTTGGAACTATGTACTTAAACTATTTAATATTCTTTCCTGTGGTTAATAATTATTTATTTATTCATTGTTATTAATTTTATATTATATACATTTACATCTAAGTAATTACCTACGTAAAACTTCAACATTGTTCTATCGTATTCTCAAATCGTATCCTTTTCTAAAAAATCTAACTTATAAATTGATAATTATTAGTTTGTATATTATCTTCACTGCTACATACACGCATTTGTCTATCTGTAGAAAATATGTATATGTCTATTAAGTATTCAAAGTTGAAAAAAACGTTTTTATTAAAAACTAGACTTATTTTTTGTCTCTGTGTATTGATTGACCTTTTTATTAGTTTTAAATGGTATTTTGTGACTAAATATTAATATTTATTAACATAAATTAATTAATTATGTATTTTTTTTGTATAATTCTTGTTAATTGGATGAAATTTGTTTAGGTCCGGTCTATCTTTCGAATTGAATGTATAGGTACGTAACTATGCAAATAATATTTTTTTTAAGTTCAACCTTCGCTACCCGGTGGCGTATACTCCGTTGTCTGGTTAGTTTTCTAGCTGCCAGGATGATTCAAATTGTAATCGATTATACAATATTGCTTGAGAAGCAAATTATAATCGTTTGTTCACAATATGATTGTACTTAGTGACAAATTATATTGGGCTGTTTCGTAGTAGGATTTAAATCAGTAGAAAATTGAAATCAATTGTATGTACGTATTATTTGCAATGTTTGATACAAAATTCCACACAGTACAGTGGAAATAGTTTTCTAATTTTGGACATATTTTAATCAATGTTAAACCAAACTCAATTAATATAAGAACGATTTTGAAAAAAAAAATTGAAATAACTGATTCGAGGAAATGTTATTAAAACAATGTTAAAATAACTACTCATAATTTGACTGGCATACTTTGTTTACTTCACCGTATAAAGAATGTTTTAAATATTAACGTTGAATAACGGTTTGTAAAATTAAAATCATGATACTGCTCTCTACGAATTGAAATAAGAACGATTTTGAAAAAATAATTCAATTGAAATACGAACTGATTCGAAGCAATGTTGTTAATATGAAAATATCTACTCGTAATTTTATTTGACTGGCATACTCAGTTTGTTGCACCGGACGAGGAACGTTTTAAATATTGACGTAGAATAACGGTTTGTAAATTTAAAATCATGATACTGCTCTCTACGAATTGAAATAAGAACGATTTTGAAAAAATAATTCAATTGAAATACGAACTGATTCGAAGCAATGTTGTTAATATGAAAATATCTACTCGTAATTTTATTTGACTGGCATACTCAGTTTATTGCACCGGACGAGGAACGTTTTAAATATTGACGTAGAATAACGGTTTGTAAAATTAAAATCACGGTACTGCTCTCTATGAATTGAAATAAGAACGATTTTGAAAAAAGAATTCGATTGAAATACGAACTTATTCGAAGTCATGTTGTTAATGTGAAAATAAGTAGGTACTCGTAATTTTATTTGACTGGCATACTCAGTTTACTGCACTGGACGAGGAACGTTTTAAATATTACGTTTTAAACGTAGAGTAAGGGTTTGTAAATCTTTATTTTAATGCGTTTTATTTTTTTTTATATATATATATATATATATATATATATATATATATATATATATATATATATATATATATATATATATATATATATATATATATATATATATATATATATATATATATATATATATATATATATATATATATATATATATATATATATATATATATATATATATATATATATATATATATATATATATATATATATATATATATATATATATATATATATATATATATATATATATATATATATATAATAATAATAATAGTAACTTTTATTTAGACGTAAAAAAATATAAAAATTAATACATCTAGTATAAACAAAAAAACAAAAAGTATACATTTTTTTGATAAATTAATAAATTCTGGTACAGGTACAGGGTATGACACTAAATTATTTAAAACAATGTAAAGTATGTCTAAATAAAAGTTACTATTATTATTATTATATATATATATATATATATATATATATATATATATATATATATATATATATATATATATATATATATATATATATATATATATATATATATATATATATATATATATATATATATATATATATATATATATATATATATATATATATATATATATATATATATATATATATATATATATATATATATATATATATATATATATATATATATATATATATATATATATATATATATATATATATAATAATAATAATAGTAACTTTTATTTAGACGTAAAAAAATATAAAAATTAATACATCTAGTATAAACAAAAAAACAAAAAGTATACATTTTTTTGATAAATTAATAAATTCTGGTACAGGTACAGGGTATGACACTAAATTATTTAAAACAATGTAAAGTATGGAGAAAATTAATAATTTTCAACTATGTGCTCAGCACCTAGCCTACGAAAGGTGGCAAGACTTGTGGTTTGTTTTATTTTTGGTGGCAAACTATTATATATTTTAAGACCCTTATGGTATAAACTATTTTGAGTGCATGTTAATCTCGTTTTTGGAAGTCTAAAATCCTGACATCCTCTCGTAGGGTAGGTGTGAACATTGGAATTGAATAATATATCCCTCTGCATATATTTTGGAAGCATATTATTTTTTAGTTTGAAAATCAAAGTTAATGTGTTGTATATAATGTATTGCTTTACTGTCATTAATTTTAGTTTATTTAACATTAGGTTTATTTTTGTATATCTGTTACATTTTAAAATTGTTCTCATTCCCATATTATGAATAATCTGTAATTTTCTATTTTGAGTTTCATTGCAGAGGAAAAGGACACTAGAACAATAATTTAAATGGGGAATTACAATTGAATTAAAAATTAATCTTGATGTGTGAAAATCTAAGTTATTTCTTATTCTTTTTAAGAAACCAATTTTTTTAGCCATTTTTTTCATAATATATTCAAAGTGTTTATCAAATTTCAATTTATCATCTATCAATATACCTAAATATTTCATACATTTGACTTTTTCAATGTTCTCATTATCAATATTTAATGTGAAGTTGTCATTTTGTCCTTGGTCACTTATAATTAGAAACTTGGTTTTGGCCACATTTAATTTTAATTTATTTTCATATAACCATAGTACCACACTATTCAAATCAATTTGAACTTCTTCTATGCCATCACCAAGATTTGATTTCGCTATATATATTAATGTGTCATCTGCGAAGAGTTTTATATCACTGAATTTTAACGTTTTCACTATGTCATTCATATATAAAATAAACAATAATGGGCCCAAAACCGAACCTTGAGGAACTCCTTTATCTATTTGCTGAGGCTCTGATGTTACATCTCCGTATTTGGTTTGCTGTTTCCTTTCTGTTAAATAATCTAAAAACCACTTATTTTCATTTCCACATATTCCAATTCTTTTTAATTTCTTGATAAGTTTATCTCTGTCAATTGTTTCAAAGGCGCGCTTTAAGTCCAAAAATACTGCAATTATGTGCTTTTTTTGATCTTTATATGTTTTCCATTGATCTATAATATAATTTATAGCCGTTTCACATGAAAATTTGTTTCTAAAGCCTGACTGTTGGTTTACTAATATTTGTTTTGCCTCTAGGTATTCCATGACTTGTTCCTTTACAACGTGTTCTAATATTTGTTCGTATTTAGGAAGACAGTTAATAGGTCTAAAGTCATCAAACTTTTTTGGTTGTTCAATTTTAGGAATAGGCGTAATTATTGATGTCTTCCATGTTTTTGGAAATATTCCACTGTTTAATGATTCATTTATTATAGCAACCAATGATTCACCCAACACATCAAGAGAATCTTTGATTATATTTATGGTTATACCATCTTGGGACTCTTTTGATTTCATATTGCTTAGCAACTTTTTTAGGTATGATAGATTAATATTTTTGAATTTGAAATTTACATCCTGGTAACAGGGTACATTTTGTTGATTTTCACTCGTAATTGGTATACTTGCAGCTATATCATCTATGCTCGAGATAAAGTATTTATTGAATTTTTTTGCTATCAGTTCCATCCGATCTTCGGTTCCATCTGGAAACACAACACTTTTTAAGACTTCCTTAGGTTTCCCTTTAATAATTTCTTTCAATGTTAACCACATTTTCTTTGGATCATTTTGTTGTGCTTTTAGTTTTTGTTTATAATATAAACATTTTTGTTGTTTAATTTCTTTGCCGTATGTATTACGCAGTATCTTGTAATTCTTCCATTTTTCTTCCGTTGGTTGCATTTTTGCAGATTGGTATGCATTGTCTCTTTGTTTTCGAAGATTCTGTAGTTGTTTCGTATACCATTTATTAGTATTTTTAAACACAACCTTTCTTAATGGCATAAGATTTGCCACTGCTGACTCTAAGTTTTCAACAAAATTTTCTGCCCTTTCATTAAGTGTAGTTAGATTATTTTTTATTGGCACATTTTTCAACAATTCACAAAGTTTTTGTGAATCATATTGACTCTTGTCTCGAAGCATAAACTCCCTATTTTCGTTCTTTATAGGAACACTATCAAACTTTGTGATTAAAGTCTCATGATCTGAAATTTTTTGTGCATCCACTATATTCACATTCAAGTAGTAATCACTTGATATGATTAAATCAATGATGGTCGATGATGTATTGGATATTCTTGTAGGTTTTGTTACAAGTTGTTTTAATCCTGAATTGTTTATTATGCTTTGTAGTCTGTTGCTATATGTATTATTAATTTTCATGTCTATGTTAAAATCGCCTGCTACGTAAAAAATATTATTTCGATTTTGTGTGTTATAAGTGCACCAGTTTTCAAAGAAGTCCAGAAATTTAGAATGGCTTTGATTGGGTGAATGATACAATACTGCATATTTACCTTTGATAAAGTTATTTTTAATTTGAATTCCTAATATCCATGCATTATTTTTATCAAGTATTTCGTTTGATGTTATTTTGTAAGAAATGTTACTTTTAATTACCATTATAACACCTCCAGTATGTCTACTAAATGAATTACATCTCAATGTTATATATCCATTAAATGTTATTTCATGGTCATTTATATCCTCTGTTACACAAGTTTCACTAAGCATTATGATGTTTGGTTTGTTTTCTTGCAACAGTATTTCAATTTCTTGTAAATGTGCTAACAGACTTGATACATTCAAATAATATATGGTTTGATTTCTTTTGTTTAGCCTAAAAAATCTATTTTTCTTTTCTCTGATTCAATGATTCTTTTGTAGACTTGACATTCCTTACTCCATGCACTATGTATATATATATATATATATATATATATATATATATATATATATATATATATATATATATATATATATATATATATATATATATATATATATATATATATATATATATATATATATATATATCCATTAAATGTTATTTCATGGTCATTTATATCCTCTGTTACACAAGTTTCACTAAGCATTATGATGTTTGGTTTGTTTTCTTGCAACAGTATTTCAATTTCTTGTAAATGTGCTAACAGACTTGATACATTCAAATAATATATGGTTTGATTTCTTTTGTTTAGCCTAAAAAATCTATTTTTCTTTTCTCTGATTCAATGATTCTTTTGTAGACTTGACATTCCTTACTCCATGCACTATATATATATATATATATATATATATATATATATATATATATATATATATATATATATATATATATATATATATATATATATATATATATATATATATATATATATATATATATATATATATATATATATATATATATATATATATATATATATATATATATATATATATATATATATATATATATATATATATATATATATATATATATATATATATATATATATGTTATTATTAAGTATTTTGGGGATAACCCGCGTCAAATTCTGATTCCCGAGAGAATCAGTCGTCTGCCGACGTTTCGTCTGAATCACATCAGACATTTTCAATAGGCGCCTTGTTAATAAATTTCCGTCGCGAGGGATAGTGCACGCACGTCCGTTCGCGTCGGAAGCTTACCACCAAGTGAAAGTTTGAAAGGAAGCCATGTCAGTTGTTAGTGGAGGGGTGAGTTTCCCCAATGACGTCATTATTGCGTTTTGTTTGGCTTCTAGTGACTCGAGTACTTAACGGTATATTGTTTACAGGTGGATTATCAGTTTTCGGCTTACTAAGAATTTTACTAATGTTTTTAATGTGACTATTGTTTGAAATATCGGTAGTTGGGTTAATTTGATTATTATGTCAAAATACATATATATATATATATATATATATATATATATATATATATATATATATATATATATATATATATATATATATATATATATATATATATATATATATATATATATATATATATATATATATATATATATATATATATATATATATATATATATATATATATATATATATATATATATATATATATATATTTTTTTTTTTTTTTTTTTTTTCCATTGTTTCTCATTCTGTTCATACTATGTTTTTCTTTTTTTTAATTGTTCTTATTTTTGTATGTATATTATATGGTCTGTGTAGCATTGCACCCCCCCTGCACACGGACTGGAATAAAGTTATTACTATTATTATTATTATTATTAATGTGTAATTTCAGATAAACCACGTTAAGCGTAAATATTTTCGAGATATTAATATATTCCAAGGTTAATTAAATGCATGTTTGCTTTTCTGTCTAGACTTTATTTACCGATACAAAATCGAAAACACTAATACCTACCTATTGATTTGGATGTTTTAAATATCTACACCTCGTCAGATAAACATATACCGTCTTAATTATAAACTTACTATAGATAGAGCGTGAAAGATACACTTTATTATGATTGATGCACTTTATTTGACGGCCTTCGTGGCTTAGTTAGTAAATTCCTTTTTTTAAATTGATAGACTTTATTATGATTGATGCACTTTGTCGGCCTTCGTATCTCAGTTAGTAAATTCCTTTTTTTAAATTGATAGACTTTATTATGATTGATGCACTTTGTCGACCTTCGTATCTCAGTTAGTAAATTCCTTTTTTTTAATTGATAGACTTTATTATGATTGGTGCACTTTATTTGACGGCCTTCGTGGGTCATTTAGTAAATTCCTTTTTTTAAATTGATAGACTTTATTATGATTGATGCACTTTGTCGGCCTTCGTATCTCAGTTAGTAAATTCCTTTTTTTTAATTGATAGACTTTATTATGATTGGTGCACTTTATTTGACGGCCTTCGTGGGTCATTAAGTAAATTCCTTTTTTTAAAATTGATAGACTTTATTATGATTGATACACTTTATTTGTCGGCCTTCATGCCTCAGTTAGTAAATTCCTTTTTTTTTAATTGATAGACTTTATTATGATTGATGCAATTTGTCGACTTTCGTATCTCAGTTAGTAAATTCCTTTTTTTAAAATTGATAGACTTTATTATGATTGATGCACTTTATTTTCGATCTTCGTGGCTCACTTAGTAAATTCCTTTTTTCAAATTGATAGACTTTATTAGGATTGACGCACTTTGTCGACCTTCGTATCTCAGTTAGTAAATTCCTTTTTTTAAATTGATAGACTTTATTATGATTGATGCACTTTATTTGTCGGCCTTCATGCCTCAGTTAGTAAATTCCTTTTTTTAAATTGATAGACTTTATTATTATTGATGCACTTTATTTGTTGGCCTTTGTGGCTCAGTTAGTAAATTCCTTTTTTTAAAATTGATAGACTTTATTATGATTGATCCACTTTATTTGTCGGTCTTCGTTGTGGATTCGATTCCCGATGAAGTTTATATTTGTGTCAGTCTTGGTCTGTAAGGCGATTAACATCACGAATACAACAACTGTCGATCTTTGTGTCTTAGTTAATTAGATGGCAGATTACTGAGCTAAAAGTCTCAGGTTCGATCCCTCGTTGGGGCACAGTTTATGATAGCTTTTCAGTCTGGGTTTGTGAGATGATTAACATCATAAATCTCCCGAATGAGGCAGCTTGTTATTGGGTGCGTGTTAAATTAATTTTTAACTTAGTATCTGTTAGTTGTACGAGAAGCTTTTTCGCCTTGAAAAGTCATACATTTGTTCTGAAAAGTTCTTATAAAATATTGTGATTAAAATTGTACATATTATATTATACATAAAAATACACATGAAGCTTGTAAATAAAGCCTATTACTATTTTACTATTATTGTATAATAGCATATTATTTACTACTTATATATTTAGATATCACATCTTGGTCTTGCCATTATATTTAAAAACAAAAAATGTTGTAAATTTAGATTTTTTTACTAACTAATTAAAAACTAATTTGACATTTTCAGGCAAGCACTTATGGTAAGTATTTAGAAATTAATGTATTTTCTTATTTTAAACCAAAAAATATAAATCTAAAGTAAATTTTTTTTAAAATATAATATATTTTTAATATTATACCTACTTAATATTACTTATGTCTATTTTGATTTTATGTTCATACCTTTATCTTCCTTCGCACGTTCTTCTGTTATTCTGTCTTCATACTTTTTTCATTCTCTCAAAATCTAATTAACGTAATCATGCCACTTTTTCTTGTAATTTCACTTTTACTAGCCCCAATATTTTTTATCGGCTGTTTATACTTTCAGTGTGGTCGTACCACTTCGGCCATTATTGTTTACGTCAGTTTTGTCTTTTTTCCTCATCCGTAACTTTATCATTCATCGTTTTACAACAAGAAACTTTTTAAGGTGGTTGACAGTAATTGCCTCAGGGCAATTAGGTCGTCTCAAAGTGTTTACAATAAAAGGCTACTAAAATTTTTACAATCGTCAATTATCTTATTTTGATAGCATTCATACAGTCTCTTATTTTCTACGAAACATTAAAAAAACATTGACATTCTGCCGTGTCAGAGTGTCATTGTATTGGTAGATTCAGACGTTGCGTCTGAATCGTTGTGACAATTTAATGTAATGACAATGAAGTACATATTTCATAGAAATTGATCTATGATAAATTGCTTATTTTTATCCTTTAAAGTATGCTGGGCTAAAATCTATTTTTTTTGTCTCAGTTCAATTATTCCTTCTTTTTTTTGTTTTATCTTATTAGTTCATCATTTGTTTTCTTTTTGTTTTCCTACATATATGTATATGTGTATTTTAAACTTTCCTTTTAACTGTGCAAAGTAATGTCTTTTTTATAACTTGAATGGTCAGGAGACGTTGATTGTTCCTACCTAACTCTGCACAATAGCCATGCGGGAGATACCTGTTATTGGAGCACTGGACATTCTATTTTTTTGTTTCAGGTTTTTTTTTTGTTTGTGTTGTTCAGTGTTCTGTTGGTGTCTCTGTATATTAAATAAATAAATAAATAAAACCATTTTTCTTCATTTTAATGTATATCTTTGTAAATAATGTATATTTTTGAATGGGATTTTAAACGAATATTATAATATATTGGAAATGGGATATGCGCATTTAAAATGACATCAAAAAGTAATGTAATGTTTTTTTTTCCTCGTAGGATGTATGAAGGTGGATAATGGAGAAATCAAGTCGAAACCGATGTCTTCTTTGAGTGGGAGAAACTACATAATAGTTTAAATAGTGATGAGCGAAATTCTTGCATGCCTTGGTCTTGCGAAATTTGTAAGACCAAGACTAAATTTGTCGCCGCTGCAAGAACAAGACCAGACTTATTCCAAGAGTCTTGCAATTCTCGCAAAAAAATATAGACGCATTTGTTTTTAATAAATACAATGTTTGCAATTAACTACGTAGGTACTACACTATAAATTTGTATTTTTATTGAATTTTAACAGAAAAAAACATATTTGTCAAAGTTGCAAAACTTGCAAGATCAAGACTAGATTGATAAAAGACCAACACCACGACCACACCTGCAAATGGAAGATCAAGACCATTTCTGTATTGGTCATGCATTTGCTCATTACTAATTTTAACTCACCATGACTCAATAACTTAATTTATTTATTCAGTATTTTTATATTTTGGTTTAAAATAAGACTATGAAATAGTTCAAGTAAGATTTAATAAATATGTGTAGAATAATTAAAGTAAGATAGATTTAGTAAAAGGTGTCTGAGAATTATTCTCCTCCTTCTCAACGGTGTTAGTTACCCAAATCTAAACTGTTCTAAGATATAAGGATCTAATCTAATTTATACTATATACCTTAAATAACTAGAAACTAAGTTATGAATATTAGTTAAGTAAATAATTAATTTGTTTTGCATCAGAAGATGATCGCCGAAGGATCGAAATTTTATAATTTTTTTTTGATAACCTTGAATTTTGTATAATCAATTGTTAAAGTCTTATGTTTGCCCCCGAAGTAAGACAAGTCCTAAAAAGTGAAAATTTTGATTTTTTTGATTTTACATTATTGAAAATTTTCATGAATAATTTATTAATAGTTAATAAAATAAGGTTTTAATTTTTTATTAAACGTTTTTAATGGCAAAAATATTTTAGATTCGTTTCAAAAACACTATTGTCAAAAATTCTTGCCTGACTATTTATAAAAAAAAATGATATTTAATTTCATATTTTAAATTTGATATATTTGTCATCTTTTAAATTTGATATTAAAAGATGACATAAATTATAATATAATATGTATTTAATAATGAACAAAAAATGACCCACTCAGTTTATTTTGGTTTAATATTTTTTTATTGATTAATTTTAAAAAAAATATGATTATTTATGTAAATAGAATTCTTTATTATATTTTTTTTTGTTAAAATGTTTTTATCGAAATACAAGTTCATTTTGTAATCGAATTATTTAATATCATTTTGTATATTGTTTCTTAATATTAATAAATTATGTTATGTTTGACGTTGTTAGATCGATATTGTCTTATTTTTTTCCACAAACTAATTGTATTATCCTAGCTCAAGAATCGGCTTGTCCTGCCACAAAATCTGATAATCGATTGAGACAAATATATATATCGAATATTTTTATTATTGCATATGCGCAAACATTGGATTTTTTTTCCCTGTCGGGAGTCAAAGATATTTTTTGACAGATTTTTAATTATCTCAATAGAGACGAAGTTGGAATATTTATTGTAGGAGAACCGGGAAATCAAGGCACCTACAGGGCTTACGACCTGTCATCGGCTGGTTTACGTGATCACTTTATGCGCTTGCGCAACGTTCACCAATTATGCCTTTTTAATGAGATTCCTATCAATTCAATTTTGGAAGTTCTATATATTGTAATACCTACTGAAATTCTTTTCGCTTGAAAATAAGGAATTTTTACTATAGCCATCTATGGGTGAAATTATGAACAACAATCTTATTTTTTTTATTTATTTTGTTGTCACGCCATCTATTGAGAGAATTGGTTTTTTTTTGTAAATAATGAAAGCTACAATTCTTATATCTGAGGTGACAATGCATTTTTCGCATAGAAGTCACCCCTGAATTGCGCCAGACTTATAAGGTCATTTTTGTCTTATTTACCTACTTGTACCAATGTGTAAGTAATCGAATATTTTTATTATTGCATATGCGCAAACATTGGATTTTTTTTCCTGTCGGGAGTCAAAGATATTTTTTGATATAAGAATTGTAGCTTTCATTATTTACAAAAAAAAAACCAATTCTCTCAATAGATGGCGTTACAACAAAATAAATAAAAAAAATAAGATTGTTGTTCATAATTTCACCCATAGATGGCTATAGTAAAAATTCCTTATTTTCAAGCGAAAAGAATTTCAGTATTACAATATATAGAACTTCCAAAATTGAATTGATAGGAATCTCATTAAAAAGGCATAATTGGTGAACGTTGCGCAAGCGCATAAAGTGATCACGTAAACCAGCCGATGACAGGTCGTAAGCCCTGTAGGTGCCTTGATTTCCCGGTTCTCCTACAATAAATATTCCAACTTCGTCTCTATTGAGATAATTAAAAATCTGTCAAAAAATATATATATTTTTGAAATCAAATATTTTTAGATATTAAATATTTTATTAAAATAACTATATATTTTCAACTGGATTTCTGATAAAATCAGTGAAAACTATTGATCTAATGGTAAATTTACTAGGGTCACATACATTTTGATAGGAATAATGCTTCTTCTTCTTCGATGGTGCTACAGCCCAAATCGAGCTTTGGCCTCCCTCAGCAAGTGCCTCCAACGTCCCCTGTCACCAGTTTCCGTCCTCCAGTTGGACACCTGGAGAAGCTGTTCTGCATCCCTCCTCAAACCATCCTCCAACCTCAGCCTTTGTATTCCAACCCTCCTTTTTCCACCCGGATGTCCACATAGAATCCTTCTGGGGAACCGTCTTTCCGGTCCATAATACTTCCTAACTCAAGATGGCTACGTGCTCAAACAAAAAAAAATAACTTTTGTAAAATAATATTTCTTTTAGCTTTTCAATTGGAATCGATTTTATTGTTTGTGTGTTATTGTTATATTATTATTATTCATTTTGTTCTCTTGTGTCGTTTGTTATTCTTTTGTTTGTGGAGTGTTTTGTTTTGTATAATAAAGAAAATTTATCGTCGAAAGACGCTTTATTTATGTCTTATTAATTCATCCATTGAATTTTGCCGAATGGAGGGTGAAAATATATCGGACAGTGGCCAGGGTTAGCTCTGCGGGAAGGTGAGTGAAGGGGCGGCTCTGGAGTACAAGTGGTGGATTCAACATTGCCTAGAGCGAAATTATCCGATGGGAATCAAATTGATTTATTTTTGACGTAAAAGTGTGTCGTCATCGATTCTTTTATTTACATAAAATGTCGTATGCAAATAATTTCAAGATATAAGAATGAGTGAGTTGGGGCAAACGTTCTACTCTCACACTTTACTCTCAAGTACTATTTCATAAAATGAATTCACACAAAAACAACTAACTATTTTTTAACTTAAAAATAAAGAATAATATGATTTTGTAACAAAATATACGCATTCCCCTTGTTAAGCGAATGCTTTAGCGTAGCGAGGATTCAAACCCGCGTCCAGTGCATTATTGCATTAATATTCAGTGCATACGCTGCTCTACCATCGACCGATCTAAATATATAAAAAAATACTCTTGAGAATTAAAATTTTAATTTGCTGGGTTCGTTCTCTAACAGAGAATAAATTGTTTAAAATTAATTTCTCACGCAAATATCTCAAAAATATTTCCAGCCCAGAGATGATTCTTTTGGCTGGAAACACTGAAATTGCCATTTGGCAATAAACTCGCTAATTGCGCAGGATACAAGGAAGTGTTTTTTTTTTTAATTTTTTAGAATATGCCTGTAAATGTCATACATCTAGGAGTATGTTTTGTTCAAAACTACCCAATTGTTTTAGAAAAGGGTATTTTTGATCAAATCGATTGAAATACATGGCATATCCCGTGAAAGGGATCATCAATATTTTTTATAAGAAATTCACATACCACATATATGACTATCCAAAGGGTGAAGACAGCGGATAACTGTTTGACTAAACGTACACTGGAGTGGTAACCGTGAACCAGACGCAGACACCCGGGTCACCTTAACGCCTGTCACCTATAGCGCCTCAGAATCAGCCACCTATAGTGCCTGTCAGTCACACATAGCGCCTGTCAGTCACCTATAGCGCCTGTTAGTCACCTATAGCGCCTGTCAGTCACCTATAGCGCCTGTCAGTCACCTATAGCGCCTGTCAGTCACCTATAGCGACTGTAAGTTATCTATAGCGCCTGTCAGTCACCTATAGCGATTAAGGTTTATTGGATCGTTCAGAGATCGTCATGGTATACAATGACCTTAGTCATTGAGACTATATTTTATTTGTTTATTTATTTATATAATTTATGTACATGTGTACAAAGGCAGGTTTATTGCCATAAGGCAATTTCTTCCAACCAACCCGAGCAACGTGAAGTCTCTAAGTTAAATTGGTACAATACTAATTTATTGAGAAATAAATTGATAAAAAATAACATAAAAGAGTAAGAAATATAAAAAAATAAAAAGAGAAAAAAAAAGAGAGTTTAAAAAAAAGAATAATAAAAATAACACTGATCATAGCAATGAGGAAAAGGAGGTTACGGAAGGATATAGAAGGAATTCAGGAACTATTTGACAAATAAAGTTAACAAATAAACTATAGAAGTCACTACAGATCGATAAAATGTATTACGTGTGCTGTCGTGCTATTTATATATTTTTATAAAATTATTTCTCACAATCTCAAAAAGAAGGAAAATATAAATAAACAAAAAGTTAATGAAAAAATATATAAATAAGGCTTATCTAGAAATCAATAAATTTATTTAAAAAAAAAATAATAAAAATTAATATAATATTTGAAAACATATTTAATCTATATCTAGTTTTCTGAAAGTTCCTTTCATTCCTATGAGGTCGTCCAACCACGTTTCTGACTCTTTGATCCTTTTTAATTCATTGGTTTTTATATTAACTGATTCAAGGAACCAGGATCTCCATTCTGGGGACTTTACAACGCTTCTCAATTCATCTGAAACAGAAAAAAATGACAAATGAAACTTCTGTTTCTCATTTTATTGTAAATCTCAAAATTTTTATCTTTTATTATTTTGACACGTTTAGTAGCTCAGTGACATACACACGACCATAAGAATAATAATTTTAAAGATTAAATCGAGTTGATTTAACCAATATAATTATCGAGTTCTACACTACAAACGATGTGTCAGTCGCTAAAAGTTTATAAGTGAATACTTTTACACGATGCTTCAAGGCCTAATGGGTAGAAATGATTGTCTTGCGAAAGAAATAACTTTGTGTCATTTTGTAACGTAAAACAGGTTTTTTGATATGTGTGAATTCCATAGCCAAAATCTTTTTTGCAAAATCACAAATTGCATAGGTATTAATATTATAAATTAATTTTAGATGGGTCGATGGCAGAGCGGTGAGCGCGCTGGGTTAGTTATCCAGTGGTCGCGAGTTCGAATCCTGCCTCGACCGATTTCGTTCACCATTTATTTGCTTATTTTAGGGAACGTAGGAAGATGTATACATATGTACTTTTTTAACAAGGACATATTCTTTAAAAAAAAAATAGTGAAAAAAAAATATTTAAGGAAAACATATCTCAAAACATTACGTAGTATTAAAAAACACGTCTGCCCAAGTCAAAAGCTCTCTCCCAAGTGAATATTTGTATTCGTATCTGAGTGAAAATTCAGAGTTATGTATTTTTGGTCCTAATGGCTTTTGTTTAACTCTTGCATATTTACGAATTATTTCACATTGTTAATTTATTGTTTTATACAGTAGGTACCAATTTAATTTGTAGGTACTTTCCATTTCAAGTTATTTTGAATTGAGTGTTTGAAGGTTAAAAGTAATTTTGAATTGAGTGTTTGAAGGTAAAAAGTAATTTTGAATTGAGTGTTTGAAGATTATGCATTTTCTACTGCTATGAAGTAGGTAGGTACAATAATCTGAAGTTCGATAAGAAAAAAATACCTGATATTTCCTCACTGGTTCTTGGATCGTCTCCGCCGTAATCCTTTGGTAAATATTCTTTTGGTATCACTTTATGAAGGTCATCCAGACTTCTGTGGAAAAACATTCTATCACCTATTTTCTTCTTCAGAAGCGTCTTTACCATATTCATCAGAGACTCTGCGTACTTTGGTAGATTTATAACGTGGATAGATTTAATTCTTGCTCCGTAACAATTCTGAAATGGAAAATATTGCAATGAAAATTCAGTATTGCCACGGAAATATTTAAAAAAAATCGCTTAGACCTTATTAGATTTTGAAATATATCTGATCAGTTTTTCTCAAGTTTATCAACAGTCTTGAATCTTGAAATTTAATGTTTTTATTTTCAAATTGCTACAAAAGCATATCACTTTCATAAAATGACATTGAAGTATTATCTAGTTTTCATAATAAAATATTTAAATAAATAAATAATTTAACAAACTCATTTCATGAAAATGCTGAATATTTTAGTAGCGTTAGCCACAACCCACTCGTTTGTAACGAAATTGTCCTAACCTGGACCACAAATATGATTTTTTTCACTTGCGCCGGTGTGAGTTTCAAAATGTGGCTGAGGCGTAGGTGTTCCATATCCCATATGTATACGTCTCCACAGGATATGTCCAAGAACATTTTTATGTCCGATATCAGGAAGGAAGCCATAACTGCTGATTCTGGATCGTAGGCTTCTGGATCTTTACCACCGACTCTGAAAGTGAATTGATTTTGGTATTCATAATGTGAAATGATAAATAAATGTGGATTACTTTTCCTAAAAACTGTAAGATGATTTTATTTATGCATAACTCTCTTCTAACTAATGAAAAGCATTTTGTTTTTTTTCAAAACAAATGAATAAATGCAATATTTTTAGATTGATGTATTTATAATGAGTGAGTAATGGTATATCGCGCGTTTGAAGTCTTGGTTGGCAACGTTTTGGTTGGTTGCAGTTTTCCATACATTTCAACACATCCTAGATAACTGTTCTCTAAATCTCAATGAACAAAGTGTTTTTTTCGACAAATAAATCCGAAAACAATTCACATTAGTCGTTATTCTCGATAAAAAAAGGATGCGGTCTGCCAACATGTTTTTTTAGAATTTAATTTTTAAAAATTTAAAAAGGAATACATTATTTTACACTTAAATATATAAACAGTTGAACAAGATATTATTTTATTTTTTAAGTTTTATCATTGTCTTATTGATTTTCTCCAAAATAGGTCCCAAATTAGGAAAATCAATAGGTACTTGAGGTGAAATAAACCTTTCGAAGCAATATTTGAAACAGAGGCTGTAGGCTGCCAATCTAGGGCACTATCGCATCTAAGATTCTAAATAATCGAAATATACAAATGATTGTCGAATTGCAACAAGTTTTAAATCGTAAAAAAATGCTATTTATTTAAAAATAGGATCAGTTAAAACAATAAATTTATTACTTCAATAAGAGAATTCTGTATTTCTCCGGCGTCAACTTTGGCGAAAATAACCAATGAGACGAGTCCAACGCTTTTGATATTACAGGATCCAATGGGTCCCTTTTGGTGAAGAACTCTGGTATGATGGACCTCACCGTGAAGAAATTGTCAATCTTTGATTTTGTCCTCTCCACATTGAATTTGTTTATCCCCAACATTATCTCGAAGTAGTGGTCCTCTGAAAAATAAACAAGAGCTCAAAAAATAACAACTGTCTGTAAAAAAATGGATTTAATACAGAAAAATGATTGCACTTTTGAAACAATTTCTAATATATTATAAATATTTTTTTGTTTTGTTCGATTCATTTTTCCCGATTATTGCCACGAGACACATTGTTAGTTTATTTTTTTATCCATTCTTAATTATTGATTATTCACAAGACGGACTGCTGCCAACGTACCTATTTTTCAATTTGATATACCATCATTATTTCTTATCAAATCGTTTTGAAAAAAAATATTTAGATAGTTTGGGTATTAATAAAGAAAAATATATCGAATATTTTTATTTTTGCATATGCGCAAACATTGGATTTTTTTCCCTGTCGGGAGTCAAAGATATTTTTTAACAGATTTTTAATTATCCCTGTAGGTGCCTTGATTTCCCGGTTCTCCTACAATAAATATTCCAACTTCGTCTCTATTGAGATAATTAAAAATCTGTTAAAGAAAAATATATCTTTACTTCTTGATAATGTTCGGTATAAATTCTTGTAGTAGAAAAATAATGGCATACCCCGATTTTCAACGTTTATCTTACATATATTCCAACTGTCGATTCGTTCATGAGAATTCAATTCTCTTAATGAATCGACATTATTAAGCCAAGATGCGTGTACGAAGGAAAATTTTGTATGGTATAGTGGACTTTTTGCATGCTAATAACACCAACTAGAGGCCTCGCAGAATATATGTTCCCATACATGGATTTACTCAGAATTCGGAGTAGAACATTTTATGTGAGTTTTGTGTGTGTGTCTGTGTGTGTGTGTGTGGTGTGTGTGGGTGTGTGTGTGTGTCCCCTTATAACTTTTGATCCGCTGAATTTACAGAGCCCAAATTTTCAGAATATATAAACAGTTATAGGCCTACAAAACTTTTATACTCAGAAGTGTGAATTGTTGTTTCAGTCAGGGGTTATCAACTTTTGAATTTTTACTTTATTTTTCTATATATCTCAGAAACCATAAAAGCTAGAACTCTGAAAATTGGTATAAACATAGACAAATACAAAATCTCAAAATAATTTTTTTTTTAATTTCAGGGTTTCTCAAACGTTTTTTATTAAGAAAAATATTTTTTTTTATGATAAATTTATGAGTTTAATTGCCTATATTTCCATTTTTTTAAAAATATCGAAAAAAGCCGAAACACCCCAACTAGATAATTTAATTTTATATAAAAAATACAAACATTGTATTAGCACATCTCAAAATTTTTTTATCAATTTTTATAAAAATTGAATTTAGTGACGACATTGCTTATGTATAAAATTATTGCTTATGTTGTTTATGTATAAAAGGCAATTTGCCCTAAATAAATAAATAAATAAATACAATTTGTATGGCAATAGCTACACACAATAATCTAAGAAGACTTAATAGTTTGATACTTATCTCCAAACATACATACATACCATCATGCTGTTTTCATATTCTAGGTAGGATCAAAGGACTGACCTCCATACTATCATATCTTGACATACATACCTAGGTACATGTGTTGTATAGAAAACCAAATATCTTAAAATATTAAATAATTTGTATTTATGGGTTTATAGTTTGGTACTTACCTATTCTTCAACTATACATACTATCACTATCGACAGTTGGATCTCATGTGTTACATGCAACTAGTTTTAATAAAATATAAGGCGTAGTACAACATCTTTTTTTTAAATTAAAGAAGACAAAAATATCTAGAAAAATATGATATGAAATAATTTTTTTTTTGGTTTATAAACTTATCCTGAGGGGAGGTCTGGTTCGACCGGCGAAATCAAAACCCTAGTGATTACCCATATCATGGATATAATTATCGTCTGGAGTTCTATGACATCTAAAGATATTGTTGAACTCCATATATGTAATAAACATGATATGGGTGTACGAGGAGGGTTTTCATTTCGACGGTCAACCAGACTTGCCCCCCTGATGCATTAATGCAACGGTACATCGTATTTTTCTAGATATTTTGATCTTCTTTAATTTATAAAAAAATGCTCTATGCCTTATAGTTTTTTAGAAATTTAAGATAAATGACAAAAATCGGGGTATGTTTACTGTTTTCCTACAAGAATATGTACAGAACATAATTAAAAAGTTAAGGTATGTTTTTCTTTACTGATATCCAAACTAACTAGGTTATTTTTTTTCAAAATGATTCGTTTTGTAGTTATGATGTAATTTTAAATTGAAAAAATAAGTACGTTGGCAGCAGTCACCCTCTAAGTCTTGGTATAAGGTGAGATTCCATTGATAGATAATTATTACGAAAATAATGCAGACTTTATTCTTCCCATTTCTAATTTGTCATTTTCAGTAAATAAAACGCTACTTGGTTAAACATTGTTATTAAATTGAGTCAATATTGAAGAAAATAATGCACTAAACGTGTTCTATACAACATAACTTAATTATAATTTGTATGCGTAATTTGTCATAATATGTTAATGACTCTTATTGATTTTTTTCAAGGTTATGTGTTCACCGTTTGATAATCATGCGCCGAATATAAATAATATAAGTTTAGGTTTGTGTTATTTTCCGTGTCAAGAGTGAATGATATTTTTGTGACAGTCTTTTTACATCTCAATAGAGACGATGTTGGAATACTAAAGAAAACCAGGAAATTAAGGTATCTACACAGAGCTTACGACCTGACATCGGCTAGTATACGTGCTTCATGCGTATATTTATCGATTTTACATACATATTGGAACAAGTAAGTAAACAAACCATAAAACAACTATTTACTGTGGCGCGGTTCAGGGGTGACTTCTATGAGAAAAGAATTGTCACCTCATTTAAAATAATTATTGCTTTCATTGCCAACAAATCAATTTCATAATAGACAAGCCGATGACAGGTCGTATTTGTTGTGTTAAACATGGATTACATCCGAAAGAAAAACAAAACGATCAGGAAAAATAATATCTCGCACAGTTCAGCAATATCTAAATGTTGCCTATTCAGCTGAAACGAGACTGATGTGTGGGGGAATACACCACGTTTCGCGCTTCATTTTATAAGGTAGGTATTGCCCACTCGCACACCTGTTGCTAGTCACCTCACATTGTGGGATATGAAGGGATGGTCAGAATGAATGTATGACATGTTAAAAAAAAAAAAAAAATGAAAAGTTGCAGATGTTTTCAAGTAGGCTACACAGGTACTTACCGATTTTTATTTTTGGTAAGTGTGGTTCTTTATGGAACCAGTTCTTAAGTATCGCCACACTTTCCTTAAGAGTCTTTTCCGAGATGGAGTATGCGTCTGTCAGGATATGGAACTGGACATCAGTAACCCCAAATATGCGCTTTTGATGTATCCTTAACCGAGGATCCCTGCATAAAAAATAATAAAACAACACGACCTGATCATTAAAATCATAGAGAATATGTAATTATAATAATAATAAAAAGCTTTAATTAATTTATTTATTTATTTAATAATTAACGTCATATATAATGTCCTTTGCAAACATTTATAAACAAACAAAATGGAATTCTATTTCTTTCCCTTTAAATTGTATACTGTACACATATAAATATACAAACCAGAAAACTACACATTTTTTTAGGGTATATTTTTTGGAAATGATTTATTATAGTGTCCTTATGATAACCATAATCATTGCCCAACTGATGAATTCTATACATTGGCGAGTTATGCAAATAATAATAATTAGTGTTGGACATCTAACATAGGAATGTTCCTTGTCCAACTGTCAACTGCCTTGTCCTTGTCCGACAAAGTATCAAGCCAAGATACGCAAGATTTGTATACCAGGTCTATATTTTTCATGGTTTTTCCAACTTTGAAGTCAAAAAATACCAACATACAGGCTTCGCAGCGTATATGTTCTACATATTATAATTTATGGATTTACTCAGAATTTGGAGTAGAACATATAGTGTGTCTGTGTCTGTCCCTTTCTGCTCAATTCATAGAGCCCAAAATTTCAGAATATATAGATAATTATAGGCTTACAATACTTTTATACTCAGTATTTAATATTTTTGTTTCAGTCAGGGGTTATTAACTTTTGATTTTTTACTTCATTTTTCCATATATCTCAAAAATTATAAAAGATAGAACTCTGAAAATTGGTACACATATAGACAAATACAAAATTTTGAATTAACTATTTTGAAAAAATTCCAAAGTTCAAACATTTTTTGTGAAAAAAAAACAAACATTTTTTTTATGATAAATTTATGTGTTTAACTGTCTACATTTCCAAAGTTTTTAAAAATATCGAAAAAAGTCGAAACACTCCAACTAGATAATTTGATTTTCTATGAAAATATTGAATATCATAGCAGTATAACATATCAAACTTTTTTTAACTCTCTCTCTCTCTTCCTTAGCGTGCATCCCACATGGTGGTGGGGTCCGCTCTCCGCACTGCGCTCCTCCACTTCGCCCTATCCTGAGCATCGTCCTCAGAGACATCACATTCCTGCATGTCCTCAGCCACCAGGACTTTCCATCGTTTTTTGGGACGCCCTCTGGATCTTTTGCCAGACACTCGATGGTCCAGTGCAGTGTTTCCTATATATTCTGGCGGTTTTCTAAGGATATGCCCAAACCACCTCAGCCTATTCTCCATCAGCTTATCGGATAAATCGCGTACACCCAGGCTACCTCTTATATATTCATTTCGTATTTTATCTCTTCTCGTGACGCCGCACATCCACCTAAGCATCTTCAACTCTGCTGTTTGCACTGACTGAACTTGTCTTCGAGTGACGGTTCAGGTCTCGCTACCATATGCCAACACCGGTCACAGATCACTCCAGTCACTTCTCTCTATTTAAGCCAGGCTGCGGCAATAACATATCAAACTTTTTTTTAACAATTTTTATAAAAATTGAATTTAGTGACGACATCGTTTCATAGAGTTTGTAAGGCAAAGTAGGTATACATTACACAATATCTCACTCAATAGTTTGATATCTAATTAATCTCCAAACATACATACAAAACCTACATGTTTTATATAGAAAACGAAATATCTTTCAGTATTTATTAATTTGTGTTTAAGTGTTTATAGTTTGGTACGTATTCTTCAATTGAAACATACTATCGCCATCGAACGTTGGATCTTATGTGTTACATACAAAGACCTTATATACTATACAATATTATTAAGGTCTTTGGTTACATGCAACTAGTAATAGAGAAAAAATAAAGAATTCTTTCAACGAGATTGAAAAGAGAATTGTCGTGTTTTGGAATCGGCGCAATCGCTCATAAAGAAGTTTTTATTACGTCACTGTTAACGACGTAAAAGGGTCTTTTAAAATTCAAATTAGTGATTAAGATTCCAAAATGATTTATTTCTGTTGACAAGACAATATAAAATCCTTATTCACTGAAGTATCGAATTCAATTGAATCAGTGTATTCATTTTTTTTAAAACCCTTTGGATAATTAAATATAAAGGGGTGTTGGGATTGTTAAGTTATGTTTGATTTACAAAAATTGAAAATGTGCTCTGACACTTCAATAAATATAATACAGGAGTAATGAATAAAAAATACTTACATGGTAGGTATCATGAATTTCTATCCAGTCCAGTGAAAAATATTAAGAATCTGTAAATCTTCCCTTCCAGAACTTTAACTTATGATTAATATTTTTTAATATATATCCAGTATGTATGTATTGCCAGCTAAGAAACACAAAAATTACACCTTGTATAATTTGAAATAATACTTTTAACAATGAAAAATGCCTAAGCGATTAATTGTTTAATATTAATATTTCGCGATTCGCTAACGAATGCTACTTTGTTTTTAAATTAAATCCTTCCCTGCATCCTGTACAAGTGGCAACTTAATTATTTAATCAGAATGTTTACTGCGACATCAGTGAGTATTGAATCCAGAAACCCAGGATGTAATTTGTTTAAGGATTATAGTAAGTCAGATCCTTAGATTTATTGATGAATTAGGGTAGTCAGATATTTATCAATACAGAGCCACAATAGCTCGGAAAGGGATACTTGGCTGTGGCCACTTGGGTGCAGAACACTTGGGTGCGAGCTAACTTGGTTGCGAATCCACTTGGTCGCGACTTATTCTATTCCCACATATTTGTATAGAGTTTAGTACTGATTTTTGTCATGCTCTTTATAGGTACATAATGTTGTTGATAATCAAGCATTTAGATACACAAACATATAAACTGCAAAGATTTAGTTTAAAAGAATAAAGAGTTTTCTCACTACTTGTCACTAGCGCAGGGTGCAAGGAAGTGTTTATTATATATACCTACATTATTAGGCACAAATTATTAGGACTCGTCAAACAAGAGATTGCGGGTGACAGTTTTATAAAGCGTTGTTAAAAATCTATGGATGAAAAGGTCAGGGAAAAAGTGACACGTAATTCACTGCACAACGTCGAAAGCCAACTTATTTTATTGGTTAATACAAATTAGAGTATTTTTCTGCATTAAAATTGGTTTATGCACAGATTATGTCAGCTGCAATCTTTCGCTGGGAGAGGTATACATACATATATATTAAAGTAACGTTAAAAATAATCAACTTGCTTAAAAACTGTGCCAAAAGATATTGTTTATAATCAAATTTATTAACCTATTCTTACCAAAAGTTGGTTAGGTTTGTATATATTTATAATAACGACTTTATACTAAATTGTTATTTAGCGCCATCTATCATTTTTTTAAGAGAATGAATCGCGACCAAGAGGGCTCGCATCCAAGTAGACTTGAACCCAAATGACTCGCCCCGAAGTGTACCGCAATCAATTGTCTCGCACCCAAGTGTCCCGCACCCAAGTGGCCGGAGCCAAGTGTCCTAGACCGACAGGAGCCGACACTCAATAACGCAATCAATCACTATCGTTCAAGAGTAAGATGTTTTTTCGATGTTTGTAACTGTCACTTTTTAATTATTTGAATTAACTAAATGAAACTAAATATATAATTTAGATTATCGATATACAAATAATCTTAATCGTCGATATTCATCAATACTGAGCCACAATAACTGTCACTGTGTTTAATTATTTGAATTATCAAAATGTAGAGAAAATTTCAATTTATCAATATTATAATTAACTAAATGGTCGATATTTATCAATACTAAACCACACAAATCAACAATGAACTAAATTACGCGGTTTATCACTGTTTGGTTTCACAAGAAATTTTAATTAACCATCTATACTTGAAATTGAAACAAATTAGAGTGATGCCACGCGTTATCTGGACCATTTCAACGCGGAGACTGTGTATTGATAACTGTAAAAATAATATTACGTGACCAAGCGTCTTTAATATTTTTTTGTCAGTTTGTGATTTTTATTTAAAACAAGTTTTGTTTTATCCAACGTTGCATTGATAAATATTATAGCCGCTAAATTGTGTGCGCGGAAATAACCTTGAAAGTACGTATAAAAATAGATTTGAAATGTTATTCTGTTAAATGTTCGTGTCAGGATCAAATTCATCAGTCATTTGATACAGCTATGAATGGAAAAAAAAACAAAGAGCAATAAACCATAGAACAGAACTTCATATCGATTCTTAGAAAAAGATACGAATATCCATCATTGCTAATATTGCTATTCATTGAAATATGTGCAACTTTGTACAACTTGCTCAGCGGAACTTTGTATCTCGTTAAAATACATATGTGTGTATTATGGATAACCTAGTCTTCACACCATTTTTGTAAACCTAACCTACAAAAGTTTGGTAAAAATAGGTTGGTTAGGTTCGTTCGTAGTTATAATTGCGACTGGCGTGAGCCAGTTTTATTTCATTTTATTTTTTATTTGTTAAGAAACTTAACAGCTATACATTTATAATACTTACTTAATTGCAAATGAGAATACAAAAGAAATAACCAATTATAAAGTTTCACATTTTTAAATTATTATATATTATTGATGTTGGGTAGTCATCATTATAGTAAAAAAGTAACTAAAATATTAAAATAAATGACTAAATTGGTATTTTTACCAAAATTTTGTAGGTTATGTTTAAAAAAATGGTGTGAAGACTAGGCTATCCGTGTATTATGACTTCTTTGATTTCTTCTTCTTCTTCTGCTTTAGTTAGGACTGTGTCCTGTTATTCTTGGAGCCTGCTCTTGTGAAGTGGACGTCCAGCTATCCTTTCATCTTTGATTTCATTTGATTTAGAATGATAACGTATACTCACCAGGTAGAATGATATTTTTTTAATATATCGGTAAAACATGAAACCTATTTTATTTTTAAAGAATGAATATGTCCTTGTGAAAAGTAGGAACATAATACATCCTCATACATTCCCTAAATTAAGCATAAATGGTTGTGCTTAGTAATAGTGAATGCCAATATCAATTGTACATACATAAAAAGTGCATCTATATACATAATATTACAAATAAATATAAAAAAAAATAAAACATAATGAAATGAAATGAAAACTGAATTGTTTTTATTTATTTTTTATTTTTAATATAATTACAAATTAAAATGCAGAACGATGGGCATATATGTATGGAACCTGGTACTGGCACTAATCGAAATTAATGATACATCGTTGGAAAGGTCTTTTGTGTAGAATAAGAATGGCGCCAGCCGCGATCCCCTGTCCGATCAGAGAGCTTAATCCTGACTTGAAAGTAATTTTATAAAATTGTTCTAATCGATGTCCAGTTTCCTAAATGTTCCTCTCATTCCTATGAGATCGTCGATCCAAGTTTCAGACTCCTTGATCCTTTTGCTTTCGTCAGTTTTTATTTTCATGGATTGCAGGAACCAATCTCTCCATTCCGGGGATTTCACGACCTTCCTTACAGCTTCTGTAATCCAGAAAATAATTTATAATTAAATCGAATTGGTTGTCGGTTGTTGTTGGTTGGCTGTCGCGCTGGATTTATTGAATGTGTGCTAGTGAGACGTTAGGGGACGCAGCTTGTTTGAAGTCCTAAGTACCAAGTGATATTAAAATATGTACACAACCGGACATTTCATCGCTAATTTTCTGAATATCCCCATCACAATCTTTTGTAGTGATATTAAAATATTCACTTTACCGGACAATACATCGCCAGTTTTCTGAATATACTCACCATTATCTTTATTTATGATTGTAAAATATATACATTACCGGACATTTCATCGCCAGTTTTCTGAATATCTCCACCATAATCTTTTGTATCGATATTAAAATATATACATTACCGGACATTTTATCGACAGTTTTTCTGAATATTCCCACCATAATCTATTGTAACGATATTAAAATACATATATACATTACCGGACATTTTATCACCAGTTTTCTGAATATCCCCACCATAATCTGTTGTAATGATATGAAAATATATAATATATTACCGGACATTACATCGACAGTTTTCTGAATATCCTCACCATAATCTATTGTAATGATATTAAAATAAATATATACATTACCGGACATTTCATCGCCAGTTTTCTGAATATCCCCACCATAATCTTTTGGTAAATATTCTTTTGGAATCATCTTGTGTAGGTCCTCAAGACTGGCATGGAAGTGAATCCTATCTGCAATCTTCTTCTTCAAGAACGTTTTGAATAAATTTATTGCCGGTTCTGCATACTTCGGTAGATTTAAAATGTGGATTTCTTGGATTCTAGCGCCATAACAGTTCTGCACAAAAAAATATATTTTTAATTTTTTGATTTAACTTTTCTTGTTTTTAACTTTTTACTATAATTTAACTTTATTCTATGAACGAATCATTATTGATATTCCCATACACACTTTTGAATTTTCGATTTAATATTTTGAAATATAATATTGACAGCATGCTGTTGCATTGAAACGCATACAAATATTTCATAAAACACTATGTAATTTGAATGAAATTATAGTTGCATATTCTTACGCAAACATCGTATTTTGGAGAAATTGCTTGTAAACAATGAAAGCAACAGTCCATATGTGACAATTAAGGTGACAATGCTTTCGCACAGATGTCACCCCTGAACCATGCCACAATTAATTTTTGACATGTTTACTTGGTTGTACCAATGTGTATGTAAATCGAATATTTTTATATTTGCATATACGCAAACATCGGAAATTTTCCCTGTCGGGAGTAAATGATATTTTATGACAAATTTTTACCATCTCAATAGAGACGAAGTTGGAATATTTTAGGAGAACCAGGAACTTAAGGTACCTACAGGGCTTGTGACTTGTCATCGGCTGGTTAACGTGATCACTTTATGTAATGCGTTTGCCTTTTGTAATACTTATGTTTGCCCAACTACTCCTGATTAATACTTCTCATGCAACCTAGTACTACATAATTCAACTCAAATTCATTATTTGACTATTGTATCAAAAATATTTTTGTACTTTTTTTCTAATGAAAATTATTGAAGTAGAAAAATCTTTTTCGTTTTCTTAGATTTTTTTTTCTTATCTTTTTGTTTCAAATTCGTCAGCTTTCAAATCTCCGTTGGTAAGATATCTAACTCCCAAGTCAAAGGATTCGGTTTCCATTCAAGATGGATATAAAGTTTTAAATTGATAAAATCGCAAGTACATACCTATGTTATTGGGTGCGTGTTAAATATTTTGGCATAGTACATATCTGTTAGTTGCCCCAAAAGCAATAGGTACAATACAAAATAATATAATTTATACAACTTGTTGACCAAATAATACAGTGATTCTATTTACCCTTCAGAAAATCCAACCGATATACAAGGAAGATCTGCACAGATGCAAAAGTAAGTTTACAGAGAATGGTATTGGACGTGCGGATTGTTTAATTGGATCTCAGTACTTACTTGCATTATAAACAGCCCCTTCTTTATATACGCTGGCGTGACTTTGACTACGTGGTTCATACGGACATGCACAAAGTCCCAGACATAAACTTCACCGCACGAAATGTCCAAAGACATCTTGATGTCAGCTATCATGGAAGATGCTATGAAGGCATTATCTAAGTCGTACGCATCTGGGTCCTTGCCACCAGGTCTGAAAAGGAAAAGATTAAATGAATTTCAAGCTTTTGCATGTTTGTATTTTTTTATCCATAACCATTTTGTTAAAATATAAACTAAGGGCAGTTTTTTCAAGACGTTTATACGTCAGTTAACTATCGTATTTCACTATTTTTAATAAAAAAATATTACCCTATCTAGAGTTTTCAATGTAGTATCAATATTTTCTTTTTCTTCTAATTTCTTTCTTATCAGTGTTATATTATGCTTTGTCAGACGATCATCACTCATTCTTTCTATGTAAACATTTTTTTTATTCTTATCTAATTTACAATATTTCATTTGTTCATACATTTCCTTATAAAATCTTCATTTTGTACTAAATATTTAAAAACTTTTTTACAACTCAATCGTCTCAGATACCTTCTATTGCTATCATTAGGCATATCTATAATTAAAAGTAAACCACTTTTTGATTCTACATGAAGTCTACATGAAATTAATGTGGAATCAAAAAGTGGTTTACTTTTAATTATAGATATAATTTATAACGGAATTTTACAATATAAAAACATCGTCGATCATTATTGCTATCATGTTAAGGTTCAACAAACATTATACATTCTAAAACTATATCCGTATTATTTTTTTTCTGTAGTGGTCTTCGTTCTTCTTCAAACACATTCTAAGTATTTCAAACTAGCAGCGTCTCCTTTCGTCTCACTTGTATAAACCTTATTTAGTCCGGTGCGACAGAAACAGACCATCTACGTGTGGGACGAAGTCTTCCAAAAATCATTCGGCTCTGAGTAACTCCGGAATCCGGACATTACCAAAAAAAACTTAAGCACATAAGAGACTGTAAACTTGACTTGAAAGATTTGTGTTGTACCTCACCTCATAATCTGAATCCTATACTTTTCAGGAGTGAGTTTTGGCATGAAATACCAGTCGATTGTGTCAAGGGCTTTCGAGATAACTGGGTCCCACGGATCTCGGTTGCTGTAGATTTCTGGGAATACCGTTCTCACTGTGTACAGATTGTCCAACTTGAATTTCGTCGTCTCCACGCTGAACTTGTTGATACCCAATATGACTGCGATGTCATGATCATCTATAAATCAAAAGCGTGAAAAAAGACAAGCATGCCTTCAAAATTATTTTAGCCTAACCAGACCTCCATCTTTCTGTCTATCTGTGCTCGTCAACCCAGGTCGAGTCTTGGCCTCCTGCAGAGCCCGTCTCTATGACTGTCGGTCTTGTGATGCATTACGACAGTTACGGATGCTGATGTTGTTTGCATCCTCACTACTCCATCCAACCATAGAAGATTCGGCCTTCCGATTCTCCCAACCTCCACTTTACCAAAATAATCTAACAAGATACCTACATGCATATGTATTATCAAATAAAAAATATTTTTGAAATTAAATCTTATAATTTTTTTGTTGTTATTATTGAAGCTTTGATTGATACATTTATTTCTTTGTGTGAACATTTTAATTCTTCTTTTATTATGTTAATTGTGCACATTGTAAGGTTTTTTTCACATAATTTACATTTTGTTTTAATATTTGCGCTATTATTATTGTTCGGTATTGTTTCAGTCATGGAGTAAGGAATATAAGGAGAGATCATTTCGTATAAAATTCTACGGTACTAGTGAAGCAGCTCGAGGGGGGGAGTAGTACGCGGAAGTGGCGCGGGCGGGTGACACTTCGACAGAGCCGCATTATCACTTTTTAAAATCAATTATTATTTTTAACATAACTAGGATGAATTAAATTAAATAATTTAGTTAGCAACCGTTGTTTGTGCACTCTTATGTTGGAAAGTCTTTGGACTTTCAAGAATCTGAAACAAAAAATGGCCAGCAGTAATATTCTTTATATTAAAATGTGAAAAATGATGTTATCCGACAGCCTGAATTAACCCGACGACGTATTTTAATATATGTTGTCATGGAGTTTCACCATATATTGCCCGTGAACAAATAAAAAATGATAATTTAAATAATATTTTGTGGTTCAAAATAAAATAAGAATGATTATATATGTATTTATATTATTTCCCTTGAAATAATACCATTCTATTAAAAAGTTAAAGTTTGCTTTCAATGAAATTATTATTAAACCATCATTAAATAATTTCTCGGTAGAGATAAAGATGTCGATACATTCCGTATATCTATAATTTTTTTATGACACTCATTACTACATACCCAGCAATATACGTTCAAGTTCAAGAAATTAAAAATAGTTTACATAGATCATTATTAGGTGCACAGATGTACAACCGGCCTTTTCAGTATATTGTCTTTGTGTATTTTGGAAAGCCCATACAGCTGTAGCGGCCTGGCGTTCCTTTGTGTAATGTTATTATTGGAATTTCCGCATATTATGTTATTATAATATTAATGATATTTAAAAGTGCTTTTTGGAAATCGTTGGATCTCACTTCTTCTTCCGCGAGTCTTAGAAAAACCTATAATAGTTATATTCAAAGCGCTCTTGAGGTGAGATTATCGCAAAAACGGCGCTATAAAAATTATCCTAATTTATTTATTAAAATGTCAAAGTTATCACTCTTCTAGAAATGTAAAATTTTGTTTTTGTACTCAGCCATTTTTAAAATTACTTTACTTACAAGCCAATTTAGCTAGTGTATATTTATCCATAAAAAGTAATTGATTTTTTATAACCATACTGCAAATAAGATATGAATAAGAAAGTATATTATGTATATACATACACGATCAGTACAATATTGTTTAATTATTTTCTTAAATATATTATATTTTTTAAGCCTAACTCGACGGGAGTTCATTAAACCATTTAGCACATTTATAAATATAAAAATGTTGTGCATAATATAGGAATGGTTATACATCCTGTGTATTTATTCTACTGCTTATAGAAAATAATATATAAGAATATATTTATGGATTTGATACAGTGAGATTTTTTTATACATATTTTCCTCAGTTGAAAGTTAAAATTCTTGAAAAACATTAATAGTTGGATATTAAAAAAATAGTGGGTATAGCAATTTTAAATATTTTAATTAAGTATGACTATGTATTCTCACAAGGTTATCGCTAAAACAATGAATATTCTTTAGAACATTGTTTTTGCTTTTACTATTATTTATCATATGTTATGAAATTGAATAAAAAAGGTGAAAAAAAACTTTAAAATTTGTTTTCAAAACAACAGAAATAATAAGAGAGTTTAATAATGTATAATTTATGATACCCAATGCGCCTCTGTTACTCGGGCACTCGTAGTTAGTCTTGTCCCGTGCATACACTAGACACGGGAACAAAAAAAACGAGAACTATTGACGTTTCATCAACAAAATATATCAAATTATTTGCGCTTATCAATGATAGTTCTTCTTAAAATATACTTTACTACGAGCTTGACAAGTTGCCACAGCGTACTGCTCCTTTTTTTTGTAAAAATAACAAATATTTGCCCAAAAACAATAGACTATTACCCCACGAACGCTGTAATACGACTGAATCTCGGTAGCGGTGTTGACCAGGATTTGACCAGGATTTTGCTTCAGCCCTAAGCCTTCCATACATTTATTGTTCCGTGGTTTCAGTATTCCGAATTTACGCGCCAAAATAATAAGTAAATGCAAGTCATCATTAATTTTCAGCGCAATGGTACGAACTACCCTTCCCCCATACCTCTCCCCACCATTTATCTTTCTATATTTTTATCTGTTTCTATATTTTTATATTTGTTTGTATATTATATATTGTTTGTAACAAGAAAATAGCTTATGCCGTTTATTGTGTAAATAAATAAATAAATGGTTTCTTCACAAAACAGAAAGTACGTATCTACCTACCTTAATAATCTCAATGGGAGTATGAGTATGCGTTATATAGGACATAATATTAAATTTGTAATATTGCAATTAAAAATTGTTTTGAAAATTGTTTGTTTTAAACATCTGTATCTGAATTCAAGCGTTCGTTAGACTTTGAATTATTATTGTTGATTAATTATAGGTATATCTAATGTATATTATGTGTATGGTTTATTTAATTTTTTTTTCAAGTTTTTTTTTCTTTTAGAATTTTGTTTGGTCTCTGTATCTTTAATATTTGAGATTAGTTTATTGAAATAATTATATGTGAAATTTATAATATTATGTGAAAGAGAGAATCTGCTCTGCCAAAAAACTGCTTTGCAGTTTGGCGGGAAAATAAAAGAATTGAAACATTTTCACATCCTATGACACAAAAACTGTATACCTACCTATTTTTTGATTGGATTTTTTTACGGGATAATTCAATTGATTGATTAATAATGTTATGATTTCTTTGGTATAAATTTAATAGAAATGGTTTAAATTTGTTATTAAATATTTCATTATTTGATATTTTTCAGTTTTAATTTAATCTGTGACTCGCAAAAGCAGCGAATCCAGGGAAATGAGACGGCTGACGAATTGGCAAAATCTGCTGTGCAGCGAGGTTCTGCTTCTTCCTATAGTAATAATTTCATACCCGATCTTCTTCCTTTAACTAAATCTTTCCTCACCTCTGAATAGACCAAATTTTGGTCCACATCTTCCCTCACCAGGGGAAGGAGATATGGTTCAATTCAACCAAGTATTCTAGTCAAGCCATGGTACTCTTCTGTTATGCGCAAAAGGAAATAGATAACGGTGATAAACAGAATGAGAATCGGTCACTGTTGTACACCTGCTCATTTATACAAAATTAAGATAAAAGATTCTCCAGCTTGCGAATGTGGTGAGGAAGTGGGAGACTTGGACGTATCTTCTTTTTTTGTCCTCTCAACTCCCAATCCCCATTACTTTACCAATCTCACTCAAAATATAAGATCCCACTGCCCGTGAACATTCTGACCTTGCTGCATAGCAGTAATAAAGATATAATATTCAATTTAATATTAAAATTCGTCAAAAGTAACGACATCAAGATTTGATTTAATATATGTATGTGTAATATTTATTTTTCATTTTATTGTTTTTTATTGCTAACCAAACAAAGAGAACTGATAATTTATTTATTTTTTTGCTTATAACTAATTTATTTATGTGACTTTGTTAATCTGATAACTGAAAATTTGTTTATTTGACTTTGTTAAACTGCTAACTGATAATTTATCTATTTTACTGCTTATTACTAATTCATTTATTTAACTAGGTACGTGAAACTGTTTACTGCTTATTTATTTATTTAACTGCTTAATACTAATTTAATTATTTAACTTTGATAAACTGCTATTTTTTAAAAAAGAATGAATATGATTTTGTTCTATATTATACATCGTCTTAAATTCCCTAAATCAAGCATAAATGCTCGTGCTTTAGGTGAACGAAATCGGTTGTGGCACCACTCATTAATTGAACTACTTTATTTATTTAACTTTGTTTGCTTCTTCTTCTTCTTCTTCTTTTTAGTCCCTTTCACTCCAATGCTGGATATCGGCATCCTCTTTTTTCCTGTCTTGGGCACTCTGTTTACTGTTAATTTATTTAACTTTGTTCAATTCATTATTACTGTTACGTGCAATACATTCAAAATAAAACCAAAGTTTTGAGATGTATGCAAGTCTGATAAAAACCTATATATGTCTCCTTTTCTCCAATATATTCCCGTATACCTTCCCTTATTCTCGACCCACATCTTCATTAGACGTTTTACTGTGCACATCATCTTCAAAATCCGGAGTGAAAAACAGTAAAAATATCATCTGTCGATCGACGTAATTTAAATCAATACTAGTGTATAATCTTCAATATCGTGTTAAATCAAAAATAATCACATTAGTGCAAGTGCAAGTGAGTTGAAAGGATTATCCAGTGAACTCTGTAAGTAAAACAAAGTCATCATCACTTCATCATCAGTTGATTTGAACGTTTACTATTTACCTAATTGGATTTGCGGTAGATGATTCTGTTTTGAATACCAGTCTTTGAGTAGAGCTACACTTTCTTTTAAGCTTTTGTCAGATACTGTATAAGCGTCAGTTAGGATGTGGAACTGATCATCAGTAACACCGAATATCTCCTCTTGATATTTTCTTGTGACAACACTCCTGAAAAATATGTTTTATTTAGGCACTTACATATTTCAATCGATTTTATTCAAACTATGAATTAGTTACTTGGATGTATCAATAATAATATTATAGCCACTGTTTTAGACAAAATGAATTGTAATACTCAATTTTGTAACAATTGAAATTATGATATTTGAAATTGTTTAAACTGAGTCACAAAGTACCTACAATAAAAATAAATATTGCTTTTTTTTCACCGTTGTATAAATATGTATTTATTGTATTATCTTATATCAAATGATTCCCTCATCAAGCACAAGGTTTCAATATGTTTGATGAGGTGATACAATAATTTTAACATAATAGGTATATCATTATGTATTTAATAAATTTATTTATTAGTAGGTATTATTAAAAAAAAGGATGTTAAATAAAGAAAAATTAAAACAAATATTCGTATCTTATTCTATTCATAATTTGTGCATTGGCGGGTATATTGCCAAATTCCAATTTTTTCCAACCTTCCAACCGGAGTTGGTGTTAATATGCAATAAAATGTACTTTGGCAATAAGGTTATGACATGACAAAGATAAAAAAATATATACAGTAAAGATTACAAAAGTAAAGTAAAAATAGAAAAATGACAAAAAATATTGAATATTCAAAGCAATGACAGGAAAACAAAAGGATAAGTGAGAGTTCAAAATAACCACCATTCGATATTGATAATTGCCGCCATTTTGTATTTTAACAATGTCAAAAGTCAACAGTCGTTTATCGTTTCAGAATTAC